>CM068824.1:88976523-89576523 GCA_028554795.2 Sinohyriopsis cumingii
GTGGCAAGTTGTTCGGTAACAAACGATGCACTCAGCTGTCGAAAAACGATTAAGTTCGCATTGCTGTCACTCATATATCCCCATTTTCGAAATCTTATTCAAACATGAATATGACCGTGATGCGAATTTAAATCAGTTCGTAAACGATTGCATCATAATATTTAAGCAAATAAGTTTTCCCCCAAAACATGGAACGTTCATCGTAGATTGTAAGAGTACCTTACTGTATGGGTGATAATGAATGTCAAAGAGAATCAGGTCATATACGTACAGTCAGCACACTTCAGGTGGAAAATGTTAATACCTGAAGCCTACGTTATGTTGCCTTGAAGTCATTTTTACTTTTAGGCATTTTCGCATTGCGCCTCATTGACAGCATAAATGTGTGCTAGATGGTTTACTGTATTGTTATATTTTAAGACCTTTGTGTACAGAGAGAGAGAGAGAGAGAGAGAGAGAGATCATATAAAAAACACGTAATAGCGCTAAATTTGGAACTACAAACTCGAATAACATACATAATAGCAGATTTATTTCGTAAATGAGAAAAGAAAGTAGTTCTAATAGTGATCTTACCACTGTGGCAATGAAAGAGGTATCACCACTGTGGCGATATCAATTTTCGCTGACTGGTACATTTCAATCTTTCATTATGAAATGTACACTAAATATCTACTTGAATCCGAAATATTGGTGCCAATGGCTTTACAGAAATTTGAAAAGCGTGCTATCAAAATTTACTATTAATGCAACAATTTACTATTAATGCAACAATTTACCAACAGCATAAATTACATTTGAATTATCTGCATAAAACACGTCTATGTAAGTAAAACCTTCATGAATGTTGATATGTTGATGATATACAATAAGTTTGCTAAACATCTGATTAGAAATGATCACTTAAAGTGCTGATACACTCAGACAAGCTGATGCAAGATCACCTAATCAATATGCAATGATCATGCTCATACATATTTCTTTGATCTAGATGGAATAAGTCTAATTGCTATCTTTGCTCATGCGCGGATCAAAAATTTTGTCCCTAGAGTGGCAACAAATTCAGCCAACCAGATGCAAGATCGTTTCATTAGTATTCGTAAGCCTCAGATATTATCGAGTCTATTCCACGTTGAATCAAAATCGGATCCAAAATACAGCCTCTAAATTGTTTTCATTCTCTGCCATCCCGATACAAATGTATCAATAATATGCGCAGATCTCGCTCATTCTTGAAATCTTGCGAGATTTTCATCATATAAGCCTATGATCCAAGTTTGATTAAAATTGGATCAGGAAAAAAAGCGTCCAAAATGTCTGCAACCTCAACCAATAATTCAATATCACCTCATTATTATGAGTAGATCGCGTTATTTGTCCACTTCTTCCGTGTTAACTATGCTTTAAGTACGTACTTAAGCTTTATCAATAGTGAATCAAAAATGTATCTTAGCAGGATCAGCTAATCAGATATAAGATCACCTCAATTATTATGTTTGGATCTTTCTCATATTTAAACTCTTCAGAGATCTTTATGATCTAAGTATGATATAAGTATATTCTAAGTATGATATAAGTATAATCTAAGTATGATATAAGTATGATCTAAGTATGATATAAGTATATTCTAAGTATGATATAAGTATGATCTAAGTATGATATAAGTATGATCTAAGTATGATATAAGTATGATCTAAGTATGATATAAGTATATTCAAAGTTTGATCTAATTCGGATCAAAATGTTACTTCCATAGCTGTAATAAGCACAGCTAATCTCACACGAATGATCACCTCATTAATGTGCCTGCGTCTCGAATATTATGAACCTCGTCTGAGATTTTTATTATGTACGCCGATATTATAAGTTAAATCTAAATCACATCAGAAATATGGACTCCACAAAGGTAACAAGCAATTGCTGACGGGCGTCCATGTTAGCTGAAGGATGCCATTCAATTTATGCAAGCTGATTCCTGTCTCTCAGCAGTTTGCACTTTTTAATATCACGCACTTTGGAACTGTATATGTATATATTTAGATGAAGTTTTGTCCTTCTCTAGAAATGATGTCGACAAGCAAGATTTGGTTCTGAAACTCTTTTTACATCTTTTGAAAATAGTGAAAAATTCTTCTCATTTACTGGCCATGTTGCACTATCCACAACAACGCCCTAGGCAAACCGTCATAAAGTTTTCCATTATTTGCAGTACCTTTCCACGTATGTTCCATTTTAACAACAACAAAAAATCATATTGTCTGTCACTGATTGTTTAAGAGAGTTTGGAAATCTTCATATATATCAGCCCCAACTGAGGAAAGTATTCAGATGATAGAAGCAAATGCACGAACACGGTTTGTCAACCCAGTTATATGAGGTTATTTCCATTTTCAGAACAGGAAGATGCAACGGAAATAATCAATTATTACAGCTTTCTAGATAGTATAATCCTAAATGATATGTATAAAGTAGCATGGAATGTTTTTACATTGGTTGTGGTATCTGACTACAGTTTCCGTTACAAAATAGATATATCAGTAGGGACAGTGTAGTACCTTATTGTGTCCCTTTAAGTAAGTGGTTCCCAAACTTTTGGCACCCCCCCCCCACCGGTTATCCTCAGCGCCCCTACCTTACCCCATAACAAACATTATTCAGCATTAATGCCCCCTCCCTCGCTAATCCCAACACCCCCAAGAGGGTGGTACTGCCCACTTTGGGAACCACTGCTTTAAGTGCTAAATATCAAGGGACCAGGGTTGGCCGTTTGGACTGATGAACTCGCTTTTACATATCACTGACATCACAGCTTTGTCTGCGTGGGTTTGAGTCTCGGGCTGGGACAACTTGGGTATACAAGAAAGTTTGCCATTAGTTTCTCAGGCGCAATGGTTCTTCCTGGGGTTTTACCAAGGTTTCCATCCACTAGATATACTGGCCGTCATGTATAGTCGTGTACTGAATAATGTCGTTATACCCACAACAGCAACAACCAAGTCTATCCGTACAAGTGGAATGAATATATGTAAACTTTTCTTGAAGAATTAAGGATACTATTTATATATTTGTCGAAGTGTAAGTTTTCTCTAATCACTCACAAAGTGACCAGAACTTTATTTACTCTGTGAGTGATTTGGTAAAATGTAAGTTTTGATAAATACCCAGGCATGCTCATTCAGTACTTATAATTCCATCTGTAATAATGTCCGTGGTCACGTCAGCAGATTATATCAACAAATCTTCTAATTTATGGTTGCACATAGTTTTCATGAATTAGTCCCAAAGATAACGCTGGAACACTTAGGTCTCACTGGACAGTTTATCTGGTGATTTTTCATCCAACAATGACCTTTTGCAGAAAAATGAGAATACTTTTACACTGAAGATACAAATATAAAAAACTAATGATTTTTGCTGAAAGCATATATGTGAGATTTTGACTGCAGCAATTAGATTAATTCCTGATGCAACTGGTGGTTTTTATACTGAACCAACAATGCCACCAACCCTACATTTTACATTAATTTTTGACAGGAAATAGCTATTTTGAATATTTTCCTGTAACAATGCAGCTAAAAGAATCAGTATGTGCCTTATGCATGAATAAAGTTCACTAGTACTATAACAAATCAGCATACTTTTCATCGCCCCTCAATCATCTAGATTTTTATATATTTACCTCTGTAGCAGACACACGTAAATATGTAAGCCAAGTCGGCTGTTCATTTGCAGCCCAAGTTACGCATTTGATCTCCAGTGCTCATCTTGTGACAGGCAGTCAACAACAAGCCAATCCATTTCCAAGCCTAACTCAAAGTAAATCTAAACCACATTACAGATTTAGCTTCTGTGTGAATTTATGTATGCTAGGCTTGTGATAATTAGGTTCATGCCTTCTACCTTGAAAATTAGGAGGGTGGTGGTGTCAAAATACGAAACTATCCAACACCATCTTCGCTTGCCAAAGCTGATACATTTATCATATATGTCACAAATATAATTTCCATGCTTGAAATTCAGTGTTCTTGATTCGCATGCGTGTCTATTTTCAAGAAAATGGTGTCCATTTGAAGAACGAACAGCTGCTCCTCTATCACTGACTATGACCCCGACTAACATCTGTTTCATTCTCCAAACAAAATGTGGAATGAAGCATGCAGTAATTAATTAAGGTAGACTTGCTATCAAATCCCATTTAATTTGTTTGGCTACAGAGGTGAGTGTTGGAGAACAAGACAGTACTTGACCTAAAATTCGGAGATTTTATCTGGGTGGTTGTTAATTGTTGGCGTAAGGACTTGATACAGAAAGGTTTTACCAAAACTAAATTGGAAAATAATTGGGAACCAAATGTAGACCCACAGTTTACCAATATGTAAAACAATTCTAGATCAGTATCGCGTGACACTCTAAAGCCCTGACAGAAATAGTCAGTTAATAACAATTATAGTTTTTATATTATCCAACCTATAAGATCACAACATGGAGGACAGAAATTGGTCTGACTTATATTTATATTCTCTGATTCTACTAATTTATATTTTTGATTACTTACACTCCCTTAGCTGGTCTGTAAGATCTCCATCACTGACGTCATTATTTTGTTGCAAATGTTAATGATTATCTATCAGGTGTCTAGATCAAGGGGAAATTAAAGCGTATAATCTCGTAACTTTGGACATGAAGCCATATGCAACACTATTCCTTGTGGTAGATTTAAAACTGCTGTCTATTTGATAATGGAGTAATTTTTCTTTAATCTTGCTTTGTCCTTACCATGCTCGTATTATGCTCTTTTTGCTCGTTAGCTAGCGTGTTTGTTTGCTTGAATAAGTTGTTATATTGTTCTCCAAATTAAATTATATTGAGGATTGAAAATGTTTAATAAAAGCGTAATTATTATCTACAGCAACCCTCCAGTCATTTTTTCCTGCTGTTTTGTTGTTGTCGTTTGTTTCTTTGTTTTTTTTTAATAACCCAGAAGCAACATGAAATCTGATATTTCTCTTGCACATAAACCTTTTAGAACCAAACAAATATTCTCTACTTTGATTTGATTATGTTTCATATATTATTTCTACATCGTTATTATGATATATCAAAATGCAGATTAGACCGTCTACGGTTCTGCCTAAATTCCAATAACTGTTTAAGCAGAAAATTTACTTTGGAATTGAATATAGTTCTGCACAGCTCGATTTTCAAATTGAACTGGTTATTTTTTTAATTAATTGGGGAGTGTTTCACTGTATACACAGTACGAGTAGTGTATATACACGAAGATTTAGGGTAAGTCGATTGTGGCAATGATGCATAATATTGCACTGACCGAAAGAGAGAAGTATGTTTGAATTCTCTCTTACCTTACAAGCGGAAAAATACGTTATTTTATCTGAACTGAATCACAGCTTTAATAATCGAAGCACTAGGAAAAGGCCTACTGCATATGGTGTACATTTGTGAGCAACATAATACGTGATAATAATAAATAGTAAGCTGGAAAGTCGCGTTTCTAATAACTTATTGTAGAAAATTGAACACTGTAACTTAATGTAAACGTTGAGCAGTATTTAGGAAAAGTAGATTCCCCGCGAATTTTCATCTGAAAATATCGTAAACGTTGACTGCCATAATCTTTAATATCAGGAACAAGACAAGACCTAAAGAGGCTCAAGTGGCTTAATTTTGCTCACATGGCTTACTTTAATCAACAGTTGACCTCGAACCAAAAATGGGGTAAATATTATTGTAAGAACAGAACCAATGCAAACTCCAAGTAACTTCTTCATGTCGATTTTGGCTTTTTTAGTATTGTCTGACAATGGATGTGCTTAGTCCCTTACTCCTAATCCTTTTATCAGAGATGTGTTTTGTCCCTTACTCCTAATCCTTTTATGAGAGATGTTTTGTCTCTTACTCCGAATAATTTTATGAGAGATGTATTTTATCCCTTACTCCTAATCCTTTTATGAGAGATGTGTTTTGTCTCTTACTCCTAATCCTTTTATGAGAAATGTTTGAAAGTTATGTCTACTGACAGAGCTTTATGTTGTGGTGTTCAGAATCATATGAATTTAAATCAAAATTCACAGTCGTTTTCTTTAGAATTGTTTTGGAAATTAAAAGTGAAAGTGTTTGTAAAAAAACATATGGAATATTGCTTTCAGTAAGTGAAAACTGCAAAATATACATTTAGATTAAGGTGAGAATGTAGCTTTTGAATATTTACTTGACATAATTCAAATAAAATTAGCGGATATAAAATTGAGACATTTTCAGACACTTTAACATATTTATAATAGGAACCATTAACTATATTTCACAGAACAATTAAACTTTTGCACAAATTTTGAATGAATTTGAAACTTAAAATTTGCATTTGCAATAAATATGTTGTTACTGGATAAAGTAATGTGTGTGTGTGTGTGTGTGTGTGTGTGTGTGTGTGTGTGTGTGATTTGGACCTTTAACGTAGCTTTAACAATTTTTTAGTCATATCGCTAGGATATCTGCAGTGTGGCAGTTTATAGTGACATCTAGCACTGGGGCATCATGACGCAGACATGTAACATGATGTCCTACCCAGTCACATTATCCTGACACCAGGCCGACCAGTCCTAACACTCTAACCTCTTAATGCTGAACGCCAAGCGAGGCAGCTGTTAGTACCATTTTTGTAAGAATCTGGTATGACTCGGACGGGGATCGAACAGAAAAAGTAATGTAAACTCTTATTACAAGTTATGTCGAAAGTGTAGTAGAGACATGGTTCTTTTCGCTCAGAAATTTGCACTTTTTAATATGCAGTACTTTCACCGAATGTTACTGGTTTCTTTTTGCATATTTTAAAAACTTCTGTTTTAGTGACTGTTTAAAACCTATGCTATTCTTATTGGTTCTTGAAATGAAAAAAGTGTCATATGTTTAAATGTGATTGTGAATTGCCTTTTTTGTTAAAAATTTCGGGCATACTGCGGACTGTTCTAAACGTCACCCACAATGTCAACTTACTTTTCTCCTTAAGAACTGTTGCCAAAGTAATCATTCACCAATAACACCAATAATAACTGAATGACTCTCAGGTAATGAATCCTCATTCAGATGATTGACAAAGTAATCATTCACCAATAATAACTGAATGACTCTCAGGTAATGAATCCTCATTCAGATGATTGACAAAGTAATCATTCACCAATAACACCAATAATAACTGAATGACTCTCAAGTAATGAATCCTCATTCAGATGATTGACAAAGTAATCATTCACCAATAACACCAATAATAACTGAATGACTCTCAGGTAATGAATCCTCATTCAGATGATTGACAAAGTAATCATTCACCAATAATAAATGAATGACTCTCAGGTAATGAATCCTCATTCAGATGATTGACAAAGTAATCATTCACCAATAACACCAATAATAACTGAATGACTCTCAGGTAATGAATCCTCATTCAGATGATTGACAAAGTAATCATTCACCAATAATAAATGAATGACTCTCAGGTAATGAATCCTCATTCAGATGATTGACAAAGTAATCATTCACCAGTAATAACTGAATGACTCCCAGGTAATGAATCCTCATTCAGATGATTTAATTTTTCAGAATGGTTATTTCGTAAAGGGTCTTAGTTTGAGAAATCGATTTAATATCGTGACAATAACTCCAATGAAGATGTACATTGAAGATTAAACTAATATATTGGAGAAGATATAGCACAAAAGAGAAAAGAAAGAAAAATGTTCGTTTACAATGATTTCATAAAATACAAGACTAATTTCTAATCTTTGTAAAATTTTCAAGCAAAGTCTGGGTCCCCACCAAAGAAGAAATACGAAATCAATTTTATTACCTGCAAAGAATTTAGCCTACCACTGAATGGTGTATGAACCGTTTCCTTTATTCACGCTTACATATAGTTTCTCGATCAGAAGATATTTTTACAGATAAAGAACTATATAATCTCTAGACCTCTATGGAGGTATGTTTATTCAAACTACCATCGATGCTTTTGGTATCAGTATCTACTGGACCTACCATTGACTTTCTAGGCCATTTTATGTTTTTGGTATTTGTGTCAAGTGGACCTACCATTGATTTCCTATGCCATTTTATGTTTTACTAATTCAGAGGTGACCGATTCTGCCTGATCCTTCTAACCATTCCTTTTTCTTTCGTTCATTGATGGATTTAGTGCTTCGCATCTTTAATTTGTAGACTTATGTAGCGTCTGAGTGAATACTGAGGTATGCTGACCTCATTCAAAAGCTATTATTATTTCTACTTGACCACTGTAAAAGAATGGGTTCCATCAAGTTAGGTAGAATTCACTACTTTTATACAATTAATTTACGCCCCACATGCACTTATACCTTGGTTTATTTGTTTATTTCTTTTTTTTGTACACACCTTCCATTTTGACATTTTCCAATATTAATCGCCGCTAAATAGAGACCATGTTCATGATTAAAATAGTTCTATTCTGTCAAACGATTATGATGTAAAAGGTTTTCAAGCCTTGTGTACAAAATGACATCAATCTTGGAGCGTTATTTCCGGTTGCAAGAGAGGTCAAGTGATAGCGAGACCAAGAAAATGTCAACCCGGAACATTCCACTTTATATAGATTCATCCCAATTCTCATCCATCATCGTTTTTTATTTATTCAATTAATTTTTACGTTGACTCTTGGAAACTTTGTACAAGCGTACCTTGATTTGTTGTAATAAGTTTGTATTTTGCCAACATGTTCTAAATCAGACTACGTCATTGTTATTAGTCACACATAGCTAACGAACATGTTTTCATGGAAATATAAACGGTATTGGATTAGGTATCAAATCATTAATTAAAAAATCAGACAGTCATTTAGATGGTTGACAAACTAGCTGAACAGTAAAATGCAGGTTGTTCTGAAAATAGAAACCTGGTCTTTATTGTTCAGCATACTTTATTATATTTATAAAGCTGGACAGTAATTTATTTTATCGGGAATTAGGTTCATGAAATGAAAACTACTTCGGTTCTGCATAGTCAACTATATTGGTTTGTAGGTAGATCGGTAGCCAAAGTAGATATGTAGGCACATACATTGTTCTGATTGGCATATTCTTCTCTTGCGTTATGATTAATTAACTAAATAATCAACCAGTCAATCAGAAAATTGGTTACTAAAGCAGGAAACTGGCTAACTGAATGAAGACATATCAAGAAAGTTAGACATAATTCTTTTTTAAATTTGGAAACTGATTGTAAATGTAGTATATTCAAAATTATGCTCCTTTTTTGAATGTTTGGTGTTGCAGACACTTTGATTCCAGTTTTGGTTAGGTCCATCACATCATATGGACAAATTTCATGCGACATTTGAAGAAGGTATGTTCGTTTATAGTCATTATTGTCAAACACTTGCTGTCTATGAGTCAAACGAGGTTATGATTAAAGAAGAATGAATTGCCGTTCTTTTTTATGGTTTCAGTCATGAATTAACGGGTATTTAAATTCAGATTTCCTGAAACTCGAACAAAGTTTTTTTTTAAGCCGCAGGCCTTTATTATTTATCCCGTTTAATATCTTTAATGTTAAATCCGGTAGCTTGCTTGTAAGAGGCCGGTCTTACGGTCTGTACAGATCTCAATTTGGAAACATGAGCCAAATGTGGTTTTATATGTAACATGAGAATTGAAGAATTGAAACACTGCAGCATTGCACATGTTTAATCTAAGTATATGATAACTTTTAGGAGTACGTGTTTTTGTTATAGTCGCAGCAGAAACATGCCAATAACAGCTATTATGGAGGATGCAGTGCGATCTGACATGTTAGTTAGGGATGATATTTTTTCTCCAGAGGAAGTAGCCGTTATGCCGTATACTGTGGAATCTATTAGGGTAAACTGTAATTTGTATCAGCTTAAAGATATCAAGAAATACTGAGGATGAAACATCATAATATTTTCATAATTGTAAAGCCTGCTAACTGATACACTAATATCAATTGTGTTAAATGTGTTACAGCATGAAATTAACCATCAATAACGAGGCCATTCTCGTTAAATAGCCATCTGATTCTTTTTTAAAATCCATAATTCCTTTAATTGGCTTTGATGTGCTCATCCACCCTTGCTACTGTTTTATATTTGGCTTTCATGTGTTAGTCTACTCTCACTTTTGTTCAATATATTACTTTGATGTACTCACCCAATTTTTAAGGCCAAAGCTCATCGATTTGCATGGATTGTGCTTTCCAGTACTTGTTAATGCGATTGATAGCTTCATCGCCAAATCGGCAGAAATAGGTTCAAACATTTACAATAATTGTGTATTTTGTGAAATTAATGATCATTTCATATGAAAACGAAGAGTTTATTATATCGTGAACATTGTTGGGGTGGGATAATGTCGAAACATCGCAGAGCGGATGTATCCGACATATTTCAGAGCTCGACATCTTGAAATAAACGATTGTAATGGCCGTGAATTCATCTTTAAGGATTTTGGTTCTTTCTTTGATTTATTTCTTAATTCAACGTAAATTATTTGACCATAGCAAGTTTTAGCCTTGTTCGGTAACAGTCGTTGACCCCAATATGGACTGTCACATAATCTCGGACCTCTGTAAACACCGATCTATTCCCATTTCTTCATCGTTTTCAGACTGGAATATGATTTTGATGAGAGCTACAATCACTATGCAAACAATTACATAACTAAATTTAACCAAGAGTTTTGTCCTGAACAACATGGACTTCTTGTCGTAGATTGTAAGAGGTGTACCCTATTGTATTGGGTGACACTGAATGTCGGAAAGATAAATGTCAATCCACGATGCTTCAGATGAAAAATAATTTTATAAATGTTATTACATGAAACCTACTTTCTGTACTTGGAATTTATGTATTTTTATGGAACCTCATTGATTGAATAAATCTATGTTAGATGGTTTACAGTCTTGATATAGGTTAAAACCTGTTCCTCCTGAGAGAGAGAGAGAGAGAGAGAGAGAGAGAGCAGAAAAAGAACTGCCTAAATATTGAAATACAACCTTGCATAGCATACTGATGAAGATATTGAATAATTTCTTTATTTCACTTTAGTATCATAATGTAGCATATCCTATTAGTTCATAAATTAAAGTCTAAGCACAACAGACTCTTTGTAACGTTTTAATGTTTTTCCTTCAGACTTATGTGTGTCAACAACCTTAGATATTGATGTTAAATATCGGATGAATTTGATAAAGTAGACTGCCTTGATTCAAATACTGGGTGAATTTGATAAAGTAGACTACCTTCACTCAAACGTTGAATAAATTGGACAAAGTGGTTTGTCGGGTTTTAAACACAAGTCTGACTATAGCGCTTTTGTGAGATTCTGTAGGGTCAGTATGGGAGGACCTCGTGTTGTGATCCTGATCCAAAGAGCGACGGATTCCTTCATTTCGGGAGAATACAATGCGGAGACTCTTTCTAAAATTTCCCGACATAAAACAGTACACAAACGGGTTGATGCATGATTCTATATATGGTAGGCAATCGACGATGACCTGTAACAGAAATGATAAGCAATCTTACAGAAATACCAGGACTTTGACATCTGACCAAGAGAAGGACACAATATACATTCAGTTTCAATTTGATGTAAATAGGGTACAAATCTTTTGATTAGGGTTAGGATTATCACAAAGACAAATCCAAACTACCAACAAAATGGATTATTCTGACTTACCTAATATATCAACAACATGTCAGTTACAATGAGAGCTGTCAGCGAATAAAGATACTTTTAAAAATTATCGATCAAAGTTAATCCAAAAAAAAGAAGGTACTATGATGCTGAGGTCAGTGGGAATTATTAGAGTAATCTATAATCCGTGACGAATTTTCCCCTATTTTACGGTTAATTCCATTATCATTGGGATGACAATTAGATGCCATTTAAAACATAAATCAAAGTATTGGGGCTCCATCTAACTGAAAACGTGATTTAAGAACTTTTATCATTGATAAATAGTGTCTTATTAAATAGAGATAATAGATTTTAGTGAAAATCATTTACAATAAAGAATTGAATTTCTGAAGTAAGTATCACTCTATAAGCATGTACGTCTTCCATTAATTGAGAATGTTGATTGAAGTCAACTAGGAAGAATAATTAATTGGCTAATATTTGTCTGCAGAGAAATGAACAGAAAGCAATGAAAGTTTTTCGACACTTTTGAAATTCATAGTATATATATATATATATATATATATATATATATATATATATATATATATATATATATATATATATATCACACTGTGGAACATAATCAGATGCTAGAAGAAGCATGAACATGTTTTGTAAACTCAATTATATGAGGTTATTTCCATTTTCAGAACATGACCTCACAGAAGAAATAATTTAATAATACAGCCAAACGCGATTAGCATTCTAGATAAAATAATTCTAACTGATGGGTGTGGTATCCGACTGCAGTAAATGGACTCTACTGATTCAGATTTAACAGTTTCCCGTTCAAAATAGATATATAAATAGGGACAGAGTAGTACCTTATTGTATCCCTTTAAGTGCTAAATATCAAGGGATCCGGGATGGCCGTTTGGATTGATGCGCTCGCTTTTACAGATCGCTGACACATCAGCTTTGTCTGCGTAGGTTAGAGTCTCGGGCAGGGACAACTTGGATATGTGAGAAAGTTTGCCATTTGCTTATTCTGGCGCAATGGTTCTTCCTGGGGGTTTTCTAAGGTCTCCATCCACTGGATATACTTGCCGCCATGCTTAGCCTATTGTGTGTTGACCTATAACGGTAGACCCACAACAAGAAAAACCAAATCGATCCGTACACGTGAGTGAACCATAATAAATATTTAGTATATAATTAACGATAATCTTTGGGTATTTGTCGAGAAGTAAATTTTATCTAATTACTCACATGGTGACCTGAACTTTATTTACTTTGTGAGTGATTTGGTAAAATGTAAGTTTTGATATATACCCAGGCATGCCTATAATTCCGATTGCGACGATTTCCGTGGTCACATCAGCAGATTCTATCAATAAATCATTTTATTTATAGTAGCACATAGTTTCCATAAATTAGTCCCACAGATAACACTGGAACACTTAGCCCCAACTTTGCTTGCCAAGGTTGACACATTTATCTTTTATGTCACAAATATGCTTTACATGCTGGAAATTTAATGTTCTTGATTCGCATGCATGTCCATTTTCAAGAAAATGGTGTCCATTTTTAGTACGAACCGCTGCTCCTCTTTCAACGACTGTGACACTAACTAACAGCTGTTTCATTCTCCAAACAAAATGTCAGATGAAACAAGCAGTAATTAATGACGGTAGACTTGCTAACAAACCCCATTTAATTTGTTTGGCTACAGAGGTGAGTGTTGGAGAGTAAGACAGTATTTGACCTAAAAATAGGAGATTTTATCTGGGTGGTTGGTTATTGTTGGCGTAAGGACTTGATACAGAAAGGTTTTACCAAAACTAAATTGGAAAACAATTGGGAACCAAATGTAGACCCAAATTTACAATTATGTAAAACATTTCCAGATCAGTACCGCGTGACCCTCTACAGACATGACATAAAATACAGTCAGTTAATAACAATTATAATTATTATATTATCCAAACTATTTGATCATAAAATGGAGGAGAGAAATTGGTCTGACTTACATCTATATTCTCTGATTCTACTAATTGATATATTTGATTACATACACTCCCGTAGCTGGTCTGTAAGATCTGCATCACTGACGTCATTATTTTGTTGCAAATGTTAGTGATTATCTATCAGGTGTCTAGATCAAGGGGAAATTAAAGCGTATGATCTCGTAACTTTGGACCTGAAGCCAGATGCAACGCTATCCCTTGTGGTAGATTTAAAACTGCTGTCTATTTCAAAATGGAGTAATTTTTCTTTCATCTTGCTTTGTCCTTATCATGATCGTATTATGCTCTTTTTGCTCGTTAGCTAGCGTGTTTGTTTGCTTGAATAAGTTGTTATATTGTTCTCCAAATTAAATTATATTGAGGACTGAAAATGTTTAATAAAAGGGTAATTATTATCTACAGCAACCCTCGAGACATTTTGTCCTGCTATTTTGTTGTTGTCGTTTGTTTCTTTGTTGTTGTTTTTTTTTTGATAACCCAGGAGCAACATGAAATCTGATATTTCTCTTGCACATAAACCTTTTAGAACCAAACAAATATTCTCTACCTTGATTTGATTATGTTTCAAATATATTTTCTACATCGTTATTATGATATATCAAAATGCAGATTAGACCGTCTACGGTTCTGCCTAAATTCCAATAACTGTTTAAGCAGAAAATTTACTTTGGAATTGAATATAGTTCTGCACAGCTCGATTTTCAAATTGAACTGGTTATTTCTTTAATTAATTGGGGAGTGTTTCACTGTATACACACTACGAGTAATGTATATACACGAAGATTTAAGGTAAGTCGATTGTGGAATGATGCATAATATTGCACTGACTGAAAGAGAAAGTATGTTTGAATTCTCTCTTACCTTACAAGCGGAAAAATTCGTTATTTTATCTGAACTGAATCACAATTTTAATAATCGAAGCACTAGGAAAAGGCTTACTGCATATGGTGTACATTTGTGAGCAACATAATACGTGATAATAATAAATAGTAAGCTGGAAAGTCGCGTTTCTGATAACTTATTGTAGAAAATCGAACACTGTAACTTAATGTAAACGTTGAGCAGTATTTAGGAAAAGTAGATTCCCCGCGAATTTTCATCTGAAAATATCGTAAACGTTGACTGCCATAATATTTAATATCAGGAACAAGACAAGACCTAAAGAGGCTCAAGGGGCTTAATTTTGCTCACATGGCTTACTTTAATCAACAGTTGACCTCGAACCAAAAATGGGGTAAATATTATTGTAAGAACAGAAACAGTGCAAACTCCAAGTAACTTTTTCATGTCGATTTTGGCCTTTTTTAGTATTGTCTGACAATAGATGTGCTTTGTCCCTTACTCCTAATCCTTTTATGAGAGATGTTTTGTCTCTTACTCCTAATAATTTTATGAGAGATGTGTTTTATCCCTTACTCCTAATCCTTTTATGAGAGATGTGTTTTGTCTCTTACTCCTAATCCTTTTATGAGATATGTTGTCTCTTACTCCTAATCCTTTTATGAGAAATGTGTTTTGTCTCTTACTTCTAATCCTTTTATGAGATATGTGTTTTGTCTCTTACTCCTAATCCTTTTATAAGATATGTGTTTTGTCTCTTACTCCTAATCCTTTTATGAGATATGTTGTCTCTTACTCCTAATCCTTTTATGAGAAATGTGTTTTGTCTCGTACTCCTAATCCTTTTATGAGATATGTATTTTGTCTCTTACTCCTAATCCTTTTATGAGAAATGTTTGAAAGTTAGTTTGGAAATTATAAGTGAAAGTGTTTGTAAAAAAAAACATATGGAGTATTGCTTTCAGTAAGTGAACACCGCAAAATATACATTTAGATTAAGGTGAGAATGTAGCTTTTGAAGATTGTCTTGACATAATGCAAATAAAATTAGCGGATATAAAACTGAGACATTTTCAGACACTTTAACATGGTTATAATAGGAACCATTAACTATATTTCACAGAACAATTAACTCTTGCACAAATTTTGAATGAATTTGAAACTTAAAATTTGTGTTTGCAATAAATATGTTGTTACTGGGTAAAGTAATGTGTGTGTGTGTTTGTGTGTGTGTGTGTGTGTGTGTGTGTGTGTGTGTGTGATTTGGACTTTTATCGTAGCTTTAACGATTTTTCAGTCATATCGCTAGGATATCTGCAGTGTGGCAGTTTATAGTGATATCTAGCACTGGGGCATCATGCCGCGGACATGTAGTATGATATCCCACCCAGTCACATTATCCTGACACCAGGCCGACCAGTCCTAACACTCTAACCTCTTAATGCTGAGCACTAAGCGAGGAAGCTGTTAGTACCATTTTTGTAAGTCTCTGGTATGACTCGGACGGGGATCGAACAGAAAAAGTAATGTAAACTCTTATTACAAGTTATGTCGAAAGTGAAGTAGAGACATGGTTCTTTTCGCTCAGAAATTTGCACTTTTTAATATGAAGTACTTTCACCGAATGTTACTGGTTTCTTTTTGCATATTTTAAAAACTTCTGTTTTGGTGACTGTTTAAAACCTATGCTATTCTTATTGGTTCTTGAAATGAAAAAAGTGTCATATGTTTAAATGGGATTGTGAATTGCTTTTTTTGTTAATAATTTCGGGCATACTGCGGACTGTTCTAAACGTCACCCACGATGTCAACTTACTTTTCTCCTTAAGAACTGTTGCCAAAGTAATCATTCACCAATAACACCAATAATAACTGAATGACTCTCTGGCAATGAATCCTGATTCACATGATTGACAAAGTAATCATTCACCAATAATAACTGAATGACTCTCAGGTAATGAATCCTCATTCATATGATTGACAAAGTAATCATTCACCAATAATAACTGAATGACTCTCAGGTAATGAATCCTCATTCAGATGATTGACAAAGTAATCATTCACCAATAACACCAATAATAACTGAATGACTCTCAGGTAATGAATCCTCATTCAGATGATTGACAAAGTAATCATTCACCAATAATAACTGAATGACTCTCAGGTAATGAATCCTCATTCATATGATTGACAAAGTAATCATTCACCAATAATAACTGAATGACTCTCAGGTAATGAATCCTCATTCAGATGATTGACAAAGTAATCATTCAACAATAACACCAATAATAACTGAATGACTCTCAGGTAATGAGTCCTCATTCAGATGATTGACAAAGTAATCATTCACCAATAACACCAATAATAACTGAATGACTCTCAGGTAATGAATCCTCATTCAGATGATTTAATTTTTCAGAATGGTTATGTCGTCAAGGGTCTTAGTTTGAGAAATCGATTTAATATCGTGATAATAACTCCAATGAAGATGTACATACAAGATTAAACTAATATATTGGAGAAGATATAGCACAAAAAAGAAAAGAAAGAAAAATGTTCGTTTACAATGCCTTCATAAAATACAAGACTAATTTCTAATCTTTGTAAAATTTTCAAGCAAAGTTTGGGTCCCCACCACAGACGAAATACGAAATCAATTTTATTACCTGCAAAGAATTTAGCCTACCACTGAATGGTGTATGAACCGTTTCCTTTATTCACACTTACATATAATTTTTCGATCAGAAGATATTTTTACAGATAAAGAACTATATAATCTCTAGACCTCTATGGAGGTATGTTTATTCAAACTACCATTGATGCTTTTGGTATCAGTGTTTACTGAACCTACCATTGACTTTCTAGGCCATTTTATGTTTTTGGTATTTGTGTCAAGTGGACCTACCATTGATTTCCTATGCCATTTTATGTTTTACTAATTCAGAGGTGATCGATTCTGCCTGATCCTTCTAAACATTCCTTTTTCTTTCGTTCATTGATGGATTTAGTGTTTCGCATCTTTAATTTGTAGACTTATGTAGCGTCTGAGTGAATACTGAGGTATGCTGACCTCATTCAAAAGCTATTATTATTTCTACTTGACCACTGTAAAAGAATGGGTTCCATCAAGTTAGGTAGAATTCACTACTTTTATACAATTAATTTACGCCCCACATGCACTTATACCTTGGTTTATTTGTTTATTTCTTTTTTTTGTACACACCTTCCATTTTGACATTTTCCAATATTAATCGCCGCTAATTAGAGACCATGTTCATGATTAAAATAGTTCCATTCTGTCAAACAATTATGATGTAAAAGGCTTTCAAGCCTTGTGTACAAAATGACATCAATCTTGGAGCGTTATTTCCGGTTGCAAGAGAGGTCAAGTGATAGCGAGACCAAGAAAATGTCAACCCGGAACATTCCACTTTATATAGATTCATCCCAATTCTCATCCATCATCGTTTTTTATTTATTCAATTAATTTTTACGTTGACTCTTGGAAACTTTGTACAAGCGTACCTTGATTTGTTGTAATAAGTTTGTATTTTGCCAACATGTTCTAAATCAGACTACGTCATTGTTATTAGTCACACATAGCTAACGAACATGTTTTCATGGAAATATAAACGGTATTGGATTAGGTATCAACTCATTAATTAAAAAATCAGACAGTCATTTAGATGGTTGACAAACTAGCTGAACAGTAAAATGCAGGTTGTTCTGAAAATAGAAACCTGGTCTTTATTGTTCAGCATACTTTATTATATTTATAAAGCTGGACAGTAATTTATTTTATCGGGAATTAGGTTCATGAAATGAAAACTACTTCGGTTCTGCATAGTCAACTATATTGGTTTGTAGGTAGATCGGCAACCAAAGTAGATATGTAGGTACAAACATTGTTCTGATTGGCATATTCTTCTCTTGCGTTATGATTAATTAACTAAATAATCAACCAATCAACCAGAAAATTGGTTACTAAAGCAGGAAACTGGCTAACTGAATGAAGACATATCAAGAAAGTTAGACATAATTCTTTTTTAAATTTGGAAACTGATTGTAAATGTAGTATATTCAAAATTATGCTCCTTTTTTGAATGTTTGGTGTTGCAGACACTTTGATTCCAGTTTTGGTTAGGTCCATCACATCATATGGACAAATTTCATGCGACATTTGAAGAAGGTATGTTCGTTTATAGTCATTATTGTCAAACATTTGCTGTATATGAGTCAAACGAGGTTATGATTAAAGAAGAATGAATTGCCGTTCTTTTTTATGGTTTCAGTCATGAATTAACGGGTATTTAAATTCAGATTTCCTGAAACTTGAACAAAGTTTTTTTTAAGCCGCAGGCCCTATTATTTATCCCGTTTAATATCTTTAATGTAAAATCCGGTAGCTTGCCGGTCTTACGGTCTTTACAGATCTCAATTTGGAAACATGAGCCAAATGTGGTTTTATATGTAACATAAGAATTGAAGAATTGAAACACTGCAGCATTACACATGTTTAATCTAAGTAGATGATAACTTTTAGGAGTACGTGTTTTTGTTATAGTCGCAGCAGAAACATGCCAATAACAGCTATTATGGAGGATGCAGTGCGATCTGACATGTTAGTTAGGGATGATATTTTTTCTCCAGAGGAAGTAGCCGTTATGCCGTATACTGTGGAATCTATTAGGGTAAACTGTAATTTGTATCAGCTTAAAGATATCAAGAAATACTGAGGATGAAACATTATAATATTTTCATAATTCTAAAGCCTGCTAACTGATACACTAATATCAATTGTGTTAAATGTGTTACAGCTTGAAATTAACCATCAATAACGAGGCCATTCTCGTTAAATAGCGATCTGAATTTTTTTCTTTTTAAATCCATAATTCCTTTAATTGGCTTTGATGTGCTCATCCACCCTTGCTACTGTTTTATATTTGGCTTTCATGTGTTAGTCTACTCTCACTTTTGTTCAATATATTACTTTGATGTACTCACCCAATTTTTAAGGCCAAAGCTCATCGATTTGCATGGATTGTGCTTTCCAGTACTTGTTAATGCGACTGATAGCTTCATCATAAAATCGGCAGAAATAGGTTCAAACATTTACAATAATTGTGTATTTTGTGAAATTAATGATCATTTCATATGAAAACGAAGAGTTTATTATATCGTGAACATTGTTGGGGTGGGATAATGTCGAAACATCGCAGAGCGGATGTATCCGACATATTTCAGAGCTCGACATCTTGAAATAAACGATTGTAATGGCCGTGAATTCATCTTTAAGGATTTTGATTCTTTCTTTGATTTATTTCTTAATTCAACTTAAATTATTTGACCATAGCAAGTTTTAGCCTTGTTCGGTAACAGTCGTTGACCCCAATATGGACTGTCACATAATCTCGGACCTCTGTAAACACCGATCTATTCCCATTTCTTCATCGTTTTCAGACTGGAATATGATTTTGATGAGAGCTACAATCACTATGCAAACAATTACATAACTAAATTTAACCAAGAGTTTTGTCCTGAACAACATGGACTTCTTGTCGTAGATTGTAAGAGGTGTACCCTATTATATTGGGTGACACTGAATGTCGGAAAGATAAATGTCAATCCACGATGCTTCAGATGAAAAAACAATGAGAGAGAGAGAGAGAGAGAGAGAGAGCAGATAAAGGACTGCCTAAATATTGAAACACAACCTTGCATAGCATACTGATGAAGATATTAAATAATTTCTTTATTTCACTTTAGTATCATAATGTAGCATATCCTATTAGTTCATAAATTAAAGTCTAAGCACAACAGACTCTTTGTAACGTTTTAATGTTTTTCCTTCAGACTTATGTGTGTCAACAACCTTAGATATTGATGTTAAATATCGGATGAATTTGATAAAGTAGACTGCCTTGATTCAAATACTGGGTGAATTTGATAAAGTAGACTACCTTCACTCAAACGTTGGATAAATTGGACAAAGTGGTTTGTCGGGTTTTAAACACAAGTCTGACTATAGCGCTTTTGTGAGATTCTGTAGGGTCAGTATGGGAGGATCTCGTGTTGTGATCCTGATCCAAAGAGCGACGGATTCCTTCATTTCGGGAAAATACGATGCTGAGACTCTTTCTAAAATTTCCCGACATAAAACAGTACACAAACGGGTTGATGCATGATTCTATATATGGTAGGCAATCGACGATGACCTGTAACAGAAATGATAAGCAATCTTACAGAAATACCAGGACTTTGACATCTGACCAAGAGAAGGACACAGTACACATTCAGTTTCAATTTGATTTAAATAGGGTACAAATCTTTTGATTAGGGTTAGGATTATCACAAAGACAAATCCAAACTACCAACAAAATGGATTATTCTGACTTACCTAATATATCAACAACATGTCAGTTACAATGAGAGCTGTCAGCGAATAAAGATACTTTTAAAAATTATCGATCAAAGTTAATCCAAAAAAAGAAGGTACTATGATGCTGAGGTCAGTGGGAATTATTAGAGTAATCTATAATCCGTGACGAATTTTCCCCTATTTTACGGTTAATTCCATTATTATTGGGATGATAGTTAGATGTCATTTAAAACATAAATCATAGTATTGGGACTCCATCCAACTGAAAATTTGATTTAAGAACTTTTGTTGTTGATAAATAGTGTCTTATTAAATAGAGATAATAGATTATGTCTCTCTGTAGCTCACTAATGTTGCACCACATACTTAATAACGTCGTATTTAACTGATTGTTTATTATCAAACTATTGTGAAAACGCTTCGCTCTATGGGGCTCTTGACGTACAGAATACACAGTTCACACCACACGATACGAAACGAATGATGAAATATAATTAATTTTTTTCAGATGAAAATGGAATCAAAATGTGAGAATCATTTACAATAAAGAATTGAATATCTGAAGTAAGTATCACTCTATAAGCATGTACATCTTCCATTAATGGAGAATGTTGATTGAAGTCAACTAGGAAGAATAATTAATTAGCTAATATTTGTCTGCAGAGAAATGAACAGAATGTAATGAAATTTTTTCGACACTTTTTAAATTCATAGTATATATATATATATATATATATATATATATATATATATATATATATATATATATATATATATATATCACATTGTGGAACATAATCAGATGCTAGAAGAAGCATGAACACGTTTTGTAAACTCAATTATATGAGGTTATTTCCATCTTCAGAACAGGACCTCACAGTAGAAATAATTTAATAATGCAGCCAAACGCGATTAGCATTCTATATAAAATAATTCTAGCTGATTGGTGTGGTATCCGACTACAGTAAATGGACTTCTACTGATTCAGATTTAACAGTTTCCCGTTCAAAATAGATATATAAATAGGGACAGAGTAGTACCTTATTGTATCCCTTTAAGTGCTAAATATCAAGGCCGTTTGGATTGATGCGCTCGCTTTTACAGATCGCTGACATATCAGCTTTGTCTGCGTAGGTTAGAGTCTCGGGCAGGGACAACTTGGATATGTGAGAAAGTTTGCCATTTGCTTATTCTTGGGCAATGGTTCTTCCTGAGGTTTTTCTAAGGTCTCCATCCACTGGATATACTTGCCGCCATGCTTAGCCTATCGTGTGTTGACCTATAGCGGTAGACCCACAACAAGAAAAACCAAATCGATCCGTACACGTGAGTGAACCATAATAAATATTTAGTATATAATTAACGATAATCTTTGGGTATTTGTCGAGAAGTAAATTTTATCTAATTACTCACATGGTGACCTGAACTTTATTTACTTTGTGAGTGATTTGGTAAAATGTAAGTTTTGATATATACCCAGGCATGCCTATAATTCCGATTGCGACGATTTCCGTGGTCACATCAGCAGATTCTATCAATAAATCATTTTATTTATAGTAGCACATAGTTTCCATAAATTAGTCCCACAGATAACACTGGAACACTTAGCCCCAACTTTGCTTGCCAAGGTTGACACATTTATCTTTATGTCACAAATATGCTTTACATGCTGTACATTTAATGTTCTTGATTCGCATGCATGTACATTTTCAAGAAAATTGTGTCCATTTTTAGTACGAACCGCTGCTCCTCTTTCAACGACTGTGACACTAACTGACAGCTGTTTCATTCTCCAAACAAAATGTCAGATGAAACAAGCAGTAATTAATGACGGTAGACTTGCTACCAAATCCCATTTAATTTGTTTGGCTACAGAGGTGAGTGTTGGAGAGTAAGATAGTATTTGACCTAAAAATAGGAGATTTTATCTGGGTGGTTGGTTATTGTTGGCGTAAGGACTTGATACAGAAAGGTTTTACCAAAACTAAATTGGAAAATAATTGGGAACGAAATCTAGACCCAAATTTACCATTATGTAAAACATTTCCAGATCAGTACCGCGTGACACTCTACAGACATGACATAAAATACAGTCAGTTTATAACAATTATAATTATTATATTATCCAAGCAATATGATCATAAAATGGAGGAGAGAAATTGGTCTGACTTATATCTATATTCTCTGATTCTACTAATTGATATATTTGATTACATACACTCCCGTAGCTGGTCTGTAAGATCTGCATCATTGACGTCATTATTTTGTTGCAAATGTTAGTGATTATCTATCAGGTGTCTAGATCAAGGGGAAATTAAAGCGTATGATCTCGTAAATTTGGACCTAAAGCCACATGCAACACTATTCCTTGTGGTAGATTTAAAGCTGCTGTCTATTTCAGAATGGAGTAACTTTTCTTCCATCTTGTTTTGTCCTTAGCCTGATCGTATTATAGTCTGTTTGCTTGTTAGTTCGTTTGTTTGCTTTAAGTAGCTGTGTTTATTTTCCAAACTAAATCACATTGGGAATTTAAAATGTTCTATAAAAAATATAATTAATTCCCACAAACAACTCTCAGATCTTTTTTCTGCAGGTGTTTTTGCTGTTGTCGTTTGTTTCTTTGTATTTTTAGTAACACAAGAACAAAATTAAATCTGATAGAGCCTTTTGATGCCAGCTTTTTCCAGCAGTATAATTGTTCTCTACATGGATCCGAATATGTTTTAGTATATCTTTTGTATAATATTATTATATAATATCAATGCAGATTCTGTTAATGTTTATGCGGAAAAGAACTCGAAATCATATTTAGTATTTTGATTTCCCTATTACCTTAAAAGGGGAACAATACGTTCGTTTATTGAATCTGAATCAAAGCTTTGATAACCTAAGCACAATGAAAATGTGTAATGCATATGGTGTAAGTTGGTGTTAATAAAATACGTGATGTTTGCGATAAGCTGGAAAGTCAAGTTTGTGATAACTTGTGGAAAATGTAACGCTGTAACTGAATGTAAACGTAGAGTAGTATTTAAGAAAAGTAGAGTCCCCATGAATTCGAAAAAAAATATTGCGTAGGTTCACTTCCATAAGGATTAGTATTAACAACATGACAAGATATAACAATTAAGAGGATCTAGTGGCTTGATATGGCATACTTTATTCAGTAGTTGACCTTTTACCAAGCAGGCTTAATTAGTGTTGTGAAGAACACAACCAATGCAAACTCCAAATAATTTTTCATTCACATTTTAGCTATTTTATAATAATTTGAAAATAAATTCAGATTTGTTTTCTTTTGACCTTTTTGGAAATTAAAATTTGAAAGTGTTTGTGAAGAAAACCCATTTTGGAATAGGGTTCTAGTATGCTAAAATTTGAATACTACACATTTAGATTAAATGGTGAGTATAGCTATTGAATATTTTCATGGCATAATTCAAATTACGCTCGAGGATACAAAACTGACGCATTTTCAGACACTTTAGGACGGTTATACTAGGAACTAGTAAGTTTATTTGCCCAAATATTTAATAATTTCAAATATGGTAATATATAAATGAATTTGAATCTTAAAATTTACAATAAATATGTTCTTGTTGGGGGAAATCAGTATCAGACAAAACAGAATTACCTTTAACTAAAACATATAATAATAATAATAATAATCATAATAATAATAATCATCATCTGTAAGAATATTACACGTAGTTTATACTAGAGTCCATGTGTATATGATCTCTAAAATCAATGAATTTGATCAAAGGTTTTCGCTGTTCTTGTCTGCTTTAAAAATTATCGATTTATTGTTAAATACATTATCTTACAGTGTGTAACAAATTAAGTGCATATAAACCGAATAGAGAACAAGTGTATCTAGTTCTGAAATATTTCTAAGTTTCATTAGTTTGCCCAGAGTTTACTCACGATAATAACTAACTAGATTTATTGATGCTATAAGTCTTCTAAACAACTCCTTAGAAAGGGTCACTAAAATGCTGACAAATCCAGGCATACCAATGCAAGATAACCTCATCAACATGAATTGAACTTGTTGATACATATTCCTATGATCTTGATGACACAAATCTAACTGCTAAGTTTCCTCAAGCAGGGATCAGAAACATGGTTCCTATAGTAACAAAACGTTCAGCAAATCAGACGAAAGATTAGTATTCATGGATCTCAGACATTATCGAGCTTATCTCAGGGTTTGATAATATAAACATACATTACAAGTTGGATCAACGTCCATCCGCAGTACAGCCTCGAAATTGTTTTCACCATCTGCCATTCCAGTGCAGATGTATCGCATTATTATGCGCAGATCTCACTCATCATGGGAATCTTCCGAGATTTTAATCATGATTAAAATTGGATCAGAAAACAACGGCGTGCAAGGTGGTTGCAACTCAACCAGTTATGCAATATCACCTCATTATTATACATGGATCGTGTTCTTTATCCACCTCTTCCGAGGTCGTTATGCTATAAGCAAACATCCAAAGTTTTATCAATATTTGATGAAAAATGAGATTATGAACGCCAGTATTACAAGTTAAATCGAAATCGTATAAAAATATATACTCCATAGTAGGAACAGGACATTGTTGACTGACGTCCATTGTAGCTAACGGATGTGCTATTCCTCTGTAGAAACTGTGTGTGTAATTGATGAAATCTGTTTCTATGATCTTATCTTTCTCATAAGAATGTTCTTTATTGTCTGCTATTAATGGTTCTACCCATATTATTGGAATGTACCACGAACTGGATACGGTTATTCATTTTACTTTCTCAGCTTAAAACTGAAAACTGATAATAATTTCTGGTCAATAGCTTCTTTTTTTAATATTAATCCATATATTATAACCCGTGCATTTGTCTACTTAATGTTAACATGCAACTATATTAACTGAATCACTCTTAGGCATTGAGTTCTAATACAGAATATTTAATCTTTCAGAAAGGTTATGACGCAAATTTGCAAAGTAGATTGAATATCGAGAGAATATTTCATATTGACTTGAAATCAGACATTTAATTGAATATCGAAAGATGAAAAATGCTACTTGAAAACAGATGAATAATCTAAAGTTTGGAGACAGATATAGCAAAGAAAGAATATAAAAATGTACTTGAAAACAGATGAATAATCTAAAGTTTGGAGACAGATATAGCAAAGAAAGAATATAAAAATGTACTTGAAAACAGGTGAATACTCTAGAAGTTGGAGACATTGTAGAAAAACAAAACAAAAACAATATACCTTAATAGCATACGCCTCCTTAGAATACAAAACCATCATTTCTAATCTCTGTAAAATCTTCAGGCAAAGTTTGGGTCCCCAGCAGAGAAGAAATATAAGTATTATTGCCATCAGAAACTTTATTACCTGCAAATAAACAAGGAAAGTACAGCAACAGCATTAAAATATTCTGGGTGATATCCGTTTTAATAAAAGTTCTTCAATTGCACGTTAGAATATTATGGAGTGCATTATACGGTGAATTTTTAGGAACACACATGCTTTAAATTTTTAGCGTGTATAATAATGAAACATTTTGCTTGTTTTTCACTTAGACATATTATAAGGACGGGTCACAAATCGTGAATTTAAAGCTGCATCAGATATTCTGATATAAAATAATTGTAAATTATTTATAACCGATCTGTCACTTACATGATTATGTAATCATAGATCCCTCATGTGAAAGGACTAATATATTTAGAAGACACTTCTTTACTGAGCAGTCCCTTTCTTATGCTTAATGCCGGTAAACAAAGAATGTTATTTATACCATAATGCAAGTTTTGTTTTTGTTGTTCGCTGACTATTGAGATAAATATGTCGCATATTTAATCTCATAGTGATGCTGCATTTGTTTCCATTTATTGAAAGATTTTATGTATATTACCTACGGTACAGAAATATCAGCTATCATGGGAATATTATGTGAGAGATTCGTCAACCATATAATCCTTTTGAATTTTGCCTCCAGTAGTTGGTTGCTTTACTAAATGAATCTCTAAGGAAGATGCTTATGGAACTCCGAAGACCATTACAAATTAATGAGTTCGAGAGATTGTAAGATGATTTACAGAGATCGTAGGTGACCTGGAGAAATCATAGGACGAGCTGGAGAAATTGTAGGGTGAGCTTAGGAAATTATAGGGCGAGCGGAAAGATTGTAGGTTGGGTTGGAGAGATTGTAGTGCGAGTTAGAGAGATCGTGGGGTGAGCTGGAGAGATGGTAGCGTGAGTTGCAGGAAGCGCGCTAAAGAGATCGTAGGCCGAACTGGAGTAGGCGAGTTGGAAGGTTGTAGACCGAGAGGTAGAGGCCGTAGGGTGAGCCATGAGGAGTTGTATTGTGAACTGGAGAGATCGTAAGGTGGGCTGAAAATGGCGAGCTTGAGAGGGTGAGTAGTATGCCGGGGCTAGAGAGGACGAGCTTGAGTAATCAGTAAATAGTCGCAGAATGAAAGGATTAATAATTCTATCTAGAAAGTGTAAATTAAAGTCCTAATGTTATCTAAACAATTGCCTTCACTGAACCGGGGTAAAATTCATTTCATATAAGTGTATTCAGATAGCATACAGAAGTGACCCAAACTGGTAGCAAACAGGAAAACAATATATAATCCGCGACAACCATATTTATTTCATATTGGTTTGCCCATAGCTAACATAACGGCTCTGTGTGTGTGTGTGTGTGTGTGTGTTTAATACGAATGCAGTATCACAGACTATGCTCCTTGCCTGCATTTCTTGCTTAAGGCAATCTTGTTTTAGACATTGTTTTTAGACTGGTACAGTATCTTTCAAAGCCTGATTAAATATAAAACAATGATCGGTAAGGATGAACAATGAATTGTAACTACTTGAAGTTTGTCTAACATATAAAATAAACTTTCAATTTCCATTGTTTATTTATCGGTACATTGTTTCTAAAAATTAAAATAGCGTAAATATACTTCGATGACTCGTTATCGCAATGAACATGGCTTTCGTGTAATGTTTTCTGTCTCGATTTTTGCAGGAAAATGGAACGTAATAAATTGATCTTTCTCCATGCATCATTCCGTTTTTTTTCCAGACATCGTAAGTGATTAATTTATTCGTTGCTCATGTTCCGCAAGTCGGGCTGCTTTTACGGGTGACATTATCTACATAGTGCCTTCCGAAGGTAACAAATCTACACAGCTACATCTGAAGGTGGCATGATTAGATTCAAACAAAAAATGGAAAATCTACTTTTTGGGGGTTGGGGTTCAGGTTGGGGGTCTGGTTGGGCGGGTGATTTATTATGGAGATCTGAGCTAGGCAACTATAGGGAAATTTGTTTTGCGGGGTGGGTGGAGGGAGGGCTGAAGAACTGTAGACGTTTTGAGAATTTAACATTATTGATGTCACTAATGGTTGAAAGGAACTTTAACATTACGTTTGGATAACTATGGATACTTGTAGTGAGTTCTATTCCAACCTCTTGCGTTGTCATTAATTTTTTTAAGTTTCAAATGTCGATTAGCACGGAGTGAGTCTAAAACCTTGAAAGATCCTAGATTTTCTTCGCTGGTACGCAAGCATCAATTGTGCTGGCAAAGCTCTCGCTGCTGTTCTAGATATTTCAGTGAAAAATTAATCAAGATGAAAGGGGTAAGCTATATCCTGAAATCTGCATAACATAAACATTCTCATTCCAAAAATTATGTATAGCTTAGTAAAGTTACCGTGCCGTAAAGTATGTGTGGCTTAGTAAAGTTACCGTACATAAATTGTTTACATTCCAAATACAATGTGACGCAATGATTTTCAAGACTTCCGACACCAGTTATTCACATTCCAAAAAGAATGTGCGGCCTATTGGTTTTCAAGTGCTCTTATACGAGTTGTCTACATTACAAACCTGTGTAGCATCTCCAAAACGAGAATGCTGCTTCACAACAACTCATGTAGCGAATGTGCAACGAGAATACGGTATTACCTGTTTTGGCAACAAATCTGAACTAATTAGATAGTGAGTGGTTGATCCGGCAAAACATTCAGGTAGAATCAGCTTCATGAACTCTATAAACGTTAGTTTGGATGGTGGTCCAATATTGAAATAATAAACAACATGTTCAGCCGCGTTCTGTATTATGAAATCTTTATCAATTGCTGCGTGATGCAGGTGGGCATGGATGTCATTCATGTTTTGACGCATCTATTACTTTAAATTGTTTAACCTTAGGATGTAGCAATAATGACAGATGACTGACGAAACAGTTTCTTTTGGGTTCATTAGTTCTTCCCGTGATTCTTCTACGAGAGCTAGCTTCTGCTTACTTAGGAAATGATTCATCAGCTTTAATGACAAGGAAGATCCTTAAAATTCTGTTGATGTATGTTGAGCATGCAAACAATTTGTAGTGTCACTATGTTCTCATCGTAATACTTTTTCACATTTCATCAATTTGTTTCCTATCTGCGTTGTATAAACGTTATCTTCTAACTCCTAAGTTGCAATCCAGTATCTCATCTAAAGTACCTCTTTGATTAAGGTTCCTACTTTGTAGTACAATTTTGGGAACAGTACTTCCATCATTGAATCAAAATTCTTTCGAGATTAAATTATAAGCGTCCTATATTGAAATTTTCTTATCCGTTTTCACTATAGTATCATCAACTTCATTTTTAATTTCATACTGTTGTATTTTTCGTGTTCTTATTGCTGTAGCAATAATTACCAATATTCTTCTTCCTCTTTATATGCAAAAGGAGTTCGCACAAAATGGAATTCCTCTACATTTTCATTGTGCTTGCTCTTGATATAAATTGTTAAATCCCCAATATCTCTTGACGTGTAAGAACAAATTGGACATAGTTTTGGCAAGCAAATATTGAAATGAGAGTACTTTTAGAAATCAAATAAACATGTACAAAGAATCAACAAATTTTAGTAAACAGATCTAAAAGTCTAGCAAACAAATGCCGCAGTTTTGGCTATCAAAATTCAAGGATTTTGCAAAATGTTAGAAAACAAGAATTAAGAACAGAGGCACTTTAGCGCAGAAATATTGACATTAAGCTCTTAAAAGTCAAATATGCGAGAAAGGAAGATTAAAGAATGAACATATTCTGGTTGGAGAATACCACAATTTTCAACGTTTGTTTTCTTAGAATGTTAGAATAGAAGAAATAAAATTTGATAAATTTTAGTACCAAATGTTGAAATTGATCAGAGTTAAAACATTTAAAAATATGAGAAAACCTGAACAAAGCAGCATCAAATTCTAGCTCATAACTGACTGCGGCACGTAACGTTGAAATTGTTGACATCTGAATATCAAAGATTTCCTAAAATGTTAGAAGGCATAAAGCAAGAATCACCATGACTCTGTAAATTTAGGAAATGTATCAAAAAGCAAAAATAAAAAGATATGATTTCTTTAATTTAATGCATAATTAAACGAGTAACTTCATCAGGAATCAGTATATTAAAGACTGAGTTTTAACCTGCACTTGGAACGATCAAATGGAATATTAAATAGCCTCTATTGTTTTTAGTGCGAAGGGAAAACTACGTGAAGAATGAAAAGGACTGAGGGAAAGATATGCAAGAGAACTAGAATACAGAGACCGAGAGAAAGACGTATTTTATATGGAGAAGTGTAAGATGTATAGAGAAACATGAAAGGCTAAAAGAGCCCAAAGTCAGAAGTTCATAAAGAAAAGCGGCTTCAAAAAATACAAGTTAGGAAAGTTACTTAATGAAAAGGTCAAATCGTATGAATTCACGTGAGGTAATGACAAGAGCAGTATTTGTGATTATATCGTGGTGAAAATGAATTTGCTAAGATTGAACAGAAAAGTTAAAATTTAATTCTGCAAAGGTGGATCTTAAGGTGAGAATTTCACAGCTATACGTTACGTCATTAACCGTTTACAACTAAACATTACAATGTTGCAGTATTCATGTGAAAGAAGGTTTACTGGATACAGAAATTCCCATATTTACTTTAATGTATTTGTGACCGGATATTTGCAGTACTTTACTTGGAACAGTAGCCTACAGAATATGCAAACAAATTTCATTTTGAATCGGGATTGCATCACATATTTATTTGGATAAACTTTTGTCAGTGTGGAGACCAGTTTGCTCCCACATTCTTTTGTGAACAGAGGTGAGTTTATTTACTTCTGCAAGTTAATATTTAAACCACATTAAACCACACTTGTATATAGGTTTGATTTCATGCCTTATGCTTACTGCACCATTCCCCCCCCCCCCGCTATGAACTGAGAAATACCCTTAGTTTTACTTGTTGTTGCTGCTCTTCACTTGGGATTTTAAACATTTATCATAGTAGGAATTCTTATACATGACATAACAAGCCACTGTTGCGGTGAAGTGGTCGTTTTTACGTCAGACGAGATAATTTTTCTCAATTCCTTTCGTGACTCAAATAGAAAAATGGCTGCCAAAATGTTAATTGCAAAACAAAATATTCCAGAAGGCCAATCCGTAAAGAGAATAGTGCACAATAATTTCATGGGCACATTTTGACCAATCAGAATCACAAAAAGTGATGTGTTCAGATGTTATATTATCAATAATTTTAAACTGCGCACATTATAGGCAACGTGTACCCACTATGTGATAAAATCGAAATAATGCCCAAAGAAGGTTCTCATAAGATATGAAAAACTGTAATTGTGAAATTCGATTCTTTATGCATAGTGAATTTGCGTGTTTTGGAAATAGCTTATAAATCAACATTAAGTGAGACTACTAGACTTTCCGACGAAAAACTTATCTGGATAGTAAGTAATATTTTTAATGAATTTCGAATGTCTGCGTATAAAATTACAAACTTAATCAGGTGATTTTGCACAACGCGCAAGTTTGAATAAATCAGGGGCAGAGATCGAGTTTTAGTGATTACGATGTGTTTCTCATGACAGGAAGGGGTGTAAGCATGATACCGCAAAAATGTGCAAAAGCTATTTTGATGTTGAAGATGGCGGGATGTCAGAGACTGCTAGAGCAATCAAAGACAAGGGGGAATGTGACAAAAAATCGAAATTTTCCATCATATGTCCACTCCCTAAAACATTTTTTCACTAGACTATGTCTGTCTCATGGCTTACCAGAGTTTTACTTCAGATGAGGAAATGAAAACGCAGTTAGATGGATAGAAGCAAATCGTCTACAAATACATGTGTCACAAGTTGTGGGGAAAATTTGCTGATGCTTCATGCATCATGTATAAACATAATTTCTTGTAGTTTATTCGTAGTTATGAGCATATGCGATAATGTCAATACGTATTATGAACGATTACGACTATAGACCCAATTCTGGACACAAGAAACTGCTTGTCTGTTGTTTAACCATTATGCAACGCAAAGACCGGTTCGCGGTTAAATTCAAAGAGATTCTTCAACCAGGTAGAGGCCTCTGTTTGTTTTGCAATTAGTCAGTGATGTCCCGACCGGTTTGGCCGAAAGTTCGGGCATTTGAGGACCGGAAACCCGGAGGAGTAACAAGTAAGTGTTAAATTATCCTAGGGCAGTTTTCAAAGAGACCAGACCGTATCCAATCCAAGCTGAAAGATTCAAATTTAGGGCGGAGTCTCAATAATCAATTTGTTCAGAATAAGAAATTTTCCCGCCAGTACAAGTGCGAACGTCTCCAAAAGTGGATGGTAGAGACGTTTGGAGGCATTAGACTTTACTCCGAGTTTGCACTCGTTAAACGGCTGGAGGAATTTTGGGGAAATTCTAGTCCAGATTTGCAAACAAGGCTTCTTGAGGAACATTTCCTGGTGGGTGTGAGAGGCGACACACGAGGATGAGAAAGTGGGAAGACACGTTGAAAGCACGTAGGAGGTTTATTGTGACGTCAGCATTTTGTGTGAGGTGCAGGCCGAGAGGAAACGTGGAAGAGAGTACCAGAAGTGTCATCAGGACGGACCAGGAAGTGCCAGGAGAAAACGTAGTCAAGGGTAACCGGAATTGCCAGAAGAGAAACAAGAGGCGGACAGATGAGTAACAGAGACAACACGGAATTGAAACACTCACTTAAGAATTAAGTTCATATAATGAAATAGTAATTGGTAACTGTGAATAGGTCATTGTTTGTATTTGTTCGGAAAATGTGGTTGAGAAATTGGTCGATTACATTGTTGAATACATTCCAAATACTTTACTAAATTTTTATACCTTTCTCTTTGAGTTATTTATACACCTAGACCGTCGGCAGTGCCGACTCGGGGCTCGGGGCTATTTAAATTGTGATTGTCCACTTTCTCTAGTGAAATAATACTGTAGGAGGCACTAGACAACTCGATTATACTAATACTGGGTACATTTTTGTAATGGATATATATATATATATATATATATATATATATATATATATATATATATATATATATATATATATATATATATATATATATATATATATATGGCTGCATGATTATTTCAGACACTACCACATATCACATGAGGAAGCTATGCCCGAAAAATATGCTCTAATCCTCTACGAAAAAAAGAATCCATTGAGAAAAGAAAACAATAATACTAACAGTGCTTAACTTGTAGGATACGTTGAAGATGTAACATAATATGTGATACATTAACGAAAGTTAAAATTACACGTGAAAGTGGAAGCAAAATTTACAAAAGTGAAGAGGCATTTCTTTCAATCAACAACCGTGGCCAAAGACAGACATCGAGCTCATCACTTCAACGAGACAAAAATCTATTAGTTAGTTTGAAACGGACTTCTTTAAATCGACGAAGTACACAGTGTTTATGAAATACAGAAATTAGGACAAGGACAACTGTGGAAATATGTGTTGATGAAAAAAGTGTGGAAAATTGCAACAGAGTTATTATTTGCAGAAAGAAGTATGACTGATAGGAATTTAGTCCTACTTAGTGTTAACAACAAAACGATCAAACCTAATAAATGTATATATGGTACATTTACAGTGACTGAGCTATCAAAATGGATAATGTACGGATTCTATAACAAACTGGAAACCAAATGCTGAGATTGAATAAGACTGCTTGCTGGTTGATTTACTATGCATTCCTGTGGAAATAAACAATTTTCATGATGAAATGAAAAAGAACATACAAGTTATACGATACAGTGGGAATCCCAAAGAGAACATCTATAAAATCTCTCGAATCAATTCCTGGCGTTTCCAAAATGAACGTTTATGCATACCAATAAGAACGCTTGCTGGTTAGCAAATCAAAATAGCAATTGTTCAAAAGTGATCATGATCATGTGAACTCTGCAAAGGCATTCATAAAAAATATTTTAAGAAAGACGTGATTAAAAAGAATCAAATCACACCGAGAACAATCAACAAATGACACTATTCATGTCATTCAATCAAGCTATGTATACTAACATTATTATCAAAGTGTCTGTCTTGCACTAATGTCATGTATTATTTAGTTGGCAATATTGTTACATATCTCTGTATTAAATATTAATTTTTAATATAGTTATATTTACCTCATTTGGGTTTATGACATGTATATTTTAATTCTTTAAATTCAGTGTCTGGCTTGTATTATAGTAAGAGTACATGCAAATATGTGTACAAATCTTATTCATAACTGAAGGTCGATTGCCGAGGTCGATTCAACAACTAAATTATTCAAAGTACGCCACTCATAAATTTCAATGGAGGACAAGAAATCTCACTTGATACCAGGGGTGTATTTGTGCTGTAGAGATATCATGTACCCGCTAGGTTTTGATTTAATTAATAATTGGAGAAGGTCAGAAAATGACTTATTTATTGAATTATTTCAAAATCAAAACATTTAAATGTTCGAGAATGAATCTCTTATGTGATTAAAGTTTTGTTGATTTGGTGCACACATAGGGACCATATAAGTGAATTACAAGTTCCTCGTGAGGGTTCTTTATTTATGGCCAGCTTTTGTGTGTGTGTGTGTGTGTGTGTGTGTGTGTGTGTGTGTGTGTGTGTGTGTGTGTTTGTTTGTGTGTGTGTGTGTGTGTGAGAGAGAGAGAGAGAGAGATCGAGATCTTGATTTATTTATAATATTGTTCGTTGGACTAGCAGAGTGAAAAGCATTTATTCTAAGACAGAGAGTACCTGTCGGATAATGTGAAACTATTTAAGGACTTCAACATTTGAATAATTATATCGGATTATGGGAAACATTCAAGAACACACAAAGCTTAAGAAATGAAGAGTTTCATGTGGCTCGATTGTAAATTAGAAGGCTTAGTGGGACTTTTTCATTTCGAAGTGATCGATTCCTAAATTTAGTAAGTTAATAAAATGGTTTGTAATCTGACGTCTGTCTTCCTTTGGTTGTAGTAACCTCCTGTTTGTATCGGTTGACTCAACAGATTTATACAAATTTTGACTAGTGGGAAAAATGTATATCAAATAAACATGGTTGGCTGGGATTATACATTTTAATTTTCTTGTTTTGATCACCAATGTATAATTACTTAATGCATATGCATGGAATGAATGATAAAGTGTGTGAGTTATGTGTATGAGTGTGTGAGTTTTACCCGGATACAGCGAAGGTAGTTTTCTGATATTTTTGAAGAGTTTTAATTGACAGTTTATAATTGAATTATAAGTTATTTCATTTTCCAATACAACTAATTATGATTGCTCCAGCTCGTTCCTCCTGTCTCTCATTGTGTATCACACAATGATAGCTCTAGTTCCAATACGATCGTCATACTTTCCAGCTAAAATTGCGATCCAGTTCACCGAATGGTCTTTTCAGGTCACGTTCTTTGCCTTACCATACGACTTCTCAAGCTCGCCCTAAATTATCTCCAGCTCACCCTACAATCTCTCTAGCTTCTCCTTATTCAGCTCACCCTATGACCTCGCCAGCTCGCCGTACGGTCACACCTGCTCACCCTATGACCTCGCCAGCTAGCCGTACGGTCACACCTGCTCACCCTATGGCCTCGCCAGCTCGCCGTACGGTCACACCTGCTCACCCTATGACCTCGCCAGCTCATCCTACGGTCACACCTGCTCACCCTATGACCTCGCCAGCTAGCCGTACGGTCACACCTGCTCACCCTATGGCCTCGCCAGCTCGCCGTACGGTCACACCTGCTCACCCTATGACCTCGCCAGCTCATCCTACGATCACACCTACTCACCTTATGATCTACCCTGCTCACCTTACAATCTCTCCAGCTCGCCCCAAGATCTCTACTTCAGCTCACCCTATCATCTCTACAGCTAATCTTATGATATGCCCGTTACAACCTACAATCCCTCCAAAGAACCCCACGCTCTCTCCAGCTCACCCTACAAGATCTCTCCCATTCTCCCTACGATCTCTACAGCTCGCTTTTTCCAGTTCAACCTACGATCTCTCTGGCTCACCTTATGATCTCTCAATCCATTTTGCACGATTTGACGTTCCATACTCGCTCATACCTGTTTCCTACTTGCAAGAACTTGAGTCTTGTGATCAGCTAATGCAGTTTTCAGCACTCTTGGAATTGTAACATTGTTGATGGTAGCCGCTGGAAACTCTGCTTTACTAATCAAAACTTCATCATAAATCCTGGAAAAAGAGGTAAACGAATCATGTGTTCTGTTATGTTGGATAGGCAATGATGATTTAGTTTCAACTAAAGAAGGCAATAAAAACAAAAAGAAATAAAATAAATCACCACAAAATTCCCTTCTGTGATATGATCTAAATGTAGTGAGACGACCATACAGCTACTGGTGAAATATTTTACTTTTTAAACATATATCTGATGCATGTATGCTAATAATTGTGACAGAGAAAGTGTTGCAATTTCGTGGGTATTCAATAGATTAAATTGTATATATTCAAAATAATAAAAATATAGCACTTGAATGAAAAACCATACAAAAATCAAATGGCATTAAAGCTTACCTACATTATACAAAAAATCAAAAGCTGTTACATCTTACCTAAAATATATTTAAAAAAAATAAAACGGTGTTCCAATTTATCTGCTGATTTCGGATGGTAGTAAATAGAATCACGCAGTATTAAGACTAGATAGATCTTTTTGATCATTCGTATCAGGCATTATTTATTTTTTGAATTTCGAAATACATTTTTTTAACATTCTTTTTAAACTATATGGATCACATATTTTTCACATTTATCACGGAATGCAAAACGCTTTCAGATCTTGTAAGCCGAATAGGGGCATAAAACTAATATTCGCCGTATAATGAACTAGTTGACACTGATTTATGTACATAAATAAGGGTTCAGAAGCACATGTACAAACGAGTGAATACATTTTTTCAAATAATTTAGTTATTTATTCATCAAACTCCTTTGTAAATAAGATGGATACAAATTAACGATGAATGGGGGGCATTCTATTCCTTAAAAACATTTACCTGTCCAGAGGTATCATTCGGGTCAGGCGTTTGGCACTGACCCACAGGACGTATACCACACGGATATAGCAGAACAGCATTACAGTTGTAGGCAGCAGAAACAAAATAAGGAACTGGTATACAACAAATACAAGTCTAATACTGGTCTCCACGCCGTAATCTGCGCAAAGGGTCAAGGTCACTGAAGATTCGTTGTTGTAGAAAACAGACAATTCTGTCGTCTGAAAAAAGATCAGATTTTCCGACTGGTTAATCTGAGATAAGAGGAGCTTCATGTAGTCTCAAAAGTTATAAGACTGATTAATATACAAATTGGAAATGAAAGTTTTGTTGTGCAGTGAGAAATGTGTTGCTATATATCGTAATCATTACGTGCTTAAACCGGAAACTTGTCTGAGCCCAAAATAAGCAGCGAAAAACTTGCTGTACCTGTAGTATCATCATATTTTGGACATTTAGCGTAAATAGCGTTATGTATTTATCATCAACAACTGCGGTTTGAAAATACACAAGACATTGTGTGAAATTCCACTAGTGTCTGGCCTTTCTTTAGAACTGTTTTAGTATTTCCCACGTCGTCTACGTTACTTTCTACGTTGGAAATTGCACCTACGCTTGGTTAAATTGAATATCGCTGTTTATAAATGTTTTTCAAAGGGTTTATTTGATATATTGGTTCCAGTGCATCATTAAATATTTTCAGCATGTTTTTTCTAGGTTTTCTAATTTCATAGTGTTTGTGTTTGTGATAATATCATTATATGTTTGTTATCTTATAGGTGTTGTCTAATGTTGTAAAGCGTTTAGAGCTTCTAAAGATTAGTCGCCATACAAAGTCCTCATTATTATTATTATTATTATTATTATTATGTGCAATCAATCAATATTTCTGTCCGACTGCAAAGTCGCCCTTTAAGGACTCATTTCTGGCATAGTGAACTACAGCTAATATTAAAGCCATATTCATGTCTCGTGCATTTTTTACGACATCGGATGGTTAGATTCCTGACAGCTACAAGTTGTGGCAAGTGTGCACGTTGCAGCTGTTGTAGACTAATCATCAAACGCTAAGACCGTTTCAAAACATGAGAATGAATATAATATGACAATTGTACATGTTACTGGTAACCTATTTCTTCAAAATAATTGAGTAGAAATTTTAAAACAGTTATGTTACTAGAATGTTGCAGGCAATGCTTCAGATTGAAAAACTGTATAACTTAAAAAGCAGCAAATGTAAGTGAAAGAATCGAGCCAGTAGAACCATTAAAGATAATCTACCACGGTGTATCATTCTTAAGATATAATCTAATCAACATTATAAACCTCCTTTTTGTTCGTGTTAATTAGAAATGTAATGTGATAGTAAGAAAATACATTAAATGTTTGCTCGCTTTTGTACGTGCTTGTGGCATTACGATAATAAAACTGTTATTAGAAATAAGATAAGGTCGGAAATGAGGTGGCATCATCTTTTATTCACGACAAGTAATCCGTTATGTTTCAGAATTCTGAAATCTGTGTAAATACACTGCTTCATTTTAATTCATCAAACCGTTATCACATTTCCTCAGTAATACCACCTCTCATCATCAAACACGCTAGCCGTAGACATATTATTCTCTTACATATAGTAATACTTAAATTACTAGAACACGGGTTTTATACAACGAAAAATGAGAAGCCAGGTGGATGAATAAAGTGCTTCCTTAGGCTGACTTTTCTCGTGCTTTAAGAGGCCACTTTCCTATTTGCTACATCTAAAGCTGCATGAACATTATAACTATCTTTGCACAACCTGATCAGATCATTTCTTACTAGCGAATATATTATGCTAATTAGCTAGGAGAGCAATTTTCAAAACCAAAGTTCATGAAAATTAATAACGACCTAATTTAAAATTATGAAACTCCAGCCAGCAAAAGTAATTATAGTATTGAATAATTCAGCTACATTCACTATATTATCTTCAAGATATAAAGATGGAATGCAGACAGAAAGTACGAAAGTAGATAAAGCAATCTCAGAAAATCAAATTTACTTCAAGATTTCACAGAGAAGCAAATGCAGCAGTGGTTTGATGCATTTTCATTCTCGTGTTTGCGTGGTTGCACTTTCAAACTAATTGTATAACTCAAATTACTAAAAACAAAGTACATATACGGTACATCATCTTGAATGTGATTGCAACCAACACGCAAAGTATCTGACTTGAAATTTGAAATTGGAACACACACACACACACACACCATATATATATATATATATATATATATATATATATATATATATATATATATATATATATATATATATATATATATATATATATTTCTCACGGGAAAAATAAATGCAATGCGGACAGCAATGTGCGAATAAATATTGCTGGATACATGCTCACATTAGGTATGTATTATTTGTTTGCCAAAATAATAATTACTGGCCAGATAGACAACGAACTTGATTTTAGACATGGTCAAATCCAAAATACAATTATATATATATATATATATATATATATATATATATATATATATATATATATATATATATATATATATCATTAAAAAACCTAACATATACAAATTAAATATACACCACAGTCAACCATATTTCGAACGATTCAGACATTCCACGCATGAACTCACACGCGTGGCCGTCAGTGGACCTCTAACCGATACTGACTTGACTGGATCTACAGTGAACAACAGCCTGGAGTTCGATCCAGATGGCCATCATTTTGTCCCTGTCAGGTTTAGACGTCACTTCAACGCGCCGAATCACGATTTAATATCAAGAAATGTGCCTGGATGGCCCCCGAATTGTTTTACTGCGTTTTATACTTGAAATACACTAGCAAATCTTACTGTGTGTAAAACAATCACAACATAAAAACCACAGAATAGGTTTGGTTATATGAGCCATCCGCTGATGCAGCACACGGCGAGATATTGAACGTCAAAGATATCGGACGAAAGAAAATTGGAAGATTTTCTGCAGGTGCCTCGATCAAATTGTACGCGTCTGTGTCGCTAATTACTCATTAGATTCTCCGGTTTAGGAATGAGTACGCAGCGGTGTGTTCTTTTTTTTTAAGCAAACCATTCACATGGCGGAAACTAATAATATTCTTGGAGACATCGTTAGTTACCACGATGGTGAGTAACCAGAGTACACACATCTGAGATTGTCCATGCTCGCGCAGATTACACCAATTTGTTACTGATAACCAATAGAATCTCGAACACCGCCATGAAAGTTGCTACTGATAAGTTTTACATTAATCAGAATCATCTCCACGATAATGAAATTCCAGTACTCAAGTTGATCAAGCGGTGTTGTCTTATTTAGTCACACCACCACGATGAGTTTAAACAAAAGCGCAAAAGGATTGTCAATATTGCATCCAAAACACGTCTTGATCTTCGGTTATCGTACTGAATGGTCAAGTGTAGTACATATCTCGTTTTGTCGCGGGTCGGATACAAGTCACGGTTGTCCAGAGCAGCTTTAGATGTTGCAAACTTGGCCGTAACAAGTGCGTGGACGTTTCAACTCGTGCGAGAGACGCGACAGTCATAGTAAAAAAAATAACGATAATTTCAGCATGAATTTGACCTCATCGTAGATGAATTTCTTGATCCGGAACGCAAAAACACAAACATTGTCGCCAGTGCAACGTCGAAATGTTATTGGATTGTTACGCTGATGGTTCTAGACAGCACACCGTGAATCACATTGATAATCAGCTGAGACACCAACGCGGTGAGGTCACTCTGACGTTACTTGAGTGTAACCGTGGTCGAGGTGTTAGCACCCTTGGCTTTTCTGAGTTTACTAATTAGCACGTATTAATACTCACGCGAGTGCCAGTTGGGTATGCCCCGGTATCACCTTCAATTCTTCAAGGTAAAACAATGCTGGTTTGCTGTCATTGTCAATCCCACTGCAAGATATTGGTGCGTTTCTGCAATGGGTTACTCCAAATGCGACCAGTAGCTCTCTTTGTTCCACCTTCGAGTTCTCCCGACGCACACAACTATCTCACGATTACATTACGGCTAACGCAGAACGAAAGCTTGTCAGAGCACCGGATATATTAACGTACTCTCATGCTTTAACTGCTAATTTTGATTGCCTTCGCGGGATTCAATACGATCGCACGCCTGGCTTCATTGATCATCACGGCTAAAACAAGATGAAGTCTTGCTACCCATTTACGATATCGCATACCCTTGTCGGCAATCAACATTTCCTGCGCATATTGATGTCAAATATTCCATCAGCTAGTATATAGTTAAATCGCTCAACCATAGCTTGATCGTGATGAACGTTGATAGGCCCACGGAGAATATTTACTTTGATGAGCCTCAATCAATGCTGATACTGCTTCGAGAAATTCTCGGCCTCGTAGAACCAGCAGCACCCATGGCCACGTCAGTGGTCCCCGTCCGTCGTTGCGTTTGAAAGCGTCCGCGACCATGGCGGCCGTTTTGGACGCCACAGGCCCGGCTTCTTTGTAGGCTGGTGTTGGCGACATCGACATCGACGATGGCGAACGCGTACTTGTATCTGCGCATACAAGCGACACGTTCACTTACCACACTGTATGATAAAGGCAAATTATCCACCTGATGAACTTCGTTGGGTGTTCTAACGTTAAACAATCCTCGTTGATTTTTTTGGGTGGTGCCGCATTGATCTGCAATATTTCCTGTCCAGATAAAAGAACATGCGACACATCTATGATTGCGAACTCCGTTCGCTAAATTGTAAATCACATCGGTGCCTTTCCATAACCAGTGGGAATGTAACAAAATCGATTCCATTCCAATATCGTTCCATCCACCAATATCTTGCCTTTCATCTCTCTTCTTATCTGCCACTGAACGAGTAGATCGTGTATTTCTGACATCTTTATCATAATTATCTCATAGACCAATCGCACGTCATCGATAAAAATCTGCGGTTAACCCACCAACATGCACCTGAGATCGTGCCAGTAACACGCGGTATTGGTCTGGTTTACGGGTATTTCATCCGCGCGTAGCTTCCTTTATGTGTCCTGTAGAATATAAAGTTGCGTGCAATGACCATATTAATTCTCTCAGGACAAATGTTTTTCTCAGGGATAATTGCCACACTATCAGATGGTGATAGTTTTATCGTCAGAATCGGAAAAGCTGACTTAATTTAATCATGAGATGGCTCAAATGGAACGAACTGTATTTAATTATGTTGTTGTTGTTGTGATTTGGATTTTTAACGTAGCTTTAACAATTTTTCAGTCATATCACTACGATGTCTGCAGTATTTATAGTGGTGTCTAGCACTGGGGCATCATGCCGCAGACATATAGCATGATGACCCACCCAGTCACATTATCCTGACACCAGGCCGACCAGTCATAACACTAACCTGTTAATGCTGAGCGCCAAGCAAGACGGCTTTTAGTACCATTTTTGTAAGTCTTAGGTATGACTAGGACGGGGTTCGAACCCGCGACCTCTCGCGTCCGAGGCATACGCTCTAACCACTAGGCCACCGGAGCGGTCCACAGAAATTAACGCACAATGCAACGTCTGGTAACAAACATAATATTGGCTCGACAATAATGATGTCAGTGAGTACGAACAAGCCGGAATTATAGTGCAGCTATGCGTGTATTAATGTTGGCCAAACATTAGTGCAGAATCGTTCGGGAGTGTACTGGCAAACGACACACCCGTTTTGCGTGGAAAACTAAACCCGATAAAAACACCAAACACACACATACACACACACACACACACACACACACACACACACACACACACACACATTACAATGTAACTGAGGAACGCAAGCACGTGACAGCCACATGCGCGCATATGTTGTCGCGATTTTATTTTTTTCTATGTATGACGAATTGATTAACGTGTTTTCCACGATTGGGTCGTAAATATTCGTGAGTTGCTCAGTCAAATCATCAGTGACACGTTTCATAAACAGGTTTCATCACCTGATGTCAGTAATCCCGTAAGATGTTCTATTTAGCAAGGTAAAATTCATGAATACTTACTTGATAAATTATCGTTTATGTCTATTCTTATTTTTGCACGTACCTCTTCGGGGCCCTGAGTGGCCGAGTGGTCTAAAGCGCTCACCGTTACGGATCACTGTCAGCTCACCTCTGTCTGCGTGGGTTCGAGTGTCGGATTCAGCCAATGTGGGTATGTGAGAAAGCTTGCCAGTAGCTTCTCGTGGGTCGGTGTTTCTTTCCGGTGTTTTGAGCTGTTTGATTAGCCCGTTTCGATATTTTGTCTCAGATTCTTTCACGTTCACCTTATTTAATTATGTGATATTTGTCTATATTTAATTGTTAATTTATTTTCACCAAACTCAGATACACGAAGACACCCTCAACTCACACGAGGGTCCGGATATTATTAATAAGGCACGCAGCGAGAACAAATAACCACTTTGGTTGCAGTTATTAATTTTACCTGTGTGTGTTTCTTTTTTCCCGCGTGGTGACGTCTCGCGTGCTAGTAAATATCCGTGCAAACCACAGCTGGAAACTCACAGATGTGCCCAAGTACGCGTGTTTGAAATTTGTTAATATACCGCACCAATGACTACTATGGAGGGGCATTACCGCCATAATTATATGCATGCATTTTCTGATCTTCCTTGATGCATTATTGTACATGGCTGCTTGCAAGTGCTACTTTCATAATTCTATCAATATATATTGTATTCTTCATTGATGCAGATTGTACGTGGCAGTTTGCAAGTGCTACTTTCTTTCTGCGTTATTGTCAATGGCTGCTTGCAAGTGATACATTCATAATTCTAGTCATGAATGTTCTATTCTTCATTGATGCAAGCTGTAAATGGCTGCTTGAAAGTGCCCAGATCTCCTTTCATTCTGCGTCCTTGTATCTTGCAATTTGCCAACTGCTGAATGTAATTTGTCGCATGGCAAATGTTATGTTAATTTTTACAAGTTTTAACATTCCATTTATAAACTTGCTATATCACAAGTTACACAAATTGCACTTTCCGAAATCATGACTATAATGTAGCATCAAGCACATTGCAAGTTAGAATCAAGGAAGTTAGCATAAAATAATGCCTCATTATGAAAAAAGATGGCGCTGTGATACGTCAATTTCTTACAAAACGACTACTCCCCTGACCCTAGCAACAAGAGGTTATACCACTTTACGGCATGTTTGGGCGTCTTATTAATATCATTCGAATTAAATTACAGCAGCTGATGTCTCAGAGTATTAACATTCGGAAGAGAGGTGGCCTGCAGGTAGCACAAAACAAATTAAATGTATCAAATTGTACACAGTTAGGTGTATTTACACAACGTTATATCCGCTAACCCTTCCCAGCCCATTCTGTTTGAACATTTTGTCTGTTTAATTTACCGCTTTCGCACGGTGGCAGAATAGGGTAGCCGCTTACAAGCAAGATTTAAGGCCCCATTTTGTTTATATATTCTCATTCACAATGTTACCAGTTTAGAGCATATTTATTATTTTAGAGTACAGTGCAAATTCTGCTTTTTGTAGCAGTAAAGGCCTCATAAGATTTGAGCAAAGCGCAGATAATTGCACTTACAGACCATACTTTCATTTCTTTATTCACGAGAGAGAGAGGGAGAGAGAGAGAGAGAGTACAACCCTATGTAATTAAATTTTACTGTTAATATATGTATGGCACGGTTGATTATGCAATAGCCAGCAAGTATTGTCACTAGTTGTCTGTGACAAGTATGTCATATCTCCAATTTCATTTTAAGTCTCTAATTACAATACAACAGCAAGAGGCAAATGGCTTGAAACAAGGGCATCACATACAAAGCATATATGCTACAGAAATATGAACTTATTTCATTATAAGAGAAAATAAATTCTAAGAGTATGAAATATATTTTCTATATGGAAACATAATAAACACTTCCATACAATTATGAGATGCTTTATTTCGACAGATATCAAACTGGAAACTACATTTTTTTTATCATTTAAAACCGTATTCATCCATATATGAAGCGATATTTAGAGTACAGATAAGATCACTGATTGTATGGTACCTCACTGATAAAACATCAGACTCCTTTGGTAGCAATTATAAAAATATAATATATTGAATATAAATAACATTGCTACCAGTAACCAGCTCAATTTGTTTGTATTATTGCTGTAATACAGTACTAAAAGTGCTTGATACATTTAGATATGTAATTAATTTAGTAATTAAAAAGATTAATAATTATTTTTACCTGTATCTTCTACAGATGTGATTGTTTTCTGTTAGAAGAATAAAACACCCCCCCCCACGTAATTTTCTAAAGAACTTGTACAGCTTTTAAAGCTAGTCACAGCTCAGAATGTTGTGGCATCCCCCCCACCCCACCACATAAACATCTTCATTTGTCTGAGATTTTCTCATTATTTTATCCTGTTTAAAATATAAGTTAATATTGTTATGACACAAAAACATATCAGCACAATACAACTATGCAATAAAGCAAAATAAATAAATAAAAACAATATACAGTCCTATGTTTAACTTTTCATAGGAAATATAAGAGAATATTTCAAAATTTAAACCGGCAGTCATAAAATCAATATTGTTAGATGAATTAATCTGAAACAAATATTATCATGCAGGTAGGCTATTATAAGGAACAAATACCTGGACTGTCTTGTTACATTGTTCTTACAGATTTATTTGCCAATCCCTTTTGTTTTTCACTTTCACATGAATACAACATGAATGAAGACAAGCTTTTCACACAGTCTGGCTTTTGGATTGGACACACACTAATCATTGCAAATTCTAAGGAATTAAAACTGCAAATTCTGGATTGGTCAAGACACATTACCTTTTGTGTACCACGTACATTTATAAATTATGACCCAAGAAGAGTCAGGTTATATTCCCTAATGTCTCTTTTGAGAATCAATCCCCAAAAACATCCCATTACTGGATCTGTATTCAATATATATACTGTACAAAAATGCTCACTTTTTGATGGATTTATTTTGTGGGCAATAAAAACGAGTCGTTTGCACTTGCTATTAGCAAAGAACATGAATAGGAATATCTTTTATTAGCTAATTTGTTATTTCTCATACTTTGATTTTCACAAAACTATTATATTTATGAACCTGAGATGAAATTGTAAATTTGGCCACTTATCAATAATGTATGTGCCTTGGAACACTGGATAAGGTATATTCCATAATTTAAATGTCTTCATCACTCAGCAAAGAGAGAGAGAGAGAGAGAGAGAGAGAGAGAGAGAGAGAGAGAGAAGTAAGTTTCTTCACAGAATAATATAAACCCCTAGCCAATTTCTGACTGCAGTTGTAAGATATCTGAGCAGAAAGTAACAGCTACTTTATAAGCATGCAAGTCATTTTAATGTGAGTTATAGGCCCCCAAGTACTATTCATAAGAGAAGACACAAGACTGGGTTACAGAAATTAAAGCCACACAAGTACCAGTTTGTTACTTTGTGAAAAATGGGATCATTATGAGAAAATGGAGACATCTGATGTTCCTGTTGGTGATGAGTGGTCAGTGAGCAATCAAATTGTTGTTCATAAGTTATATCGACAGGAAATGCATAGTCCAGCCCATACAACTCATTAAGCTGGTCATTTTGGTATCAATAGGACTTATTACAATCATTTTTATTTGCTGAAAATTAAAAGTGATGTTTATAATTACCATAGATCTTGTCACACGTGTCAAATGGTAGGAAATCCCAACTTTAAGATATCTAAGACACATCTGCAACCGTAATCCTGCATTGGACCATTTGACAAGCCATTTAACAGAAAAATGTTGACCATAATGTGTGCGTCATCAAAATTTCCATAGTCTATTCCTTTGAATATTAAAGCAAAAACTGTTCTATAAATTTAGGCAATGTTTTTAACACTTGTTTGCATCCCCAAATCTGTCCAGCAAATTTTATGTTTGATTATTTCCAACAACTTATGCATGAATTAGACATCCAACAGTTTAATTTTTCTATTTGTCACCCTGAAAGTAATGGGGCTAGCTCAAGACTGTCTGAAAACGCTCTCACCTACCCAGGATAGATGTATACCATTATATTGAATCAAACCTTAAAAAGGACAGTGGTCAGAAAAATCCTGCATTGTATAATTATCGAGTAAGATCAGGAGAGTCCCCCCCCATTGGTATTTATCACCAAATGAAAGACCCCATGACAACCCTAAAACAACAAAAGACTGCCCCTAAACATCCTCAACTACCCATGATACATGTAGACAATTAAATAGAATAAAACCAAATAAAAAGATAGTGATCTGTAAAATTCTACTCTGTATAATTATCGAGTAAGATCAGTAGAGTTTATTCTTTTGTTGATACTTGCTGACGACTGTCCCAAAACACACTCATCAACCCAGGATACATGTATACAATTACAATGACTTAATGAAATATGCAGTTTTAGTGCATTCTCTCTCTCTCTCTCTCTCTTTCTTTCTTTCTCTTTTTTTTGGTCATATATACTTCACTAAACTACTTTCATATTGCAAAGACCAGCACAATTAACAAGTCAGAATCATGCGTCACTACATTCATACTTCAAAAATTCTTTAGAGCTTTTTTTAATTTATAAATCCTTAATGTGACAAAGAGCAGCTGTATAATTAGATCCTAAGGTGCTATCTTTATAGTTTTTAAAATTCTTGAACCAAATTATTAATTTTAATTGGCTTGATGATGGTCAGAATTACAATAAATAAAAGTTAAATCTCCTGTAACATCTTTTATCTCTGATTATTTCCACTTTTAGAGACAAAAGTTGAAAAGGATGCCAACCAGTTTTAAAACTGAGTTTGGGGGGTTTGTTTTATAAATACATTCAAATGTTCAGGTTCTGTACATTAACAATGCAAATTAAGTATTGGAAAACAATCGTACACTAAATCTAATATTTCTAATCGCAAGTAAGCATTTTTATCATGATACGAACATGATTTTCCACTGTTGGATTATTTCGGTTTTTGCGGCAAAATATGTTCAAAAATGAAGAAGGTGTTAAGAATAAGAACACCTTTAAGGAATGCTTAATTTTTTAATGTCATTTTACCTATAAACTTTTTTTTATGTGCTATTGATGCTGCTCTGAAATATTGTATTTTCGCGAGAGTTTATGTACAAGAGTATCACAGGAAAAGATAGACGTCACAATGGGTGACGTACAATGCAATCCTTACAACCAGGATTCGTCTGATGAAAGCTCGTTAAGAAGAGTACGAGAGAATATATCATTGTCATTTCTGATCCTTACTAAAATAACTACTGTTTCCAATTTAATGAGAGATATCACTAAGAAGTCGATTTCTTAAACGGGGAAGGTAAATGCTTAAATGCATCAAAACTAGGGTTCAAAAAGATGGACCACCCTGCTGTACTGTATGCGTTTTTGTTTTCGTAAGGTTCTATAAATCACTTAGATCTTCGAGAAAACATATGGTGTTAGAGACGATTAAAACTTTGTTGCTAATGTACACCTTAAACAAGGGACTAAAAGAGTTATTAACACAAAATGAATGTCGTAAAGCTCCGTGGGGAGCATTCATTATTTTTGGTAAACGAAAAACTTTAGAAATTTAGCGCGCCGTCTGTTGTCATAATGCCATGCTAATCTCTAGTATGCCATTATGAAAACAGATGGCGACACGTGTTGGACAAGAAAGACGATACTTATAAAACTTAGTATTTACATTGTTGCAAGGCCAAATCTGTATGAAAACAGCAGTTGGAATGATGTAATTGTAAAGTTTATAAACAGATTATACAAAACTTGTAATAACGGACATACTGTTTGTCGTACGACAAACTGCAGAATCAATGAAGTAGTTGGCAAATAGCAATATACAATGACACAAGGAAAGTAGATCGAAAAACTTGCAAGCAACCATTTACAGCTTGGCCCAATGAAAGATAAAAAAAATCATGACTAGAATTATGAATGTAGCACTTGCAAGCAGTCATTTACAATAATGAAGAAGGGAGTAGCACTTGCAAACTGCAACGTCCAATTTGCATCAATGAAAATACAATATGCAGTGAGAGAAATATGAAAGTAGCACTTGCAAGCAGCCATTTACAATAATGCATCAAGGATGATTAGAAAATACACGCATATAATTATGGCGGTAATCCTCCTCCATAGACTACACATAACAACGCATGTGGGTCAATCCCTGTTGGGCGTCCGCATCAGGCCCGCTCACCATACCCACAAATAAAATTTGTAAGTGATTTACAATATTGTGCAAATATCTCTCTTACAATCCTGCAACAAGATGGAAATACAATTTCAACAAGTCAAAAAGTTCCTTTAAAAACTTATAAAATATAGGACGTAAACTTAACGTGTCTACAAATGTATATGAGATAACAAACACATTTCAAGTCCGGCCAGGGACACCAAACTGGGAAATATTATTTATGCTGATATCTTAATCGTGTCTGATAACGGTATTTGTTTTGTTGTGTGTAAAGGATTAGTCCCACAGTTAGTAACATCTCAGATCATACCGTAAAACGTAAGCATGTACGAAGTGGTTAAATCATTTTCAGTATCATTAAAATTATATTACCATAAATTATTAAGCAACAGAAATGTTTTTGAAATCACAGAAGAGAACTTGGCAACAATAACATAAATCTCAAGGCTGGAGTAAGGTTTCAATTAAGCAAATGACTAAAACTTATGTTTAAAGAAAAGAGATGACAATTATTACGAACATTACAGCTATGGGTATGACAGCAGCTTGTCCTGATTTAACCATTTAAATTGTTGTTGTTTTTTGTTGTAGGGTTTGACGCTATTTATTCAGCACAATATAGGCTATACAAACCATTTCAAACGTAACAAACTTTGCAATCAGATTCTGGAGCAAGCCCAGGATGATCTAGTGGAGCAGGAGGTAAACGTAAAACAGAATCGTTCCCAAAGTCAAACAAAGAATAAACAATATTGCCATTTATTTGTCTGAGCTATCCAAAAGGCATAGCAGCATTACCAAGAATCACATAACGAATTTTACTTAAAATAACCATGTAGTTTTACTTTGATAGCATTAGTTGCTCCGTTATTTGGAGGTATTATCAAAGATGTTAAAACATATTTCAGAAGGACCAGAATCCAATTTACTTTGACTTATAAAAGTAAGTAAAACCTAATCCAGCAACCATGATGTCAAGCATAACTGTATCTTTGTTTAGTTTTTTATTTTCTTTTATAACGTTTTAATCTACTTTTCCCGTTACAAGACTTTCACAATCTTTGTCGCTTTGATAGAAAGAGTTTATACCTGTTGAGAGAAGTCTCATATACTTATTATCAACTGGTAAAATTCCATTTTTACGATTTACGATTGCATTTATTCCTGGTTTAATACAAGGTGATGACTTATAAATATGTTCGTCTACCCTACAATTCTACATGTTTTCAACACCATATCGCTATCTAATATAAGAATTTCATCACTGCCAATATTATATATTAAGTCTATTGAAGAATTCAAAAGACACAAGACCACCTGCTCTCTCTGTCTGTTAGTCCTTGAATATTGTTATCACTAAGATGTCACTTCTGGGATAGGATTCGTTGCTTTCTTATGGAGAATTAATTGAGGGTTGTCTCTGTAATCGATTTATTTCGTCAAATCAGCCCTGTAATCGATTACTTTCGTCAAATCAGCCAGGATGCTGCTCATATTAATTATTTACTACACTAATTCATCACTGAGAATTTTGTTGGTGTTCTGTTGATTATGATCTTATATCTTCGTATATTTTCCAGTATTTTTTTTTCTATCTACCAAACCTTTTTAATGTACCATACCGCTGTGTACAATTACCAGTATTCCAAAAGACACTTCTAGTACTGTACATTATGTCCTAAATTCGAATGTAATAAATTACATATATATACATATGACACAGATGGAAGCTGGCTTTCCATCCTGGGGTCCATATGGTGACCAAAAGGAAAATATGCAAATATCAGCCTGCATAATTATGACATAAAAATGCAATTAAATTCTGGTTAATAGAAACAAGTATAGGAATCTCTGGTATGAATGAAAAGGGATTTACCGGGCTGATCAATTGTATTGTCACCTTCCTCGGAAATCCCATGGACAATAACTATTCAGGTTTTACATGTAGTACATCTCTAGACAGAACGAGAATAAAGATCCCGAAAGCTAAAGGACGTTCCATCTTGTCCAGGCCTTTCTTGTTAAACCCCATATTATTTTATCAAACACTGTTGATAACAAATAAAATGCTATGAAACGTACAGGATAACAATCCATATTTGCCAATATTCCCTACAGAACCCTTTGCATTTTATCTGAAGAGAAAGCATAGGAGCGGTAAAACTTATTGCAAAATCTTGTTCTTTATGAAAACTAGTTAGCACAGACACGAATATTGGAAGATGGATCTAGTATGGTCTTCTCAGAGGGAATTCAATTAAGCTGAATGTCAGTAGCTTGCTGTAAACCAAAAACAGACCGATATAGCGATTGTCTAGTTAATTGCTTATGTCATTTCTTTTAATTTTGAACTTTATATGCCTCAGAAAGAGCGGGGGAAATAAAAACGTACTATGTGTAAATTGGGGGAAAACGTACTCTGTGTATATGGGGGAAACATAGCACATCATGCCTTTCACGTCGTAATATCTAATCCATAGGTTCCCAAAGCGGACGGTACCGCTCCCTGGGGGATTACCGAGGGGGGCGCCAATGCTGAATAATGTTTTCATGGGGTATGATAGTGACACTGAGGATAACCAAGGGGGCGATGGCCCGAAAAATTTGGGAATCACTGATCTAATCTAATTTGAATAGGTATTGTATGCAATTAAAAGAGAATGTGTTTCATGAAATCATTGTCTGGCTCAATCAGTGAGTTCAAAAATTTCATAGAGATGAGAGAATAAACAGAATCCTCATCTCTGTAATGCTCTCTCTCTCTCTCTCGTTAATAAAAAAAAAGAGAAAGCATGGCCTCGAAGTGAAATTATCTGCAATTTGTTCATTCCTTATAAGGTCTTCACTGATGCAAAAAGCAGATTTTGCACTGCACTCTAAAAAAAATAAAACATGCTCTAAATTGATAACACAGTGAAGGAGAATACATAAACAAATTAGGACCTTAAACCTTGCTTGTAAGCGACTACTCTATTATGCCACCGTGCGGCAGCGGTAAATTACACCCACAAAATGTCCAAATAAAAATGGGGTGGGAAGGGTTAGCGAAAATATAACATTGTGTAAGTACATCTAATTGTATACAATTTGATACATTTAATTTGTTTTGTGTTTCTTGAAAGCCACCTCTCTTTGGAATGTTAATACTCTGAGAAAACAGCTGACTGTAATGCGGTAATATAATTCGAATGATATTTTAAATAAGACGTCCCTAAGATGCCGTTAAGTGGTATAACCTCTTGTTGATTGGGTCAGGGGAGTAGTCGTATTGTAAGAAATTGATGTGTAATAGCGCCATCTGTTGTCATAATGAGGCATTATTTTATTCTAACTGCCTTGATGCTAATTTGCAACGTGCTTGATGCTACATTATATTCATGATTTTAGTAGGTGCAGACTTTGTAACTAGTGACATAGCAAGTTTATGAATAGAATTTTAAAACTTGTAATAACTGATATATCATATGCCATACGACAAGCTACAGAATCAGTTCAATAGTTGGAAATTGCAAGATACAGTTACGCAGAAGGAACCAGAGGCGTAGCTATGATAATTTTGCGCCCGGGGACGAACTATAAAATTGGCGCCCCAGCCCCCTCCCCGTTTAATCACATTTTTGAATATTACCCTTGTTTACTTATTATAATGTAACGTTGTAAGCCTCATTTTGGCGCCCCTGTACCTTGGCGCCCGGGGACATATGTACCCCCCTGCCCACCCCCCACCCCCAGCTACGCCTCTGGAAGGAACGTAGATCGAAGCACATGCAAGCAGCCATTTACAGCTTGCATCAATGAAGAATAGAAAATTCATGACTAGAATTATGAATGTAGCACTTGCAAGCAGCCATTGGCAATAATGCAGAAGGAAAGTATCACTTGCAAATTGCCACGTACAATTTGCATCAATGAAGAATACAATATAGTCGGATAGAATTATGAATGTAGTACTTGCAAGTAACCATTTACAATAATGCTTCAAGGAAGATTAGAAAATACATACATAAAATTATGGCGGTAATCCCCATCCATAGAAATCTAATGGATTTGTTTTTATTTGCTTGATATTTTTTGCATAATTTTGTCATCTCTAACCACATAATTCAGTACTGTGTACCTTATGAATCACCAGATGGCGATACTGAGTGGGACAAGTCAAATGAAGATCTTCTGTAATGTTATTATCAGAATACTTCTGATACGTCTCCATCATTAATCAGTCATTAACATCAGATGCATTGGCCTTCAGAATCCGTCTCTAACAGTAAACATTCCAATGTTTGAAATTTTAAAAGAAGACACATCACGTCCATAACAACCAAGACTTACTGGTTTCTTTATTAATATTGTTTTATACATTTTCTATTTATCTTTGATTTAAAACCAGGTTTAAATCCATATTTACCATGACGCAGAATGTGGGCGAGGACAAAACAGCTGCTAGAATCCAGATGGATGGTATGAGTTTCTTCAGATTTCCTATTGTGCACATGTAGCGGGATCTCAGAGGATGGACAATTGCAACGTATCTGAAAGTAGATCATTTATTACGTGTAATCTGTTCTTGGAATGCTACTGCCCTCATTATATGCTGTTTAATTTACAGCGAATAATTAGCAATGCCTCTTTTGCCTATTTTGTTCAAAAACTGAATTTCTGGTATATAAATGTTAGACGTCCACCACTTATTTATGAAATGACAAGGAACATATAGGATTTCCCTTTGAAAATGTTGTTGTGCTGCGTATTACGGACAGAGATGTTTTATAATTGATATAAACAATATGGATGTATTGTAGAAGTATATTCTCGTTCGTTATCATTGACGTATGATCAAACCAGCTATTAAACTATGATTTGTAAAAGCCATCTTATCCGCGAATGATAAAATCGTATCCTCGAAATATCATAAATCGTTGCATTTATTTTCAAAGTCTAGAAACAATGTCATTAGCTGGTAAGAACAGTGGAATACATTATATGTGTAACTCGACAGGCCTGTACATTCCAACATAAAATGTCACTTAATTAATACTGTTCGTCTTTCGAGGGGAAAACGATTAATGATAAAGTAAACAGCCTATTTATTGACCTTTTAAAGTAAAAAACATAGAGTTTGAAACATTTTCGCACAAGCTAGCCACCCTAGTCACGGTCCCACCCTCATACCAAGGAATATAAGGTAAAAAGATTTGAGCACATCACAGTGCTTTGTTTCCACTCTCAGCTAGTGAAATGTTGTGCGATTTTTGATACACCAAATTTTATACGCGCCTGATAAATAAAATCTCTCTATGGCAAATGTCTGTAAGCAGCTGAGGTGGCAGGGTCCAGTTTCGTAAATTGGCCCCTTGCAAATTTCTTAACTTAAGGCTATGGTGTGACTTTTTCAGGTATTATTGTTTATTATTCAAAGATATGGATATGTTTGTTAACTATGTGTTTCTGGCTTGTGTTGTTCTTGAAATTTATGTCAGACATGTACACCTTTCATAGTTACTCTGCAGTATGTTGATCGTGAAATATCAATAGTCGGCTAGGAAGAAGAGCTATAATCCCATAGGTGGCAGGGTCCAGTTTCGTAATTTGGCCCCTGGCAAATTTCTTAACTTAAGGCTATGGTGTGACTTTTTCAGCTACTATTGTTTACTATTTATAGATATGGATATATTTGTGAACTAGGTGTTTTGGGCTTGTGTTGTTCTTGAAATTGATGTCAGTCATGTACACCTTCCATAGTTGCTCTGCAGTATGTTGATAGTGAAATACCAATAGTTGGCTAGGAAGAAGAGCTAGCCTCCCATAGCAGTAGACACGTGGGTTCAAGGCAAGCCGAGTATCTCAAAAACGGCTTGGATGACAACTATTCTGAATTGCATCAAACTATTTAGTAGACAATGTTTTTCAAAAGTTTCATCCAGGGAAAGGGCTTGCGTTTGCATTGTGAGTACTACATGCTGTCAAAAATGGCATTTGGATGTGAAAAATGCAGGTATAAAATAGGGGTTGGGGTGCATAAACCTCTTCTGCTATGAACTGCCATTGACTTCTCTGGTCAAGTGAATACTATTCTTATGCTCTGTTTTAATATAGGTATCTAAAAATATGGACCTTTTTGACCTCACTTGTGTATTTGATTTTTTATGATTTTTTGTACTAGGTCACTGATTGCGGCATTAAATTTGTACATAAAAACTGGACCCTGCCCCCTTAAGGAAAATTGATCATTTTTTGATGGTGCAGTCAGCCACATCTATTACACTTTTCTGTTTCTTTGTGTATATTTAAATAATTTTTATGCATTAGCTTTATTATATCTCCTTCCTTTTTCCATATATTACATAGTGTTGTATGTGATGCTCTTTGGAGAGGGAGGTAACTGTGTTTTGTACCTCCATGTGAGAACTGTTTACATCATGACAAAGTAGCATATTTTGGATATAACTTACTAAATATGAGAACAAAATGGTAACCATAATGTATTGTCTTGCACTTTCTGTAGCTGTCAAGGTTTTGCACCTCTATTTTTATGAATACTATTCACATTTCAATACAGACACGCCTAAACAATTGCATAGCATGTCAACATGTATTCTTTAAAGTAATTTAACTCCACAGGAGCAGATAGAATTCAGAGGAATCATACATAAACACACTGTTGTGAATATTGAATGTCACCAGTGGAACAGTCTTAGAAATAATGATGCATATGGCATATTACTTGGTATATTTTGGTGAGAAGAATGAAAGTTTTAGCACACCGACATAGTTTATACCTTCATGACCCCACTCTGAAGTTGACATAAGAGATTCATATCTCACACTTGGGTGATAGTAGAAAATGTTTCAGTGTTATGTATATATCTTGAAATTTCTAGGTTCAGTTAACAAAGGGGGAAAAGCTTAAAATTAAGTGGCAGCTTCATGCATTTGACAATGCACATACAGTTTCTCCTCTGAAAGTCTTATGTTTTCACTGAATGTTAAAAGTACATCAGTATCACTTGTTTCTTTTCTTTTTGCAGGTGTCAGTTTGCATAGTAAGAGATTAGGATTAATCGGTTAGTCATACTGAAAGAAACAATAGCTTCAATCTCATCCAGATAGTCATTCTGATCTAAGTGCACAAGAGAGTGACTTTGACGGACAGACTTAGCTTCTGCAGGAGTTGTTTTATGGTATGTGCTTATCAAAAGCCAAGCCGGTGATATGCTTTTTACCTTGAACTGGATTTTCCACTATAAATATTTGTTCTATACCTTATCTTATTATTTACTATGATTTTGTAAACTCCAGAAAACATTAAAGTCAGTTGTAAGTAAATTGGTGTCTGAGAAGAAATTTCTCTGTTAAACTGTATTGAGTAATTTGTATATGTATGGTCAATTTCATTGGCTATGTATCAATGAATTTATTTGATATGTCACTCCTTGTAAGTTTTAGGGTCCTACACATCAGTATATCAATATTCCAGCATTGTCTAATGTTAATTGATTAAACTTTGACTTTTCCAGACTAGCTAGACTTGTGTTGCGATTACCCCCCCCCCCCAATATACACTGACACAACACTGATGTTGCTATTAGCATCTCCAGAATGATAATGAAAAGTTAGGAACCACTTCTTTTATATCAGTCTAAGAGTACTTCTAAAGCACATGATTTACTTAAATGTGTGATTTCTTTAAGTTTGCTAGAAGAGTTTAGAGAAACTTTTCACTTCTGTCACTGACACCTAACATAGCATTTATGTTATTCCCTCCTAAAATGTATAACTTCCAGATCTCTTCTTGACATTCATGAAACATTGTAAAGGAATTTTGATTTTGTACTGATGCTATGGTGGTAAACAAAGACCAAGAGCATTGTAGGTTGCAAACAATTTGAAATCTTTCAAGAAATGCAGTCAGTCATAATTCACAATGTAAATAATGCAGTGCTTTTTGCCGCAAAGAGGTAACTTTTTTAAAAGCATAATACCATTTTTAGTTTTGTGCACAAGAAGTTTTCCTTTATACCAATGTACTAGATAATGTCTAAATATGTGATATGTACACAACTTTTGACATAAACCATTTTGAGCCAAATCCTTAAGGTGGCAGGGTCCAGTTTCGTAATTTGGCCCCTGGCAAATTTCTTAACTTAAGGCTATGGTGTGACTTTTTCAGCTACTATTGTTTACTATTTATAGATATGGATATATTTGTGAACTAGGTGTTTTGGGCTTGTGTTGTTCTTGAAATTGATGTCAGTCATGTACACCTTCCATAGTTGCTCTGCAGTATGTTGATAGTGAAATACCAATAGTTGGCTAGGAAGAAGAGCTAGCCTCCCATAGCAGTAGACACGTGGGTTCAAGGCAAGCCGAGTATCTCAAAAACGGCTTGGATGACAACTATTCTGAATTGCATCAAACTATTTAGTAGACAATGTTTTTCAAAAGTTTCATCCAGGGAAAGGGCTTGCGTTTGCATTGTGAGTACTACATGCTGTCAAAAATGGCATTTGGATGTGAAAAATGCAGGTATAAAATAGGGGTTGGGGTGCATAAACCTCTTCTGCTATGAACTGCCATTGACTTCTCTGGTCAAGTGAATACTATTCTTATGCTCTGTTTTAATATAGGTATCTAAAAATATGGACCTTTTTGACCTCACTTGTGTATTTGATTTTTTATGATTTTTTGTACTAGGTCACTGATTGCGGCATTAAATTTGTACATAAAAACTGGACCCTGCCCCCATAACAGTAAAACACATGAGTTTGGGGCAAATAGAATATCTCAAAAATGGCTTGGATGACAACTACTTTCAAGTGCATCAGCCTGTTTAGTACACACTGTTTTGCAGAATTGTCCTCTAGGAAACGGGCTTGTGTTTACTCTGTGAGGATCACATGGTGTCAAAAATGACCTTCGGACATGAAAATTGCCGGTAGATATTTGCAGTTGGGGTGCATAAACGTCTTCTGCTATGAACTGTCATTGACCTCACTGGTCAAGTGTATACTGCATTGTTGTAATAAAGGTATCTAAAAATATGGACCTTTTTGACTTCACTTTTGTATTTGATTTTGTATGATTTGTTTTATACTAGGTCGCTACTCACATGCTTAAACCGTAGACCTGACGTTCCGTACCATACTATACTGGCGACAAAAAGAATGAATTCAATTTCCTAGGCCCAAGCGCCAGGTATATATCGATGTGTGAATAAAAGCAATTCTGTCCAGACAAGACCAAGACAAAGACCTCATCGCATAACACATTATATATACTGATATATGCAGTGTACGCCAAACGTTGTGGTGATTTTTTTCTCTCTCCATACAATCTATATATTTAAATGGAATACACTAACAAATAACTCAAAAAGAACTAAATATTATATTCCATGGCGTCTTTTTGATAATTGCAATTGAAAAATTTCATATTTTTAACCACATTATGATTTCAAACATTCAATGGCAGAACAGAACCACACTTGCAGATGTCAACACGCTGCTCCGTCGCCGCTGAAATTCGACGTACTTCATGTAGAATTGATACATAAACCCAGTCCATACTCATTAAATTTCGTAGAAACGACAAAAAATACCAAAATCTATTCATTCCAAATCAAATGGAAAAGTTGTTGCAATGCGCATTCATTCACAATATGACTCCAAGTTCAGTTTTAAGTAGACCAACACGCCATTTACTTTTGAAAGTTATGTCTAGCGCGCGATTAAGTTCAGATTTATCTGAGCGGAGTTATGTGCGCATTAACAATGTTGTTGCTGTGTAATGATGAATATACGCTTGTGTATTTAGTTCGGAATATGGCATACATTCATTTACTTTGTTTCATGTAGTGTATTTTCGTTTACATTATTAAGCCTTAGGTAGAATAAGAAAATGAGCATATAATAAAAAGGTTACCGCATTTGGATGGGAAAATATGAACTCGTTTTGTCAGATGGATGTATTGCACACCCATGGTCGTGCAGTATTTCCATCCAAAAAACGCGTTCATATTTTCCCATGCAAATGCAATAACCTATAAGTAACCTATAAATACTACAGCAATAAAACCCAGTATAAAATAACAGAGAAAAAAAAAAAAAACAATATGAAGCAAACAAGTAATTGTTAATGCGGAAAAAGTGAAACAAGATCCCCAATGTTCAGTCATTAAAAAGTAGATATCACACAAATTTTATAATTGGAAAATACTGAAAAAGATAGTAAAAAATCTTCACAGAAATTTTGATTAAAAGAAAATAGTTCTATAATAAATGGCACAAAAATCATTTCGTTTCCTAACATGCGGAGGTAGTAGCTGTCGAGAGGATTTATTTGGTAAAATAAAAAAAAAATGCATGAAAAATCAGAATCTACATTTGTAATTTAGCACAAAATGTGATAGAATTGGCTTGTATCATTATTAGTATAACAAACGGTAATGCAATATGTACATAATTAATAACTGCAGAATAGAAGTTATTCTCCCTGCGAGAAAGAGATTGGAAGTTCCTTTTATTACTCCTCGAACTACAAGAGGATTAAAACAAACTGGGACTGAAACTAAGGAACAAATTATTATAAAAAGCCACAACACTTGTTTAAGAGCCGCCGAAAAATATATATTTATACCGAAAATGTGGAAAGTGAGAGTATCATTTGATTAATCTGATTGCTCCTTTTGAATGAAAGCGTCACCATGCTTAGTGACTTAATAGGTAGAAATACAAGAAATTGTATATCATTACAAAAATCTAGCTTGATATATATATATTATACTTGGAATTTGTTGATTAGTATCGTAGAAGAAACCTAAAATCATAATGATCCGAAAGAAATTTAAAAGTAAAGTTCAGGAGCTGTTTCATGAAATATATACACAATTCAGAGAGGGAACAAACGTAGAACCAAATTGTGTGGGCTTTTTACTCCCTGTGTTGATGAATTTACGCGATTAATAGGAAATTAGAAAAAATAGATTTAGAGGATTGTATAACAATTCTGCGTTCATATATATTATATTGACCATAAATGGTTTTGTGTGTACAGTAAAATCAATTATAAAATCATACAGAGACAAGCAGTAAAGGCCAGAAACATAAGCATGATATATGTCCAGTAAATTTACACAATATAAAAATCTGAATATGAATGTAATTTATCTATTAATGTTTATGATCCAGTAGAAAAATTTACAAGCCCAGTCATAAAAACAGAAAGAGTAAGAGACAGACATATAGATCTTGTAACGCTATTTAATAAAGATAATTACCGTTGTTCGGGAATAAATAATTTAACAAATTTATATCGTCCCAAATTAACAACAAAGAAATAAACAAACAATACTTTTGCTTTAAATTTGTTTTTCTGAACTAAAATTATAAGAGATGATAAGACTATGAAATCAAATAGCATTACAATTGATTTAAAGTCCTAGGAGGATTCCGTTATGTAAAAACTTCCAAAGCAACTAAAGGCTTATTTTGCTGCGCATTGTGATTTTGAAAGTATCATTGAGCCAATAACCACTCCAAGTCGTTCCGCGAAGCAGATGTACCGTCTAATACGTCACGGAGAATCAAAAGATTACCTTCGTCTTAAATCAACTCACAAGGACTATGCATCTTACAGAGGGGAAGACTTCATATTTAAATTTGATGAATAATTAAAAATAATTTCAGAGACGGTTTATAAAGACCCAAGACCAAAATAGACTGCTAAAGTGAGCTTTAGATGTAAAGATAAAAATGATTACATTTCTACCAATGTTTGAGCATATTTTATTTGCTAACTTATGCACACAAAAAACTAATCAGACGACAAGTTCTCACGACATTATATGACTTACCGATACAAATACAGTGGTAAAATTAATCAGACATAATAAGAGGCAGAAGAAGAAAAACTAACAACAATGAATTAGATGTGCTGATAATTAGAGGATAAAGCTTCGAAAAAAGGGAAGAAAGAAAAAACAGAAGAGAAATATCCAAGGCAATTAAACAAAAATATTATCAAACTTCGGAAGGAATTGCATTTAGCATGTAAAGCACCTAAATCAATAAATATTGGTCGTTATACAGGACGTGGAATGATCACAATAATCCATTTATAATTAGAATGTAATTAAGAACATTGAGATACTTATTATCCCTAATGTACTTTTAAAACAACTTTAAGATATTCAAACTTTCCTGAGTCGCAAGTTCAAGTGTGACAAATAAAAAAGTGCTTGTCAGATTGGGACGGGTATTTCTTTAAGACTAAGTATTCGAGTTTCCTTTCATGTGTGCATTGAGTGGATATGAATATATGATACGCTCTTTCTGCTTCTGCCTCGTAGTTGCATACGTGTTTGTATATCAGATAATTGCCGTACTGATCTTTTTGATGTCTCTACATTGGTGTCTCATCCTAGCACGAATAATAGAGTATTTGCGATCACCAGAAAGATAATAAGAAGGAATCGAAATTTTCAGTTAGAACTTCAAACTTATTTCAGATAAATTTAATTTTTAAGTCAACAAAAAAAAATTCATCATCCGTTCATGCTAAGAATAATGAATTTAAACTGTGTGTTTCTGATGTAACGGGGTGGGCGGACACTGATTTAGTTCGACATCACCTGCTACTAACAAAATGAAAGTAAGTCAAACGAGAAAAAAATTAACATATCAGTAGTGTAGAGGGTAGAGCTAATGCCTTTAAAGTTACTTTAAACAAAGATGACTGGACATTTAACACGTTACTTAACTCTGTAAAAGTAAATAAAATTAAATGACCAGGAATTTGTTGTATGAATTTCCCAAGTATGACGGGGATAATTTTACCCCTATACTTATTGCAACATATCCAAATATAACATACTTGATTTATATTACTAACTCTCTTATAGTTTTATGTGCTAAATGCATATTTGATATTCCATATTCCGATGACGTTGCCACCCATATTGCTCAGTTTAACTGCTTTTCTAGAAAGGCTCATGTCACACTGTTCTTTTCATATGTTCACTGAATCATAACTATATCATTTGAAAGTTTAGCTTTTATACTTTTGAGTGGCCTGTATGTAAAATCGTCCTTTTCTGAGTAATACTTATTTGTACGTCTTGTTAAATACATTTACCACTCTTTTTAAATATTGCATTAAACTGTGTTTCCGGGCAAGGGTCAGGCAAACTTCAAGTTCGGTTTCTAATTCTGAATTCCGTCGTTTATTATATATACAATTTTATTGTTTTATAGAAGTAACTATTTAGTTAGCAGCATTCATATGACTATGAAATAATTTCATTTCGGTGTGGTAAGGATGAGCGCTGAGTAGCAGCAGAGGGGGCGAATCCGACATTTTGTCCAATCGTTATTTTGCTTAATTATTACTTTCTGCACTCAACGATCTAGTGTCGTCAGCGCCTGGTAAAAAAAAAACGACGACGTCGTTGGGGGGTCGACGCGTCGTCATTTGGTTTAATTAACATCTTCTGCGCGCCGATCCCCAGCGTCGTCAGCGTCCGGTAAGCACATCGACGACCGCGTCGATGTCATCGCCCCCTCTGCTGCTAAGTGGTTATTTACAATGATCTTACAAACAGAGTGATCACTAACTCCTCCTCCTGTAGATCAATTAGGTTATTTGACTGATCGGTGAGTTTAAAATTAATTCTCGTTAAAAACCGATCATGGCATCGCATATAGACCGGATTAATCGGATTCTCAACGATTAAAAATCCCGGAGGGGCTGTTGGTGAAAATGAATAAAGGATATACCCCTGTTGAGCTTGATTTGATTGATTGGTATCTACCTGGTAACTCCCTTCGATAACATCACACACTAGATTGATTGCTATCACCGATGCGATATTTACGTTGTATGGAGCAATATGCCTACCACCATCTCCGTTATCGTGTCTGAGGATATAAGTTGATGGATCGAGAAAATCATTAAGAGACTTTCTTAGTTCTGGCGCGTTGTATCCTGGAAACTTGAAATCGGGTAAATCGGCTTCTGTGATATTATACCCGGTTAGGAATTTTTGTTTATTATCATCGCTGCTATCGGATATTACTTTAACGATTCGTTCATTGATATATTCCATGTCTGATATAAGTTGATTTAACACCTCAACGTGTTTTTGTGCTTTTGTCTCTCGTAGTTGTTCTAGTTGTAATTGGTAATAATGATTAATCTCGGCAAACGCACTAGTGATATCATCTAAACGAACTGTGACCTTGGCTGACAATTCAGGAGTTTTCTTATACGGAAAAAACCATTGCATGGTATTCCTGTCTTGAAATATAAACTCGCTGGGTAATAACGTGTTTCTTATAATAGACAAATCATTCAGATAACTGGGATTAATCTCATGATACGATTGCATATTTGTGTGCAAATCCGCGGGTGGATTCTTAGGCCATCCTAGTATGGTTCTTATTGAACTGTTATAAATATCAACCATATACCCCGGTGTGCTTATTTCAATCGTCGATGATAACGTCGGTTCATGAACCGTAATAGCGATTTTTGATTCCTTTCCTGTGATCGATTTTATTCTGCGTTGAAATTCTTTATTGATTTGCTCTATTTGGTATGACCCAGTTGGTATTGTAACCTCCTCCCAGTCTGGGGTCCCATCGGGTTTATTTTTCCGTGCAAAAACCAGCGAGTTATTAGGTTGTTGTCCGTTAAATGCGTCCGCTCGAATATTAGGCCAACTGTGATATACTCGCAATTTTGCCAGCGCTATTTCCTTTACTGGAACCGGTGATGGGAAGTTCACACTGAATTCGGGTTTCGTTGATGTTATCGATATCATACTTGTTTGTACCGGAGTGGTGTTCTCCGCGATCCGCTGAAGTAATTGAGACCCTTCGGGGTTCAGCGACATTATTATTATTCGTTGTTTTTAGTGTCTAATTTTAACAACCAGGTGGTTTCGGCTTCCAGTTGAAAATCCTCGATTTTTGACATCGCGGAGCTATATAACTGGACCATCGTGGAGAATTCAACATCGGATACGAACAAATTATCAATCGATAACGAGATCAACCCGGATAATTTCGAGTATGCGTCGGATACTATTTGATGTTTTACTGTATACTCGTTGAGTTTTTTCTGAAAACACGATGATATCTTCCTAGTGATTGCGTTGGCAACTCCAGCAACTGTTGTCATTGCGGAGACAGCGATTGGAACAGCGATCGGGGTTATCGTGGTCACCGTGGATAAAATAACACCGGCGCCAGCTACTATACCCGACACCGAGTACACGACCGCGTCGATGGCGGTTATTTTACGACGGTATTTTTTTATTTTTACACGGTATTGTTCGGAAAGCGTTTTCAAGTTCGCGGAAAATTCTTTTGCGGTATCGAATCGATATTGATGTGACGTCGGTGATACCTCTGATTCAACTTCCTTGGTGGTCATTTTTATTTTAAAAGAGCTAGTGTTTTTAATTACTTAGATTCGCTGCAAATTCCACATACCATGTAATGTTTGCCCGGGCTAGATTTCTATCAACGGCATAAATTGTAAACTGTTCAGTTGCGTTCTTGTCTATAATTGTTGATATTGTATTGTTAAACCCGGATGAACTCGACGATAATATATTAAACTGCATCATTGAAACCAGTGTCAATCGATAAATGCCCTTAACAGTTGCGGTGATATTTACTGTATTCTGTGTAGGAGTCCAATCGAATGATCCATGCCGAATTGTGTATACTGTGTTGATGATGTTCTCATGAGGGATTTTTATTTTTTCGAATTGCTCTGCTACTCTCGGTAGTCCGTCTTTAATCGCTTCAACATCAGTTTTAATCGTTCCTATTTCCTGTATATGCGTGTTCACATCTTTTTTGTTCGCTGCAACCCTAGTAATGAGTGTATTTATTTCCTGTATATGCGTGTCTATACTTTTTTTGTTCGCTATAACATTAATTTTGAGTACTTCTATTTCCCCTTCATGCACGTCTATACTTTTTTTGCTCGCTATAGCATTAGTGTTAATTGTTTCTATTCTCTGTCCATGCGCGTCTACATTATTTATGATCGTTACAACATTAGTTTTGATTGTTTCTATTTCCCGTGTATTCTCGGTCATGCTTTTTTTGTTCGCTGCAACATCAAGTTTGATTGTTTCTATTTCATATGTATGCACGTCTATACCTTTTTTATTCGCTGCAACATCAGTTTTAATTAATCCTATTCCCCGCCAATACGCGTCTACATTTTTTTTGTTCGCTTCGACATCAGTTTTGATTGTTCCTATTTCCTGTGTATGCGCGTCTACATTTTTTTTGTTCGCTTCAATATCAGTTTTGATTATTCCTATTTCCTGTGTATGCGCGTTTATATTATTTATGATCGTTGCAACATCAGTTTTGATTGTTTCTATTTTCCGTCCATGCGAGTCTACATTATTTATGATCGTTGCAACATTAGCGCCGATTATTTCTATTTCCCGTTCATGCACGTCTACACTTTTTTTGTTCGCTTCAATATCAGTTTTGATTGTTTTTATTTCCTGTCCATACGCAGTGATATCATTTATAGTTATTGTAATCTCATCCGGCTTGGTATTTTTTTTACCAAAGAATTTATCAAAGTTGTCATCGATCCTGTTAACATTTTTTCGCAACGGTGGTAAATTGGCCGACAGCGCCATAAGTTCCGAAATAGCATTTGTTATTGTTGCAAGATTTGGTTCGGTTGCCGTCGGGGGTCCCCGAAAAAAACTATCGACAATGTGTTGCACATTGGTGAAACGCGTTAGCATCGACCTGAACTGTTCTCCATGAAAGTTAAATTCACCACGTAAACCCTTTAACGAATTCGACATGGTTATATAACTGTTGCCAAGTATACTTATTCTTCCATCTATCATCGATATATCTTCACCCGGTTTGAGTCGTCCGTCGCTGGTATACAGCGCGATAGCGTTCTCGGCGGCATCACGCTGTCGTATTAAAACGTCATTCAGCGACACATTACTGGATTTCAATTTACCCTGGCGGTCTTGAAACACAACTATTTCGCCCGGGTCAACACTTGTTAAATTCAACGTATCAGCGATTTCATCCTCAATTAGTTTTTTTATGTCATCGGTGGCGGGCGTTTCCGTGGGCTTTTTCAGCGCCGAAACCGGTCGTCCCCAGATATCAATCATTATTATTGTAAATGTTATTCTCTAAAATCCGTTGAGCTTCTACGACCCCACTAGTGTATTCGTTTACAACCACATGAGGTGGTTTTCGCGATGATGAAATCGCCGCAAGTACGTTCAATACCTCGCGGCCACATATCGGTGGGTCGCTTAATCGCTGTGTTGGCAGCGTGGAATAAAAAACCCGGGCTGAACACGCCCGGGCTGAACACGCCCGGATATACCGCATGAACTCTTTCGGCGGGGCTAACCCGTATGAATCAAAATAGACGATCGCACGCGGATCAATTGCGTATGCAACCCAATGAGTTCCCGCTCCGGAGGACCCATCGAGGTTAATTATGCCGGTTTCAATATTTCTTGGTGCCGCCGGTAATTGATCCCTCATAAAAACACCTCTGAAGTTTTTTATCGCTAGCGCGTTTGCGGCATCTATTAAATCAAAATTAGACATGGGAGTCATTGACTCCTGCGTTAATAAACGGTTCCCGGTAGTCTTAGACCCTTTCCCGAGTACCATGAATACGGGGTTCCCGGTAGTCTTAGACCCTTTCCGGCCACGGGTCGTTTTTTTTGGTAGCCTTTCCCGGTTGCCTTCTTCAATGCCATTCCCGCCGCGGTACCAACGGCTCCTAACGCCGCCGCCTTAGCCACTGCTGGTGCGGCCGCGGCAATCAATGCCGGAATCGCAGCTAACAGCGGAAATATCCCACCGGTCTTTTCCATGTTTTTAATTGCTGCGGCTGAAAAATCTATTTGAACACCCTTTTTATTCTTCATCGCATCATTGAAATGTTTTATTTGACGCGCCGTCAATGATATCTTATGATTACCACCTGCCATCTGTGACGGCTTCAGCGTTATTGTGGTCCCGCATTGTTTAGCCGACTTTGATCGTAATTTCTTGACTTGACCATCAGTCAACTCTACACTGACGACACTATACGACATTTTATTGTAAACGCGTTTTGTGCTTTCAATTACATGTTTTCCACTGGCGCATCAACGATTCTCATTCGTCCACCAACGCCTTCTAGCAGCATTGATTTATCGCTGAGAATGACAGCAACCGCTCTATAATTAACACCACCCGGGGCTATACGAGCTCTGAAGTGTATATCAACGACGGATTGTCTCGTTAAATCAAGATGTTCCAACGAAAAGTAATAAATCGGATACAGGTTTTTAAAATCAAGTTGTGATATTTGCAAACCAGTGTCGACGTTTTGATCACGACCCATATATGACAGCAATCGATGATACACACGTGCGATATGGTTGTTGTCGTAATTAAACTGTATATCCTCGGATTGTTCCTGTTGTCCGTTTATTCTCAGCGAAACATCCCTGACTCCTAATTGATCAAATATCATATGGCTGCGTTCTTGATTACCCAATCGTTCCCTATTCTGCAGCGCTATGAATATATGACGCGGGGCTGAAACACCCTGTTTTGATGCTAGGTGCCATGTAAACGTATCGGCGACGTTATCCTCTTTAGCATCAGTTGTTACCGCTAGCCAACTCAACAGCGATTTCCCTCCCTGTTCCATAAATGCTAACAATCGTGCTTCCGTGGTAACTGATGGAGTCAGCACCGGCATCCACAATGCCATTTTAGTTAAAATGACTTTACCGGCAGCGACGCCAGCAGCATGCCATATTGCATTGTTATCATCGCCCCTTCGCGTCAGCGCGATTGTATGCTTAGCCCCATAGACAACTTTTCTGACATTTCTGCAGAATCCAAATATGTGATGGAGTGGAATCGCGCATGAAAACTTTCGGCGTTGTCCTTGCAACATTCCTACTCGTGCTGCAAACCCTAGATTAAAATTATCATTAGTACTTTTTATAATATTGAAATTAGCGCCTGGTCTTGCTCTGCGGTCTGGGTTATTTGCTTCAGCCTGTGGGTCAGTTGCGGTATCTCTTTCCACCAGCACGTTGATGTACTGAAGATGGTCAGCGTTATTGGTGGTGTCCTTCGAAAACATCATAGATGGGCCCGCCGATCTTGTATAATCATCCGAGTATCTCGCCAACCCAATTATCGTTGTTGCAACATCAACCTCGCGTTCTATTGATTCAATTTCTCGCCCGTCAATAAGATATCTGGCGCTCTCAAATAACGCCATGATACCGTTGTTGACGAAGCCAACTCGAACACGATGGTCATCTGCGTATGGTGCATTATCGGCGGCATTTGTCACGAGTTCTCCCTCGATTTCGATAAACGCTTCACACGGCAAAAAATATTTACTGGTATCTTGGACTTGAAGTTCAATTCGCGATCGTAGGTCAGGTTGCGTTGCATGATAAGAATAATATTGATAATCACGGACAGAATCATCCCTGTGCACTGGGGCGTCCATATCAAACGCGGGATCAGCGGTACGTGCAAACATTTTATTATTTATCATGTTGATGTTTTCAATTGCGATTTTTTCGTCGTAAATTCTTTGAATTTAAACCACTTCCCGCTATCGCGTTCATGAGCGCGTTGGTTGCCGCATCGGCGGATGGCTCAGCCATTGATGGCTTCGTCGCCAACGACTGAGTCGTCGCCAACGACTCTAATTTTTCTTCCACGGCGTTATTTATTACTTTACTGACATTTGCAGGCATCACTGTCGTTGATGGCATTACCGGTGGTTTCTGTTTTTTTCTCTTGGATTTCACCAATGACATTAGTTTGTCCCGCGCAGCTGAAAGCGCCTTTCCGGCAACATCTCCAATAGCACTAATTCCCTTATCACGAATAACATCAATAGCCTTCATCCCTAATTGTTTGGCTAACGGCGCCACTTTTGGAGCCATTCTTGTAAATAACCCCGCAATGGTGCTACCGAGACCATCTCCATAGTACGCGCGGTAAACAGGCAATCGCGAGTTTACCACGTAGACGAGTACTGGTTTATCATGGTTGTAGTGTATGATCATCCTTATTAAAAACACCAGTTTTCCAATTAATCATCCACGAGTTCGTCTATGAGCGTTCGATATGCATTAATGTCCATAATACCGCCTGCAAATAACCGCTTGCAAATATCAGCGGCTTCATTGATTATTTCCGGAGAGTTATTTCCGGCTCGTTTTCCTCCAATTAGTACCTCTAGCCGTGATATATCACTGAGAACACTACCAGGACAGGTAACGCCGTAGGATTCTTTACCAACAGGGTATCCTTTTCCTTTTTTTGGTGTTATACTCTTAACTTCCTTGTGGAATTCATCGTAATCGGGATCACCACGATGTGGTAATGCATCTTTATGTTTACTCGCTAAATACACTATTCTTGCCCAGTCCTTTAACGACTTTATATTTTTCTCGTAACCGCTATTGATATGCTTCTTATCTCGTATGCTCTTAGCAAAATTGTTGGCAGCAAAATTAATTAATTCTTCCCTGTTGCTGAAGCCTCTAATTTCATCTATTGTGCTCTTCTTGAGTACAATACGGGGTATATTCCCCTCTTTTTCTTCCGGTATTTCTTCTTCTGGTGTTTCTTCGGGTATTTCTTCTTCCGGTTCTTTCGCAGTAGCACCTAGTTCTTCTTCATCGGCCATTGTAACATAGGGTTCTTGTGGTTCGGTTATAGCGAGTGGTGGCGGCCTCCGTGTTGTAGCAGCCGCTATTTTTGCAGGAAGTGTTTCTAAAGACCTTTTTGTTTGTTCGGTCTGAGCCGCTATCTTTTCAAGCGCACCAAGAACGGGTACAGTTGCCGCCGTAACATCTTTGGTCGCTTTAGTTACCGGGGCAAAGAGTTGTTCGCTTCCAACAGTAAAATCGGTTTGTAGTTGCTGCCGCGTTTGAAGTTGTTCTCGGACCCTGTCTCGTAACGGTATAAACTTTTTAAGCGCTGCTAGCCGCTCTCTGGCTAGCCGAGTAGTAAGTGATTCGCCTACCATTATTGCAATTGCGAAGCAATTTCTAATTTCTCGCCGGAGTTTTCGTCTATAATCCTTCTAATGTTTTTGATCTTACTAGAAATCTCCCGGCGTCGTTCATAAACACGTCCGAGTTTTTTTCGTATTATTTCAACGGCAGTAAATAGTCCAATGAATGCATTTGCGTCATTGTGGTACAAGTTTTCATTAATCGTATGTTGTAATCGTTTTATAAAAAAGTACTCGCGGGCCAGGGTAAAACGCCCCCGTTTCGACTGTTCGTTAATAATCTCATAATCGGATAATATTTTTTCACTGTCGAGACCATCAGATAATTCAATTCCTTGATTTTTTAATTTTGAAATCTCAGTTAATATATTATTGATGTCTTCGATATTCATTATTCTTATAAAACATCTTGTTTTTAAATAAAAAAAAATGAAAACCCCGTGTATCAATTCCGAGGTGTTCATACTTTGTTTTCTTCCGGAACGGACAATTTATTGTCAGCGCCGGTGGCCTTGTCAGCGCCATAGGCGCCGGTGACTTCGTCACTCGCTGATATTTACATATGAAAATCGAATTCTGTGTCCGGTCCTTTTTGAGATCGCTGTTTGATATACTCGTTCTGCAACAAATCGTACTGAGGCCCTACAAATGTCGAAATATTTTCCTGCCGCATGCATGGAGTGAAATGTTTTTTCCTCGTGCGTTGATGTATTAAACGATTTGACACCTCTTGCTTGATTTGAACACTTACCAGTTTGGCCTTTTTTAATATTTTCGCTCTGAGAGATAGCTTGCAGATTACACAGTCTGTTATCTTGACAATTAGAATTAATGTGATCAATAACGAGGCCATCTTTGATCAATCCGTTAAACGCTTCATATACCACCCTGTGAACAAAATACGTCTTCTTTCCAGCACTAAATTGCAAATACCCCCGATTATTCACGGTACCAACCGGCTTCTTCAGTTTGCGGTTTCTAACAATGCCGTCGCGAGATGCCTCGTAACTGACGAGCACAGGATGCGGCTGAAATTCTTGGTCCATTTGTATAATAATACTACTTGTCTAATTTATTATTTGGTTTAATTATAAACCTTGCAATGTAGTCCTGAGGAGTTTTGATGACGAAGTCTGCGGTGGGGTCAATGACGGCGTTTTTAATTCGCTTGTCATAATAGCGTTTTAGTTCCCTGTATCGCTTTCCGCCACAATTGATACACAACTGCGATTTTCCTCTTACACCGACGTGGCAAACCAAGCACGGTAGGGGGCCAAGAGAGCCATTACGAACGCTTTGTAAATGATATCCGCAGAATTCACCTCTACATGATTTATTGCACGGGGTTGTCGACCCAATCATCAACCATTTGCATTTATTCATTATACTATATTCTTTCATTTAAATACTTGTTTTAATTATATGGATGAGTTTGAGAGATTAGCAGTAATTAAGCCCTGGAAAAATATTAAGTTCAATCTCGATAGAGTCCTCAAGGACACACCAAAAGCGTTAATAAACGATAGAACCCTGTTAAATAAAATACGCGATTGTATCGATGAATTCAAACGTGATGGTGCATCTCATAGTTGGTCAACATTTCGAATTGATGGCGTTGTTGATGCTACCATGAACGACAACCGCGCAGCAATGATAATGTCACAACTTGACGGTAAAAGGTATTTCTTCAGAGTAAAATTCATTGTCCGGGTGAAATCAGGCGATTGGATCATACGTGATAAATTTGAACCAGTTCTCAGCGACAAGAAAACAGTCACTGTCAGCCGCGACTCCAAGCCGGGGTTGTTAACCGGAATTGACAGACCATACTATGAACGAGCGTATCCTGAAACAGCAGTTGTTTATGGAATATACCCGTTAAATAAGAAACCTGATATCGGAAAACTGAAACCGATGAAACAGTCAACGGGGATAAATTGTGTAGCAGAACGAATAATAGAGCATTTTACAAATGCGTGTCGAGGAAACAAATTGACTGATTTACGACGTAGCAAAATCAACCAGTGGGAACTAACCGTAAAAGAGCGTGGAGCGACCATCAGCGACATAGCGAGATTAGAAACGTCGTTGAGATTTCCAATAACCGTTACAACGATAACCGGTGAAGTATTATACGAATCAAAGTACAAATCAAATGGAGCCCCAATCAAAATTATTGATCATAACGAACACGCATGGACGCCCGCGATCACAATATTTCCACGGGATAGAACAGTAAAGTATATCCCGGGGGGATTTTTAGGAGAGGACGGTTTTCTCGCGGAGAGGAAACTATTTGATGCTATTGCCTACTTGTGTAAAAATGACCCTGTATCAGTGTGGTTACTTCGCAGCGCTGAAAACGACATGGATACCTTTGATCAGTTTGTAAGACCAAACGGCGAATTATATCGTACTGAAGCATTTCACAACAGGATGAAAAAAACCGCCATGGAATTTGAAGAGCATGATGAACAACTGCTAACAAATTGTTTTACGATTCCATCGGTTGTAGCTCATGTTGCAGCGAGGAAAAATGCGTGGAGCCCAACGCGCAAGGAATTTCTGCCGGATGTACAATCCAGTTGTTTGGAATACTATCACGGTGGACTATGGAACACTGAATACAACCGCGACGCTATGATCTCGGTTGATATGGTTGCCTGTTATCCAGCGAGTTTTCTCGGGTATGGATCCGCCGCTGAGTATTTCAAACGATTTGGACACCCCAGACATGAAATGACTCGTGTTGCTATTAATGGACCACTGCCTGATTTTGATTTAACCGGATTCGCTCGCATAGTATCATTTGAATTCGCGGCAGGACTCCATCGCTGTTGCTATATTTGGATCGGTAGACACATAGCTGAAAAGAAGTGGTTGCCAATAGCGCTGCTACGGTATATGATTGATTGTAGCATGCTAGTTTCGTTGATTGTCAGCGACGCGATTATATCATACCGGGCGCAGACTGAAGTCTGGTTACCAGAACCAGAGCGTCTAGATAGCATAATTGATGAATCCAGAAAACACATTGATGCCGACGAGGAATATATCATCGAATGGTCCAGGAGGATATTCAACCAACGAAACCACGAGGCAAAAGATCTCGGTAGAAGAATAATTGGTAAGTTTACACAAGGTGGAAAAAACTGCGATTACAAACGATATTGCTCACGGCTGATTATAGATGACGCAGAATATGATTTCGTAATCAAGGACGCAGTGGCAAAAAATAGATACGTGAACTGCAAAACAGCTTTCTTGTCCAATGGAACAAAGTTGGGTACAGTTGTTACCTACAGCGATGGAGACAGCCCGGCGTATCCACATTTGAGGGCGTCTATGCTGGGTTATGCCGCTATCAATTTATTCTCGATGATAAATAGATTCCCCGATACCGCGGTTAGAGTAGCCGTTGATTCATTTTATATTGACGTAAAGTATAAGAAAAACGTAACCGAGTTTACTAGTCCGGACGAGAGTTGGGGTACATGGAGAATTAAAGAAGAAATACGACGCGATTATTCCCCGTCAGCAAATGTCATCGTTGAGAACAATTACCTACGCGGTGATAAATTGTCAGAATGGTCTAATGCACCATCGTGTTCTGATCCAATTTGTAGACACAAGACGGTTTATTTAAGCGGCTGTGGCGGGTCAGGAAAGACGACTCGGGCAATTGAATTATTTCGAACGCGGGCAAGTATAATCGTGCTTACACCGACCCATAGACTAGCGCGAGAGATAAAACAACGAAATGTTGACGCCGTTACTTATCACAGCTTTTTTCGATACAGCGGCGGTGAGTGGACTCCTGATCGAATGGGTGAAAAATTTATTCCTGAGGTTATCATCTGGGACGAAATATGTACTGTTTCGTTAGATACTTTACAAATGTTTCTTGAGTGGCTGCTGCGCGCGAATACAGCGGTGATCATGTGTGGCGACCATGGCCAACCACCACCATTTGTCGGCGAGGGTCCACATGAGTGGTTGAGCGGGTTCGTAGACTATTATGAAGAAACCGATACTGATTACCGAGCACTTGATGAACAACTGCGCGAGGTTAAAAAACTAATCAGATTACAGCCGGATAAAATTCAATGTGAAATAATCCGCGAGGTGATTCCGGAAACGCCGTTGAATGAATTCTGGGAAACATGGAGACCAAACGATTTGATTGTAGCGAGTAGAAAGATAGTCAGAGACACACTTCAGCGGAAGTTGTTTGCGTTGCATAAGGAAAAGTTTCCAACGCGTCCAGTGCCGTTATGTTATAGACCCGCGGACACACGGCAGCAGAACATTGAAGTTGAAATCCCGGGCCCGACAGCGTCAGGGACAAAAAAACAAATTCTCGTGCTGAATGATATCGTGCTCGTTGATATCAGCGTCGTCGAGGACGCGCTACGTGCTAATAAATCCCCGTGGACGCTAGGATACGCAACAACAATACATTCCTCGCAGGGACTAACCATCACGGACACAATTGTTTGGATGGTTGATAATCGCATCGAATGGTCGAATCTAGTCTATCTTGCAGTGTCCCGAGTACGAAGGATAAATCAGCTTCGAAGAATTGTTATTGACGGAGTCAGTGACGAAGCCAGTGACGGAGTCATCGATGCAAGCGTCATTGATAGAAAACTCTCGGGTTACCGCCAACAGGATAAAAAAAACAGCGGCGTTTTGATATTGATGCCGAATTAATAATTGCGTTACGACAACAACAGAATAATCACTGCGCGAGTTGTAATTGTGTAATGCGCTGGTGTTATTCGGATAAAGACGCTCGCCAATTTACCGTGGACAGGATCGATAACAGTCTCGGTCATGTCAAAAACAATGTGAGGTTGACCTGTCTTGAGTGCAATAGACGCAACGGCGCTAGTTAAGACCACGCGGGGGTAATTGAGTATCGTCAGGTATCACTTGTAGTTGCTCGCGTGTAAATCCGCGCTGAGGAGCAGTTGAATCCAGTCTGTAGATCGGTGGTCTACCAGTTGATCGTGTTATCGTTGATATGTTATGTGTGGTAACACTCCAAATAGGATCAGTAGCTCTTTTTTTACCGCCTTCAAGCTCTCCTGGTTCATATAGATATCTCACGGTGACATTGCCGAGAATCGGCTTGGAAACGCTATTTATTTTTGATTTTCCGGGTATATACTCGTATTTAATCGCGTCGCTGGGCTTAATGTTGATTGCTCGGGTAATCTCGTTATTTAACGCTGCAATTACACCTGGCAACCTTTTAACCCATTCACGAGATCGTTTTTCCTGAATGAATTCCTTCGCGTATTGATATCCAAATAACCGTTCAGCGAGAGTCCGATTGAATCGTTCAACAATTGCCTGATCACGATGTAGCGCAGTATGACCTCGTCGTACCGCGACGCTATGATGTTTCAGCGTTGATAAAACAGTGCCGCGAAATTCACTACCGGGATCAACTTGTAATAGATTTGGCCAGCGCAGAGGGCCTCTTCGATAAATTCTTTCAAACGCAGCGGCTACTTCAGTTGCCGACTTTGTTTTTAACGGTTCCGCTTGTTTGTATCGACTCGCAACATCAACTACGGTTAGCGCGTATTTGTAACCGTTGTCATGCGGCAGAAATAATATATCAGCCTGATGAACTTCATTAGGTACGCTGACATCAAAGCGCGAGAAGTTGATTTGTTTAGGTGGTGGTAGATAGATTTGCCATATAGCCTGTTTGGATAACCAATTAGCCGCAGTGGTCTTTGTTACCTTTGCAGCGCTTGCAAGCTTACCAATTGCGGCCTTCCCCTTCCAGTATCCTCTCGGAGAATAATAGATGGATTCCATGTTGTTATTATAAACGCTAGCGTTTTCAATTACCAGCGCGAGAAGCTCCGCTTCCAATCATTAATTTACCTTTCATAGCCGATTTTACCAACCATGAGGCTAATTTTTCTTTGACGGATTTATCAGGAATAGCATTTAATGCGTGAATTAATTTTATATCCGCGATATGACGCTGTTGCAGATCACCGCTACGATAAGCTATATCATGTATCCGACATGCTTCGTCGATAGCGTTTATTGGATACTCACCGGGTTTGGGCTGATTTTGATCATCGAGTCTGATATCTAATCGTGTTCCGGGGCCACAGTAGTTATATCCTGGGAGGTGTTTTTCTCCTGGATACTTTGCCCACGGTGTTCCGGGGAGTTTTGCCAATTTGGCTGCGATGTCACCTCCTCGCTTTTTTTTAAAACATCTCCGGGTCTAATAGAAATAAATCTAAATTTCTTTGTACCGCATTGTACACACTTACCAGTAAGCGCCGATCTGTTATTTCTTGTTGTAGCGGTTGTCATATCATTTGTGACAGTACGTACTCTACACTTCACACAATATAGATCCATAATTTATGTATAGAAATATGAATATAATTGATTTTTCGGCGACTAAAACAAGAGAACCAGTTAAGCATGTTGCAGCGTTACCAAACTCGATCCGGATGATTATCATCGGACCATCTGGATCCGGCAAGACGCAATTGTTACTCAATTTAATAATGAGATGGATGAAGTGGGATAAGTTGTATTTAATCGCCCCTAGCGTAGATGATCAACGATGCTACGAGGTGTTGAAAGATTTCAACGAGAATGCATCAGCGATCGCTAAAAAAAATGTTATTGAGTTTATTACGGATATCAATGATGCACCGGGTATTGATGATATTGATGGCGACGTTAACAATCTAGTCGTGTACGATGATGTTATGTTAGACAATCAAAAAAACCCAGCTAGGATATTTTCCAGAGGCAGGCATAAAAACACTGACGTGATATATGTCACTCAACGATACACTCAGATTCCAAAAGTAATTAGAGACAACTGTAATATTCTTGCTGTGTTCAACGGCGTTGATACACACACGCTACGAAATATTTGGCAGACATGGTGCGGCGGTGACATGGACTTTAATGTTTTTCGAAACTTTTTTAGTCATGCTCAGTCGACCCCACATGGATTCGTAACGATAAATTTACATGATCCTCGGACACGATATCGTATCGGACTTGACCAAATATTCGGTTAGTTGTAAATAATTTTCATTGTAAATAACTACTTAGCAGCAGAGGGGGCGATGACATCGACGCGGTCGTCGATGTGCTTACCGGACGCTGACGACGCTGGGATCGGCGCGCAGAAGGTATTAATTAAACCAAATGACGTCCGGACGATCCCCTCGACGACGACGTCGTTTTTTTTTTACCAGGCGCTGACGACACTAGATCGTTGAGTGCAGAAAGTAATAATTAAGCCAAATGACGATTGGACAAAATGTCGGATTCGCCCCCTCTGCTGCTTGAGTTCTGAATTTATATTTTTATGTGTCGATGGGGCAAGTCGCCCCAGCTTTGATATAAAATTGTGGATCTGTCAGCTGAGATTTTAATTTTTTTCTTATGTTTTTCTTTTGATTTCCAAGGAAAGAGGTGACTCTTTGACATATTCGTCGTAGTTATGTACGTTGCAGATATCATCGGTGTATTACAAATACTTGTGCTTAAAAATGGCTTACAATGAAAATACAAACTATGATTAATATGTATCATCGATGACTGCTGAATCCCTAATTTCAAAACTGAGTACTGAGGACACATCCGGTTCCATTCAATTTAAAAACTGAGTATTGAGGACACATCCGGTTCCATTCAATTTCAAACATGATTACTGAGGATTCCTCCCAATTTCCAAATACGATAATTCAGTATAAGAGAAATTCATTTTTAATTAAAACCTTTCCTAACTTAAGGACAGATCAAATCTCCAAACCTCTTAATAAGGTCACCTATATTAAACAAATAAATTGTCTTTAGCGGCCATATAGTTAACCATGCACCTGAGTTAGTGGCATTATTTTATCATTGCCTGTGATGGTCTTCTTTAACACAAGTTTGGCTGCATCACTAAATTTCCTTCTACAGCCGAATAGTGGCACATAAACCAAGTGTTATTGATTTAACAATGTAATAACTACATCCAAACTCGATTACAGGTTTTACTTTGCAATCTTTTTCGCTATCCAATTATGTTAAAATATATATGATGACATTGACTCTGAAAAGGTATTGGAATTGATTTCCTGCTCATGTGTAAACTAGCAGCATATTTGATACTAGCATCTAATTTAATCATGTAGGTTTGGATGAAAAATTACATAAAACGGGTCGCCGAGAATGAATGGGACGTGAATGAAATGAACTGTTCTTTAGGACCACAGTTGGTACATGCATTGATTGAAGTGGTGTAAGAAAATTGTTTAAATGGAGAATAAATTAATTATTCCAATGTTAGTAACAGCCAAACTTTGAGTTGAAATGTAGAACGTAGCCTACTGGAGCACAATACAAATTCTCTATGGCAATACTTACGAATACAGATTGTATCTGTTTTACTGGTTTTCTTCGTTAATCTCATGGTCACTTCCTTTCACCAGAGTGAACGTTTACGTGATAAAACATTGTAGACGTGCCCTTTAGCAAGTTCAGCAGTTTCTTTTGAAAAACATGTAAGACGAGCTTCAATTCAGTTCATACTTTAGTTTAACATTCGAATTTCTTAAGCGGTGACTTTTCAAAGCGACAAAAATCGCAATTGGTAAAACAAAATAGTTAATTACCGAGGACGTTTCGTGTGATCATTCAGTTACCACATGTTCGGCATGCCCAATGCTCTTCAGAGGCCATCACGGACTTGATTTTGGTTCTTAGAGTGATTTACATCACCTATTGTGTGAAAAAAGAATTTCTCCTAATTTGCATCTTTATTGTTATAAGATTGGCTACTAAAGCTTGACATTAAAGACCAGTGTTTGTCTGGTTGCAGACTGGTTCTTTTGACAATACTGATCATATTAAGTTACGATATTGTCATTTCTGTTTCCTGATTTGCTTTCTTGTTGATGGAATTAGCTTCTGTTTATAAGACATTTAATATGATAGTTATGTTGACACAGTTCCGTAACGGGTGGAGAAATGTTTATGATACGGGTTTATGTTATACATGTGTTGAGACAATTTCTATAATCGGTTGAGACATATATCTTTGGTATGGCTCGGCCTGGGTTCGAACATGCGACCTCCCGCATCCGAGGCACTAGGCCACCTGAGCGGTCATTGGAATATGAAAGATTCCAGTAACTCATAATATGCTATTTAAAATGACCATCCACATTTCCTTTTCGTACAATATTACTTATGAATATGGTAATAACCGTTGACATAATTGTTTCAGTAATGAGACCGTAGTATTTTATATTATTTAAGCTCAGTCTTAGTTGACTTGTGTTATCATTTGAGATAAAAAGGGAGCATTATTAATTCCCAACATTTCCAGTTATGCAATTTTCAAGACCTAAGATAGTGTCTGCTTAAAATATCGCCTTCCACTTACCTTTCTACACTAACGACGGATAGATTTAAAACTGTTAAAAGAGCTGTCATCATCTCTATAAATCCGGAAAATTTACAAAAAATATTTCCAAGATTCCATTCTGCTATGAAATGTCGAGTAGTTTCATAAGGCACACATACGGACAAAAACAAAATATCTGATACCGCCAGACTAACTAGAAACATTGTGGTATTTGTCCTTTGTTTGTAGTCCTTTAGAATTGTGCAAATGACAATTAAATTTCCAACCGTTCCAACTAAAAACGCCAAAGAGTACACAACTACCGTTGGTATAAAACTTGGTTCTGTTATCCATGGTTTTCGCAGATTTGTAACATCACCGAAATAATAATATCCCTCAGTCTCCTCGTAGAATATATTCGACGAATCTCTCTCTAAATACAGGCCCTCGTACAGTTGCCCGTATTTGTCACCGGTACTGTTCTCGCTACTGCTGTTGCTGAAAACATCCATATCTGAATCGTAGGCTGATGACAATGGTGAAACCAACTTCGGCGATCAATAGTATTAAGATGAGAGTTTATGTAGCCAACCGTCTCTTTATGCATATGCCTTGATTTGAAAACTAAAGATGATCCCGAAAGCGTGAAGGAAATAATTCTACGAAAATGTGATATGGTACAATGTATAAAATGATACTGAACGATACGAAATGGTTGCTGCAGCTAATGATTATAAATGTTAAAAATGAAACCGAATACAATTTGAAGTTAACTCTGAAACCCAATAACAGAGGTATAATATTACCGAACTTAAACAGAAACCAAGGTAAAGTCACAACCGGTTAAGCTTTAGTGAAAATGGACTAAAGAAACAAAGCAAACATCAAATATGATTTTAAAAAAGAATTGCACCATTTTCATCATATGTCACAGTCAAGAACACCACAAAACATAGCCAAATTTGAGAACAAATTTATGTTGAAAGACAGGCTGGTTTCTATTGGTCTGTCAACTGGCAGGAATACTGTGGCACATCAATCGATGCTACTAAAGTTAAAACATCATGACTGCATTTTGATTTATCAAGAAATGGATCGTTTAAAAAGATTTTGTCCAGATCGACGCATGAAATGTTTCAAAATCCCTGCCTTGCAAATGGATGGTATGTTTCTTAGCAAAATTAACACAGCTTTAATGAAATTTGCAGATGAGTGCTTTCTATGATACAGAGTCTTAGTCTAATTTCACTTGAAGTACGAATATTACCACGAGGTGTATAAAATAGTTTTGTTTTAATGACAAATTAATACAATGAGTGGAATAAAAGATACAACGTACATACTATACATATTGTAACGTGCTCCACCCCGGGGTTAATTTCCCAGCGCAAGCTCCTTTATATTTAGAGAATTTCTTCTTGTTTCGATGGTTCGGCAATCCTCAAACTGAGACTTTGAATTGGTTGCAATAGTATAATATACTGGTAGTACATAGTACGTCGTCTGATAACAGACGAAATCTCTGTAGAAATAATGGCTTCTTATACTAGCTACTTATCTGTGAGGAGATTATTTATCTAAGTATATAAACAACATAAAATCTGAATGAGAAAAATAGAGGATTTATTTTAGTCTTAACATGTCAATAAACACTTCAGTATAATAGAATTCACATATTCTCTTCCTAGTCAATAAATAAATTAGTATAACAGAACGTACATATACTTACAACCAGCAGTCTCAACAGTTAGTATTAAATAATAATATTGATCAAATATAATTTACTGTAATACTTTTATAATGTTTGTAGGGGTAACATTAAAATCCCAATACAAACGGATTCAAATAAATAGAATTAACAGGCGAAACGGGTGACCATTTCTTTTACGATAAAAATATAAAGTCATACAAATGTACTGAAATAGCGTTATGGAGGCCCTATATCCCTACGTAAGAGTATTCAACACTTTATCTTTGGCTTTGATTTTCCTTAGTACATAAATTTACTATTAAATTTTTATATTGCATAAATGAATGTATATTTTCTAATATTATTATTTCTACTTACAGAATGATAACATTCCCTATCACTTTTGGAAGCCGATAATATATTGGAGTTGTATACGAACCCGATGCCGGTTGAAGGGAAACTGACTGGTTTGCGCGACACCCATATTTACACCCTTCGGTTGCACTACACAGTGTAACACTCCGCCAAAATAGTACATATTGTTAACAAGTATTTGAGACTCAATAAATAATAAATATCGTTAAATTACTGAGATACAAAACAAATATTAAATGCTAATTATATTGTTACAATCTTAATCGCAATCGTATGGTCAAACACCAAAATCCTTGTGTCTCACGTATAAATAGTAAACATTGGCCTCCAAACAAGTTGGTGGTGCGGGAAAATTAGAACATGCACCATCCTAATGCGTTATCCTTGCAGGAGAAGGTAAGTGCATTATTTTCTTGTTGAGCATAACTTATTCTACGTAAAAACTAGTTATATCAACTGTTTATTGCTGTTCAATAATGACTGCATATACCGCGTAGTGGAAATCTGAGGTGCCTCCAATACGTAAATTGCCTCCAAAACAAAGATGGCGGACATTGTGAAATACATTGAACGTTGTACATAATATGAATGATACAGAACATTTGTTTTGTAATACATCGAACTTAACATAGTCTCAGAACATCCAATCGTATATGAAACTAGTATATGTGTGATTTATAGCATTGAAACAATGTAAACCAATGATATGACACATTGGAGGTGCCTCCAGTACATAAAGTGCCTCCAAAACAAAGATGGCAGACATCGTGAAATACATTGAACGTTGTACATAATATCAATCACACAGAACATTTGTTTTGTAATACATCGAACTTAACATAGTCTCAGAATATCCATCTGCATATGAAACTAGTATATTTGTATTCATGTAAAATTCGTAACAATGTATTTTATTTACATCACATACCAGTACACATACTTTCATTTCCAACGCAGTTAAGTTTGACTACAAGCAACTGAGTATTGACGGAATGAATTAACAGTGCAAAGCCCTGTCCAGTGTGTCCGCAACTAAATGAAGTTCTTTACCTTTTGCAAGTAATCGCAATCTTGCAAATTATTAATTTGCTTCTTTATGTTTTGAACTTCTTTTTCATTCACACTGATTAAACAAATATAAAAAAAACTATTATTTAAATATGAATGATGTTTTAAATAAAAAAGTAAGAAGAAAGTAGAGCACCGCAAACACAGCATGGTTAACTAGTTCCGGTGACCTAGTGGTTAGAGAGTCTGCCTCGGATGCGGGAGGTCGATTTTCGTATGTGGCATATAAAGATATCTCTGAACCTATGACCTATGATTCATGGCAAAATGTAGTCGCATGAACCTACCGAATGGGGAAAGTTAGAAAAGGAAGATATAAACAATTGCATCGTCGGTAGCTATATTAAGTAAATTAAAATAATAACTTAGATCAACTGTAAATACATCTAAATGTTTGAATTAGTTCTTGCTGGTTCCTCAATTCGCTTAATGGCTACGCGTTCAATGTTTAGTGTGTGTGTGTGTGTGTGTGTGTGTGTGTGAGTGAGAGCAGCAGAGGGGGCGAACAGACCACTTGTCTGAAACCTAATTTGCTTAAAGTATAAGCTTCTTCCGAAATAAAAATAAAATAAGGTCACTACTAACCTGACCGAGAGTTGTGTTTACATACCAGTGGTCCCGCCCCCTCTGCTCCTATCAATTAAAAATTATCGTATTAATAATGCCACCAGCTAAGGAATCTCACACTGCTAGATTAGCTCTCGAGAGACTAAAAGCAATCAAAACATTTCTTCCTGTTCGTGATTCTGTTAGTCAAAAATTGCAAGAACGTCAAGAAGCCCAAGCTGAATTTACAGAAGGCACAGAACAGTTATTTAAACCCATTACAACAATTACTAAAAAAGCTGTATGGGGAGATTTTAAGGATGATGAGGATGACGAGGACGAGGAGAAGAAAAGAAGAAGAAGGGTATTCTTCAAGTATTAAAACAAACCGCTGCGCAGACTAAAAAAATAGCAGAAAGAACCAAGAAAACAAAAAAGATTTTACGAGATCTTCCAACTGAAATAGCTGCAGCTCAACCTCTACCTGATGAAGAAATACTTGAAGGTATTGGTAAAGTTCGTACTGAAATCGCCGACATGAAAAAAGAACTTGCGTCTAAACCAATAACAGAAAACATTGAAATAATCAAAAAATTTAATGAAAAATTTATCAGAGAAATTAGAAATACTGATGATTTACCTGAAAAAATAGTAATTGGTATGTTTGATAAATCCAGTATTTTAGAACCCGGTCATGAAAAAATAAACGATGATAATCTTATTAAGTTGATATGTCGCATATATAAAAACAAAAAGCAAGTCAGACATGATGATTTGGAATATATAGATCTTTCTGACAAAGTAAAAAGACTTTATAGAGAGAGAGTGAAACAAGCAGAACAACAACAATCTTCTCCACCGCAATCCCCCCGGCCAGAATCTTCTTATCAACTTCCTCCACCTCTGCAACAGACAGAAAAACCAAAAAAGGATATTCAACCTGTAGATATATTTACCGCTGAAGCTCTTAATACTTTTACTGACCGAGATAAATTAGTTAATATTGCTGCGTTTCATTATTAAATCAGAGAAAAATATGTGAAACCTGAATATGTTGAATCAATAATTCCTAAACTTTGGGTTCCTACGTTATATTTTGCATCTAAAAATTCAAGTATTAATACTAATGATCCAGAGTATGAAGATTTTTTACAGGATGTAAGAAGAACGGTAAAACTATCAGAACCTCCAGAAGAATAAGGTGCCACTGGAAGCGGTTTTCCTTTGGTTACTCAAGGGAGTGGTCTTATTGCCTGTCCTAACAGTGTTCTTTCTGACGTAGAACGACTAGAAATACTGATTGGAGGAAAACGAGCTGAAAACAATTCTTCAGAAATTGTTAATGAAATATCTGATATTTGTCGAAGATTATTTCAAGGCGGTATTATGGATCGTAGCATTTATCGTTCTCTTATTGATGAAATTGCTGATGATTATCACAGCGACTAAACAATTAATTAATCAGTATATAAAAATGATTATACACACTGCTCAACGTGGACCGATCATGGTCAGGGTAGTAAACTCACGACTGCCAAATTACAAAACAATTTACGGAGATGGACTTGGTGATGTTGTTCAGGGTCTATTCAGAAGGATGGCTCCAAAAGCAATACCAATTGCAAAACAATTAGGGATGAAGGCTATTGAGGCTGTTCGTGATAAAATTCCTGGCGCTATTGGTAATCTTGCCAGTAAAGCGTTCTCGACAGTCAAGGAGAGACTAGCTCAATTAGTACGAAGAAAGCAGCAGCAACCAATGAAACTGGCCAGCACTGAAGTTATGCTCGCAAATGTCAGTAAAATAATAAATCAAGCCGCAAATCAAAAACTAGCGGAATTATCTGAAGAAGCAGAAATAAATATAACTGCAAATTTAATGGCGGGAAGTGGTCTTCAACGATAATTTAGATCACTATTTGGAAAAATGGTAATTATAATACAATGTTCAAGCGTATGTCCGACCCAGCATTTGACATGGATGCACCGGTCCTCAAAGATGAATCAGTACGTGATTATCAATTTTATTCCTATGACGCAAAACAACCAAATCAGCGGGGCAGAATCGAATTACAGGTTCAGGATACAAGTAGATATTTCTTGCCCGCTGAGGCGTTTATTGAAGTAGAAGGTGAACTTGTAAAGGCGGATAATACGCCATATGATGCCAATTTGCGAGTTGGTTTTGTCAACAATGGGATTATGGCACTGTTTAGTAGCGCATATACATGACTGATGGAAAAAATATTGAATCAATTCAGAATGATGTAGCAGCAGGGAGGCTAGACAGACCTGGGGTTCCGACAAAAATGAAACCTTCCACATAAAACTCTCTCGTAGAAAGGTCTAGATTAATAAATAGAGGCTTCCTGGAGAGTTTTATTGGTTACTGAACCTTGTTCCATCAATACTTAGGTCGAAGATTTAGGCTGAAAAAAAGGTATTCTACGTGATTTTTAATTTTTTTTTTGTTTATTATTGTACGACCGACTATAGGTAGATGCCTCCCTGCTGCTGTCGTCTAACTGAGTAGAATTACACCAGTCAGCGTTAAAAGATTTTATCTAGACCTACTCGATATCTTGACCTGGGATCAGATAAATTTACTGTAACAAATCCATGAAGGGTAGATTGAGCTCGTGAGAAAAAGTTTCTGAATTTATTTAGATCCATATCTCCACTACACCAAGTCTGATAAATATTTCTTAACGTATGAGTATCAACGCCGTTAAAAATAACAAAAGCATTACAGTTATCTCTGATTACTTTAGGTATCTGAGTATACCTCTGAGTTACATAAATGATATCTGTGTTTTTATGTCGGCCACGGGAAAATATTCTGGCAGGATTAGCTTGTTTATCCAACATTACATCGTCATAGACTACTAAATTATTAATTGACCCATCTAAATCATGAACTGAAGGTGCCTCTTCGACATCTGTTATAAAATCAATAATATTATTACCATCATTCATCAAAGCTGCATTCTCATTAAACTCTTTTAATACCTGATAACAATGTTGATCATCCACAGATGGTGCAACCAAATATAATTTATCCCATTTTAGCCATCTCATTATCAAATTCAACAATAACTGAGTTTTTCCACTACCAGATGGGCCGATTATTATCATTCTGATCGAATTGGGTAATGCAGCATGATGCTTGACAGGGATAGATTTTTTTTGTAGCCGAAAAATCAATTACATTCATGATATAATAAATATTATGGATTTATATTGTGTCAAATGTAAAACGCGAACACCAACGGTAGAACTAACTACAGTTGTTACTCGCAACAATAGATCAGCCGTTACCGGTAAATGTGCAAAATGCGGTACAAAAAAGTTTAGATTCATCTCATCAACTAAAAAAAAAGATTCCGCGGAGGTGATATTGCCTCAGGATTATCATCGCTGCCAGGATTTCCCTGGTCCAAATACTCCGGAGAAAAACACCTACCAGGATACAGCTATTGGGGACCAGGTACCAGACTCGATATCAGATTAAATGATCAAAATCAACCGAATTCAGGTGAGGAACCAATTAATGCGATTGATCAAGCTTGTTTGGTTTATGACATATCATATCGAAATAAAGATATTCAACAGCGGCATCTCGCCGATATAAAATTAATTCACGCAATAAATTCTATAAAAAACAAAACGATCAAAGAAATAATAGCTAGCTGGTTAATTAAGGGCGCGATGAAGGGTAAATTAGTTTTTGGTGCTGGTAATTAATATGGAAGCAATTTACTATTCTCCCGCTGGATTTTGGTGAGGTAAACCAGCTATCAAAAAACTTGCTAAGGCTGCTCGAGTAAAACCATCTGCGGCTGCTGCTTGGTTATCTAAACAGGCTATATGGCAAATTTATCTACCACCACCTAAACGAATCGAATACGCGCATTTTGATGTCAGTGTACCAAATGAGGTTCATCAGGCTGATATACTGTTTTTACCACACGATGTTGTTGATGGTAAAACCTACAAATATGTACTAACCGTAGCAGATATCGCTAGCAGATACAAAGAAGCTGAGCCATTAACTAAGAAAACAGCTGCTGAGGTAGCTAGTGCATTTGAAAAAATATACCAACGAGGACCACTAACCTGGCCAATTTTACTTCAAATTGATCCTGGACGGGAATTTCTTGGTGCGGTTACCTCATTAATGAAACAAAAAAATACAAAAATAAGACGCGGTAGGGTCAATATTCATAATGATCAGGCAATTGTTGAACGATTTAATAAAACATTAGCTGAGCGACTTTTTGGTTATCAGTATGCAATGGAGTTTATTCAGGATAAACGATCTAATGATTGGTTGTTAGGTTACCCGGTGTTATATCCGCGATAAATAACGATACAACAAGAACTATATCAATGAAACCAGCAATTGCCATGCAGAAAGATTTTATACCGATAAAACGACGCGATTTCTCAGATCGACCTGTTCTCGGTAGCGTCATCGTTAGATATTTATATAAACCAGGTGAGGCTGAGGGTGGCATAAAAAGAGCAACAGATCCAATCTGGAGCACAACAACACATAAGATAGTATCCGTGACGAGATCTTCAGGTAGACCAGCAATTTATATACTTGATTCATTAGCTCCTCAGCGAGGTTTTACTCGCGAGGAATTACAAGTAATACCAGCTAATACTCAATTGCCGCCTCAATCACTTAAATAATCAACTCCGCGCCGATTACACTCTAAACACGTCAGAGTAACATTATCGCGATTATGACCTAAATTATTATTTATTCTGTCCACGGTGAACTGTCTGGAGTCATTTTTTTGATAACTCCATATCATTATGCAATTACAACTAGCACAATGATTGTTCTGTTTTTCTTTCAGTGATAGGATGACGTCGACATCTAAATCAAATTCGTGGTTATTTTTTTTATCAATCTGTTTATAATTAATTAATTTTTCACATACTGGTTAGTTTCATCGCTAATAACTATTTTATCTAAAACAATTCGTCCCAGCTGGTTTATTTTTCTAACTCTAGATACAGCTAAATACACCAGATTAGACCATTCTATGTAGTCATCAACAATCCAAACTCGAGTATCAGTTATAGTTAATCCCTGTGATGAATGAATTGTCATAGCATATCCTAACGTCCACGGAGATTTTTCCGTACTTAACATATCACTGACAGCGCCTACGTCGACGACAATTATGTCATTCAACACAAGATTTTGCTTCCCTTGTCTTGGTATATCAACGTCAATATTTTGCAATCTGGTATCAGCTGGTCTGTAACACAACGGTACAGGCATCAACGGAAATTTTTCCTGATGTATTTTAAATGATCTTTGCTGAAGTATATCTCGAATTATTTTTCTGCTGGCTACAATTAAGTCATCTGGAGTCCACGTTGATAAGAAATCTTTCATAGATGTTTTTGGAATTATTTCTCGCATCACATCTCACTGAGTTTTATTTGATTGTAATCGAATTAATCTCTTAAATTCGCTTAATCTGCCATCTAGAGATCTATAGTCGGTGTTGACTTCCTCATAATAATCAACAAAATTCTTTAGCCATTCATGAGGTGATTCTCCATCAATAGGATTAGGTTGACCGTGTTAACAACCAATCCAAAAATAATTTTAACGTTTTAACAAATACAGTACAGATTTCGTCCCAAATAAATATTTTATTTATATATCTTTCTCCCATCCGAGATGGATTCCATGTGCCACCGCTATACTTGAAAAAAACTGTGATATGTGCATGAGTTAACGCCGCGTTGTCTCATTTCTCGTGCTAGTCGATGTGTCGGCGTCAGCACAATTACATCAAAGTTTTTAAATAATTCTATAATTCTGGTTGTTTTACCTGATCTACCTGATCCATTCACGTAGACCATTTTATATCTCGATGCAGGATCATACACTGATGGTGCTGTTGATATTTCTGATATATTATTAGAATAATAATTATCCTCAGCGGGTACATCAGCGTCTTCACAATACCATAAAATATTTTCATCCTTAACTCGCCATGTACCCCATGAGTTATCACCGGTTAGTTTTTCTAACTCTGGTAAATACTTCTCATCGATATAAAATGAATCAGTGGCTACTCTAACAGCGTCATCGGGAAATTTATTTATCATCGATAGCAAATTTATACTTGCGTACGCTAACATCGACGATCTTAAATGATTATACTACGGTGATTCTCCCTCGAGATAACTAATCACAGTACCTAATTTTGTTCCGTCTGATAAATAAACATTTTCTCGGTCACAAAATATACTTCTCTCAGCGGTATCAGCGATTATAAAATCTAATTCAGCTTCGTCCATAATTAATCTGCAATTATGTCGCTGATGATCACACGCACCACCCTGAGTAAACTTACCAATTATCTTTCTACTTAAATCTTTTGCATCATCATGCTCAGTTGGCAACCAAACTGATTTTTGTTTTTTATATGAAATAATAGCCTCGCTGACCGTCAGCGACATTAGTATCGCAGAATCTAGCATATATCTCAATAAAACTATTGGAACCCACCTTTGTTCTGAGAAATGTTTACCAAACCAAAAATAACATATTTTATGTAAACCATCATTAAATTTAAACGATACAACACGAGCGAATCCTGTCAAGGGAAAATCCGGCAAAGGACCATTAATAGATACTCTGGTCATCTCGTCGCAGGAATGGCCAAATTGATTGAAATATTTATTACACTCGCCCATTCCAAGAAAACTACCAGGATAACACGCTATCATGTCAAATGAAATCATCCTAATAAAATTATATTCAGTATTCCATAATCCACCTTGACCGTACTCGATGCAACTGTCCTTGACATCCTTAAGAAACTCACGTCGAGTTGGTTTACACGAATTTTTCTCTCTCGCTGCGTGAGCAACAACAGATGGAATGGTAAAACAATTAATAAGTAAAACCTCGCCTGATATCGTCTTCACCATGATAGGAAATTTTAATTTTGCTGATAACGTAGCGACGTCATCAATTGATGCACCATCAGCAACAGATTCTGACCAAGTATTAATTTTTTCTCGCCGCAGATTGGTTAATCCGTTTCCCCGTCGCGCGTTTGTGAAATGTTCTACTATTCGCTCAGCTACACAATTTATCTTCGTCGACATCTTCATCTTAGCGAGATTCTCGACGGTAGGTTTATTTAATTTATATATACCGTAAACAACAGCTGTAATAGGGTAAGCTCGTACATAATACGGTTTATCTATGCCGGTTAATAATCCCGGTTTAGATTTTTTACTCACCGTCGCAGATTTTTTCCATTAATTACAGGATCACGCTTGTCACGAGTAATCCACACGTCGTTTTCGTTGTATACGATAAATTTTATTCTGATTATATACTTATCATCACCGAGCAAACTAATTATTTTTTCAGCTCGTGTATCATTCATTGTATTATCAATATCATTTGTTCTCCACGTGGACCATGTATGAGCGGCTCCATCATCGTAGAACTCTTTCTTAGCGCGATTTACTTAAGGAATATCATACTCAGTATCATCAAGGTCGAATATCTTCATTATTATATTTTAGACAAAAGTTTAATAAATAAAATGAGTACATGTAAGTGGCTGATGATCGGTTTGTTAAATTGTTGTGATAGATCATGCAGAAAAGAATACTGCGGAATACATTTAGCTTATATGCGGCGAGGTGGAGCAGGACCAACTAAATGCATCAGATGCAACGTTGGAATACGGGGAAAACTCGTATTTGTTTAGATTGTGGCGCGAAACAATACAGAGAACTCAAGCGATATTATAATAAAAAAATCACAAGATAGTGATATCGCTATCAAGTGTGAGGAGGATTATATAAATAGGTTTTCAAACAAACTTTGATTTAGACAAATGGATATTGTATATGAATACCATATTTATGAGACATCCAATCATTGATAACTATGAAGCATCACGCGACGGTGTTGTTAGACATGTCAGAACAAAAAAATTTGTTGGTAATATTACTAATGCTGGTTGTCTCAAATTTACTGTAAACAGTGAAAAATATTACTCCATTCATAGATTTATATTCGAATGTTTCAACGGACCAATTAAGAATGGTCTAGTAATTGATCATATTGATGGAGGTAAATTAAATGATAATTTATTTAACCTTCAGGCAATATCACAAAGCGAAAACCTACTGAAGGGCAATCTCAGTGAAGGACGAAGAATTTCTAAGGCAGTCAAATCAGTTAGCATGGAGACCAAAGAAGAATTATATTTTCAATCAATGAGCTCCGCTGGTAGATATTTTGGTATCAATTCAGCTTCAGTGCGATTTGTTGCAACGGATACACAAAAATCAACCTTCTCATATGAATTCGGTTGTTGGGTTAAATTTAGTTATTATCCTCTTTATATTAGATAAATAAATTAGGCTAATATGAATATGAATCAAGAAAATATTAACGAGATAATCAAATCTATTGAGGTGTTGAAGATCAAGGAGATACCACTATCGGATGATTTAGACGCTGATAAAATTACAATGGATTTCGTGACGTTAATGCAAAACAAACAGGAAGGTCGATACACACTGTCGTCCGAATACAGATTAATCAAAAAGATACAATCTGTGATGTATAAATCATTAATTAACATCGACGACACACAAGTATTAGATTTTACGTCGTTGGCGCGTGCCGTTGAGATAATTCGATCAGCGTTGTCTGACGAATATGAATCGAAAAAAATGATTGATACTCGTGCGAGGAAACTGCGAAAGTTAATTCAGTAATTTTATTTATTTTATTTCTGAGTATTTTTTTTTTGTTTCTGAATAATCTTATTTTTCTGAATAATTCTGGGAAAATCAATCATTTCAGTGAATAAGTCAACCGTTTTACCCGATTTTGTCAAAGAAAAATCATCAAAACTGTAAAATTCTTCGGGTCAAACCTCAAGCGATTCTCTAGTTGATTTATCGATAAATCGTCAAAAATCACCAAAATTAACTCAAAACCAGCGGGAGTTTGTCGAGGAAAAACCGTTAAATTACAGATTTTGATGCTGATTTTGGTATTTTTTGATGATTTATCGTTAAATCAACTAGAGAATCGCTTGAGGTTTGGCCTAGCGAAAATCTACATTTTGTTAGTTTATCTTTGACAAAGTCAAGTAAAATGTCGTTTTTATTCACTGAAACAACTAATTTTCCATCAAAACTGATGATTCTTTCAGATATTTTCAGAAAAAAAATAATTTTATAAGAAAAATCAGATTCTTTCAGAAAAATAAAATAAATTAATATTTTATTAATAGATTTATATTCAGAGTTTCCCCGCGTATATCGAGCAGATTCCCAGATTGATCGGTTAGTGAGAAATTCACTTGTGATAATAAATTATTATGACATCGAAGATAAATTGGATTAATTAGTTCTTGCACAATTAAAAATCCTGGTGGTACTGCTGGTGAAAACGAATATAAAACTAAACCCTGCTTTGCCTGATTTGACACAGACACATCAGCGCTGTAGCTGTTTTCGACGATATCACAATCAAGATGAACTGCGACAACATTGGTCATATTTACTATATTAGGTGAAATATGTCGTCCGGTACCATCTGGCGCGTTGTCGCGCTTAAGAATGGATGGTGGTGGTAATCTTTTTCTCCATGTGGCGTGTAATTTAGGAAACATTTCATCAATAGTATCAGTGAGAGATTTTTTTAATTCGGGTATGTCATACCCAGGAAATTTAAAATCTGGTAAAGTTTCCCAGGTTAACGAATATGCGGTTAAAAATTTTCTTATATTATCTGCGTTTTCATCTTTTCTTATTGTATTGATCAATTTATTATGAATTTCTTCCATGCGAGGTATAATATAATTTATTACCTCCATAATCTCAATAATTTTGCCACACAAAACCGATGATGTATCAAAAATGCACTCATAAAAATAATTCTTTATTTTATTTAATAATTCTTTGCATTTTTCACTAGCATTTTTGAAACACTCATTAATTTCATTTTGTTCAAAATCACGTATTGTACTTGAATCATCTCTATAAAAAGTCCAAAGTATCTGATCTTTCTCCCCGATAATAAATGTAGATTTATATTTAGGATTACTAACAACAAGATATAAATCAGCACAAAAATTTAGATTATATCCGTGATGGTATTTTTGTTCATCCGTAATAAAATTCTCTCTCTTAGGCTCTGGTGATGCTGGTGGTGTTGGCGGCGCAACCTCAGGCCAACCTAGTATGGTTCTTATTGAACTCGCGTAGATATCAACCATGTAATTTGAGCTAAACTCGATGATTGATGATAATGTCGGTTCGTGTCCAGATATTTTTATTCCGGGATCCTCTCCGACTACGTTTTTCATTCTCCATGCCAGTTCATCGTTAATTTTGTTCAATCTGTTATCTGCCTTTTGGTAATCCGACAGTAATCCAATCAGGTGTTCCATCGGGTTTATTTTTATTAGTAAAAACAAAAGAATTATTTGACTGTAGATTTCCAAATGACTTAGCTCTGATATTTGGCCAGCTATAATAAACTCTGAGCTGTGCTAATGCTATTTCACTAATAGAAATCGGAGTTGGAAAAATAAAACTAAATTCGGGTTTAGTCGAGCTCGCTGATATCATTGTTGTTTTTTTGCGGTTTTGTGTTCGCCGCTATCTGCGTCAGTAATTCTCTCATTATTTATACTGACGTCTTTATTCGTTTGATTGTAAATCCTGGTCATCAGCGAGAACTCAGCATCAGTTACAATACCATCATTGAGACTCTCTGATAACATCGAAGAGAGTTTTGAGTACGCTGCCGTCGCTATATTTAATTTATCTTTATATCCGGCTAATATTGTACTGGTGCATGAGGATATTTTTTTTGTTATTATACCAAACACACCGGATAATGCAGCAGTCACAGAAACAACAATAGTTATCGCTACCGGCGCTACCACAGTTAACGCGGATAATATTATTCCGGTGCCAACAACAACGGCCGATACAGAATAAACAGTAACATCAATTACGACAAAGCTGCGTTGGTATTTTTTTATTTTTACCTGATAAATATCAATTATGTTTTTTAGAGACTCTTGCCACGCACGAGCCTGATTATATCGATATTTTGACGCACTCATTTTATATTTTAGGCTTCTCCATCCAATTAAATGTTGATGGTAATTCGGCGATAAATTCCATGCACCACCATATATACACCGGCAGCTTCAGGTCTTTGTCTTTATCTCGCTCAGCAACAAAAATCTCAAAAGTAAAAGTTTCCTCACCGTCTTTGGTCATTAACATATTTAATGTGCCGAGAAATCTATCTGAAATATGCCTCCAGTTATAAGTTTTAGGGAGTATTCTAAATCGCTCATAAGAAAAAAAATATTAATTCTGTATGCGCCAGTAACAGATGCTGTGTATTTTAATTCATCACCCTTACTTGTCCAATTAAATTCCCCTGTCGCGATAGTAAACATTAGATTATTGATTGTTGGTGATGTTACCTGTGATGGGATTTTAATGTAATCGGTTTTATTAATAATCTCTCTGATACTCTCATCAATTCTCTTAAATAAATCCGCAGTACTTTTCAGACTCTCAAGTTTTTTATTGACATCGTCGTTATTTGCGGCGTATTCTGGTATATTAACTTTTTGACTCAGTGAGTTGTTTACTCTTGTAATATACTCGTTAATGTTTTTGATGGCATCATTAATCTTTCTGATGTTATCAACGATTTTTTTCGAGTCTTTTTGGATGACAACAAAATCATCTACGTGAATTTTATACTCATCTCGTTTAATTATATCGCCTATCTTAACGTTACTCGTTTTTAGTTTTCCGTGTCGATCCTGCAAAATAGCAACCTCGTCAGGACCTACTCCTGCTATCGATAGAATATTATTATGTAATCTTTTGTCACGTATTCAGATAAATCAATATCAATTGGTGTTTTTTTTTAACATACGCGATGAGAGAGATCTACCAAAAATATCAACCATTATTTATTATTTGATTTATCTAATTTACCCGATGTGTACTCGTGGACTGTCTTATGATATGGTTTGTTAAATTTAGATATCGCATCGAGTACATTAATCGCTTCATCGCCACAGATGGGAGGATCGGTCAGTGTTTGCGTTGGTAACGTAGAATATCATGTTGGTATATTTAATTGAGATATATAATTAAGAAACTCACGAGGTGGAGCTAATCCATATGAATCCGCGTAGATAACCTCGGGTGGATTTATCGCATAAGCAACCCAGTGAGTACCTGAACCGGTACTGTTATCGAGATTTATAATGCCCGTCTCGTATTTATCAGGGCCAGCTGGTAACTAATCTCGCATAAATACACCTCTGAAAAATCTTATTTTTTGTTTTTTATAATGCGTCAATTAAATTATAATTTGACATCAGTGTTATCCTGCTAACCGAAGGCCTCGTCCGTACCATGAGTGGGGTGTTCCTGGTAGACGGTAGCCTCGACCTTTTTTTTACCGTATTGCCCACCGGCTATTTTATTTACGGCTAATGCTCCTAATCCACCAGCAGCACCTAATGCAGTAGCTTTTGCAGTAGCAATTAATGCCCGTATTATAACTAACAGTGGGAAAAATCCACCGATTTTAGTCATATCTTTAATGGCACCAGCAGATAAATTAATCTGGATACTCGTATTACTTGACTTAGCTTTGTTAAAATGCTCATATTGTGTTTTAGTCAGAGAAAGTTTATTTGGACCACCCTGAATCTGATCATTTTTCAGCGTTAATTTTACCCCACAGGTTTTTGTGATACTCGATTTTAGTTTTTTTTTATCTGACCCGGAGTCAGAGTTACGCTAACGTGATCATACATTTTATAAATAAATTGATTGATTTAAATCACATTTTCTCCACAGGAGCGTCAATGATTCTCATGCGACCACCAATACCCTCAAGAATCATTGTTCTGTCGCTGAGTATAACAGTGATTGCTCTAAATTGGACGGCAGTTGCGTTAGTTACTCTAGCTTTAAAATGTATATCAACAACGGATTGTTTTACCAAATCCATATGCTCTAATGAAAAATAATAGATAGGATAATAATTCTTAAAATCCAATTGAGATATCTGCAGGCCGGTATCTACATTTTGGTCTCGTCCGATAAAGCTCCATAATCGATGATAACCACGCGATGTAGAATTATTTATGTAATCCAGCGAGATTTTCTCGACTGGTTCCTGATGTCCATTTATTCGTAATGAGATTTCGCTTGCACTAAAATGATCAAACATCATGTGAGTTCGCTCTTGATTACCTAGTCGATCAACACTCTGAAGAGCTATAAAGATTTGCCTCGGTGCAGAAACACCCTGTTGTGATGCTATATGCCAGGTAAAATTACCATTGATGTTACTTTGAATACTATCTGTAACTGTTGTCAGCCAGGACATCACTGATTTACCACCCTGATTCATAAATGATAGTAATTTTCCTTCTTCATTTGTTGACGGCGTCATTGATGGCATCCACAAGGTTAATTTAGTCAACACAACTTTACCGTCGTCAACGCCAGCTCCCCTCCATATGGCATCGTTGCTGTCGCCTTTTCGATAAATGACAATTGTATGTTTAGCTCCAAAAATAACCTTTCTAAAATATCTACAAAAACCAAAAATATGAGATAATGGAATCGCACACGAAAACCTCGACGATCAATGGTTAGCATACTCCTACGCGCAGTAAATCCAAGATTAAAATTAGTGTTGGAACCTAATACTACTGGTGCCACATTGGCTTCAACAGCGGCATCATTAGCTGTTTTTGATCTTTCTATCTTATACGGATTAACATCGGCGCTATTTGAGTTATCCTTGGTAAACATCATACTAGGACCAGCTGATCTGGTAAAATCATCTGAATATCTTGCCAGGCCAACAATCGTTGTTGCCGCATCGACGTTGTCATTGATTGATTCAATTTCTTTTCCATCAACCATATAAGCGGCGCTCTTAAATAAAGCCATAATACCGTTGTTAACAAATCCAATAACGTTATCTGCGGCATACACGGTGTTATCAGATTTGACGATCTCACCAACAACCTCAATAAAGGCTTCACAGGGAAGAAAATAACGTGTTGTATCTTGTACTTGTAATTCAGTTCTACTGCTGCTGTTTGGTGTCACAGCGTCGTACGAGTAATATTGAAAATCCTGTACTGAGAAATCTTTTCTTACTGGTTCATCCGTATCAAAAGCATCATTGGATGTTGGTGAAAACATTTTATTAATAAAATTATTTATCGTCTAAAATGACATCTAAAACGAATATTACCTCCGTATGCGCTGGTGTTAATTATATCTTGAGGTTGTACCAGCGATTGTTGCGTTAGTGCTGGTAATGATTGTGCTAACGCCGGTAATGATTGTGCTATTGTTTCCTGTTGCGCCAAATCTATAAGTTTTTGATTAGCCGGATCATTTATTATTTTACTTACATTACTAGGCATCTCAGCGGTGATAGGTAATTGTGCTGGTGTTTTTTTTCGCACTAAATTTAACAATTTACTTTTGACAAAATCAAAAGCTTTACCAGCGACGTCACCAACAGGACCGAAGACTTTATCGCGAATAGCACCTATTGCTTTCATTGATAGTTGTTTAGCAATAGGTCCAACCTTAGCTGCTATTCTGGTGAAGAAATCGCTTACTATTCCTGATCCATAATTGTATTTATATACGGGTAACCGTGAATTAACCACGTGGACCTGTACAGGTCTTTGATGGTGTTTGTGAACAATCATTTTTATTTATTATCTGATTTGTTTAATCGCTGCGATAATCAACGATCTCATCGATGAAATCACGATAAGTGGATGCGTCGATGATACCACCTTGAAATAACCTTCTGCAAATATCGGCTGCTTCATTAATTATTTCATGAGAATTATTTCCAGCTCTCATTCCTCCAATTAAAATCTCTTACCGAGATGCGTCGTTAACAACACTATCAGGACAAACAGTATTATATCCGCTACCTGTGGTTTCAGGTGCGTCTTGAAATTCTTCTGGGGATTGTGGTCGCTGAGTTTGTTTTTCCCGATTTACCTCTTTGATGAAAAGTTGGTAATCTTGATCCTTACTGTCAAATTCTTTATTTTAAAAATTAAAATACAACGACGCAATCCAATCATTTGGATGCATATCAACAAATTTTGGTTTCAAATATTTATCTCTTTCATCATAATCATGCGCGGCAAGTTCAATTATTCGTTGGCGATCCTTAAGCAATTTAATAGCATTGGGTTTAAAAGTCTTAAGAATATTTTCCTTTTCTTCCTTCCCTTCTGCTAGTTCAGCGTCAACAAACTTCCTAAATTTTTTGTATCCTGGATCATTAATATCATATTGTCTATCTTCGGCGGCAAAATACACAGAAGGTTTCCAATTTTTCTGAGTCACATTGTTGATAAATTCTGGTTTCATATATTCACTTCTTTTATCAAAACCAAATGCAGCTATCTTAGTTAATTTACCCTTATCTCTGAATGTATCAAGAGCTTCGTTGGTAAAAAAGCTGGTTGTTTTTTGTGTAGATTGTTGTTTTGCAGGTTGTGGTTGTTTTACAGGTTGTGGTTGTTGAGACATTTGATTTATTATTTTATCTATCAAATTATTAAACAAAATAACCCTAGGATCGGCTGCACTTGCTTGATTAGTCTCATAATGTATTCTAAATATCCATCTGTACCACATTTCACGAGTTATATTTTCGTCAGCGTATTCGGGTTCCAGAACCTTATCTCGCATATTTATATGTGATAATAGCGTGCATAGCCAACTCATCAGGTTAACTTTTTTTCATAATATCATTAATAGCATTCTCGGTAAATTTATCAAGTAATTCTACTTTTGTTCTGGTTGTTTTATCCTCCTCATCAACGGGTCTTGTTTGTTCTTCAATTTTTTTCAGCATAGGGAGAATACCACGTTTTCTCACTTCACGATCCTCTACGTCACCCAAAAAAGTCATTTCAGTGGTCTCGGTAATTGGTTTGAATAATAATTCGGTTGACTCAGCAAAACCCTCCTTTGCATCTTGAACCTCACTCATTTTTCTCTTGACTGATTCTTTTATTGGTATGTACTTTTTCAGAGTTTCCTGCCGCTCTCTTGCTATTCTTGTCCTTAATGATTCTCCAACATCCATAATTATGTCATTATTAATGTAAACTCTAATATAATCTTTTATGCAATTAGACAACAGCAGCAGGGAGGCATCTACCTATAGTCGGTCGTACAATAATAAACAAAAAAAAATAAAAAATCACGTAGAATACCCTTTTTTTTCAGCCTAAATCTTCGACCTAAGGTTTTATTGATGGAACAAGGTTCAGTAACGAATAAAACTCTCCAGAAAGCCTCTATTTATTAATCTAGACCTTTATACGAGAGAGTTTTATGTGGAAGGTTTCATTTTTGTCGGAACCCCCAGGTCTGTCTAGCCTCCATGCTGCTATGATGTTGATGTTGCTACAACAATAATTGGTCTAGCAAGATATTCTGATGATTACACAAGCTCAGCCGGTCCAAGAATGATGTTTGCCAAGGATATTACCAACAACGCCGATCATGTTCAATATAATAAAATAACGGACACCACGAAATACTGCGTCTGATCCACAACCAGTTGCTGATGGTCCTGAATATGCATTTAGACCAGCTGATGTTTTTGATGCTATAGGAAGTGTTAATGCAACTCACAACTTAGGATTTGCAACACGCCGAGCAGCGTTGTCAGGAAATAATAGAAATTTTTCATGTGCGATTCCATTATCCCATATCTTTGGATTTTGCAGAAATGTTAGAAAGGTCATCTTTGGAGCTAAACACACAGTTGTGCTCGCAAGAAAAGGTGATGATAATGATGCAATCGGGCGAGGTGCTGATGTTGCTGATGCTGGTAAAGTAAATATAACGAAGCTTTCATTGTGGATGTCAGTAATGATTCCATCTATTGCTGAAGAACAAAAATTACTCTCTTTTACGGATCAAGGCGGTAAATCATTGCTATCATGGTTAACAGTAACCACAGATGCTACTCAAAGTTCTGTTAATGGTTTATTTACATGGAATATAGCATCCCAGCAAGGTGTTTCTGCGCCACGACATATTTTTATTGCGCTGCAAAATAATGATCGGACGAATAGTCAAGAACGTTCACATATGATATTTGACAGACTTGGAGTTGATGAAGTTTCCTTGCGGGTAAATGGACATCAAGAACCAGCTGAAGATATATTGTTAAATTTTGGTGAAAATCACGTAGCGCGTGCATATCATCGTTTGATGTCATTTATGGGACGTGATCAAAACGTGGATACTGGGCTGCAAATATCACAGTTAGATTTTATAAATCTGTATCCGATTTATTACTTTTCGCTGGAGCATCTTGATTTATCCAAGCAATCTGTCGTTGATATACACTTTCGAGCTCGTGTTACTGACCCTCCTCCTGATATAGCTGGTCCACCCCTTATTCGCGGCACCTACAGAGCAATCGCGGTCATACTTAGTGATAAGGCAATGTTACTTGACGGTGTTAGTGGTCGAATGAGGGTTATTGATGCACCAGTGGAAAATCTTTAATCATGTTATTTAAAAACACGAGTATTATCATAAAATGCCATATCATCACGTTAGTGTCAGTCTGACTCCTGGTCAGATTAAAAACCTTCATTCAAATTCAGCAAAACACTGCGGAATGAAATTATCACTAAAGCGAGATCAGATCACGGGCGGTCAAAATAAATTATCATTGTCAGAACGTCAACTTAAACATTTCAACAGCGCTAAACAATCAAAAACAGGCGTCAAACTTAATTTCTCTGCGGGTGCGCTTAAAGACTCAATTAAAACAGGCGGTATTTTTCCACTTCTCGCGGCTATTTCAGCATTAAATTCCGCAGCGGCACCTGCCGTAGCAAAAGCAGACTCATTAGGTGCTGCTGGAACCGCTGCTAGAATGGCTCTAGAGAAAGCAACAGGGCGAGGATTAAAAACAAGAGGGACCGGATTAAGATTGCCGGGATCTCGTTGGGGAAGAGGTCTGAGGCTTCCAGGATCACTTCGTTAATTATTCCAGCATCAATTTTGATTTACTTGATGCTGCTAAGCAACTAAAAATAAAAAACTTCAGAGGTGTTTTTATGCGAGATCAATTGCCGGACCGACCAAACAGCGCTGAATTAGGTATTATTAATCTCGATGATAATTCAGGACCTGGTACTCATTGGACCGCATACGTAATTGATCCACGTGGAATCGTTTATTTCGATTCGTACGGGTTAGCTCCACCTCGTGAATTTATCAAGTATGTCGCGACACTTCACGCAGCGGTTTGGTATTCAACGCTACCAACACAAACAATGACGGATCCGCCAATATGCGGCAGTGAAGTAATTAATGTACTCGACGCTATATCAAGGTCCTCCGCGGCACCTCATAAAGTCGTGCATGATTATACAAGTAACCGCTTCGTTTTGAACAGATCTTAAATTATAATGGTTGATATTTACGGAAGATCTTCTTCTACCAGTAAGAAAAAAAATCCGACAGTGATTTGTCGAAGCACGCGACTAAAGATGAACTCGCTGGTATTATGAACCTGGCTGGAGTTGACCGAGATAAAGTTGTTGTTTTTCAGGACCGATACGGAAAACTAAAAACGAGCAATATCAAATGGAATGATATAGTTCGAAGAGTACTCGGTGCGGTCACGGATAACATCCCTGTGTTTACTGACGGCGGTAGAATCAGGTATTCAAGTATATCGTTTATAACCATCAGAGATGAAATTGCAAAAAGTGTTGCTAATCGTGTAAGAAACACCGGCGACACAATCACAGGTGAACTCAGCATGAACGGAAACAAGATAGTAGTGTTAAGAGATCCAACATCCGACGAAGATGCCGCGACGAAAACATACGTCGACGTTAACTACAATACCGTTGACGGTAAATTATCCACGTTGCGGGCCGAGCACAGCACCGTAGATGGTAAATTATCCACGTTGCGGGCCGAGTATGATGTGCACGTGGGCGCTTTTGGAAGAGTTCGAAGAAATTTTCATAAAACCGATGAATCCATAGATGAATTATTCGGCACTCCGTACGCCGTTGACATAAAACTTTCTGATATCAAAACTAACCTAGACACAACTAAAAAACATTGGAAGATGTCGTAAGTGGAATTCCTGATATCGTTAACAAAATTAGTCTGATTAAAATTTCAGCCGGAATAACTCCCGGGCATATTACCAATATCGCATGCACAGTATCATCTGGATTCGCAACATGGTCACAGCAAAATAAAACTATTAAACATACCGCAACAGTCACTGGCGTGTACAGGCTTGTCTGTGTTTAGTGCTGCAAAATTCGACATTTTTACAACGTACCCATGGCGTCATTCCACCGACAAGTTTTCTGGAGTTGTGTCTAACATATTAAACAAGGGAACCGAAGAAATATTTATTCTGGAAGCAGCTGATAAGAAATTAACCGCAACATCTTTCTGGTGGTGTCTAGAATTTGTAGCTGAAACACCTCAATTGGTTACTGCATAAAATATGAGTACCTCAATCGACGCTGCATACAGGTACAATCAAGCACGTGAATGGCAAACGAACTTAAAAGATCGAGTCGAACAATATACGGTAAAAGTAAAGAAATATTGACGACGACTAGTTATCGTTGACATAATCGTTTATTCAGTATCCGCTGTTATTGTGTCCACCGGCGTATTATTATCAACGATAACAATGATGGCGCCAGTAGCCGTAATAATCTGTATTTCAGCTACAACATCAATTGCAGGTGTGCTCAATATCATTGTAAAAAAGATAAGTACTTGCACGAATAAAAAAATATCCGATTACATGATAAAGTTGCACACGGCGACGGTGGCATACTCGAAGTTATCTTCGTTGTTATCGACAGGTCTTAATGATGGAATTATATCTGATTTTGAGTTTGCAGAAATGATTAAAATATACAACTGTGCTGGTATTAAAGGCACAAATATATTAAATAATGACAACGTCAGGAGAGCTACTCCAGCAGATCGTGACAAACACAACTCCGCTGAAAACAGCGATGATCTCAGTAAGTTCGACTAATCCTGAATTTAATGTCAGTTTTCCGACTGCGATTCCAGTAAAAGAAATTGCACTTGCACAATTACGAGTATATTACAGTTGGCCAAATATCAGATCGAAATCATTTAATGGTACACCAGCAAATAATTCGCTTGTATTTGCTAATAAAAATAAAGATGATGGAACACCTGACTGGGTCGTTGTTGGAATACCAACTGGCAGTTATGAGTTTGAAGAGATCAATGAAGAATTTGCGCGTAGAATAAAATCAATAACGGGAAAAGAAGCAAAAATATCAATTAACGTTCATGAGCCAACTTTATCAGCATCGATTGAAATACATTCACCTGATTACGCCGTTGATATATATCAATCATCGATAAGATCCGTACTAGGTTGGCCTGACATTGCGCCAAAATATCATGGACCACCAGAACCACGTCGGGATGATTTTACAATAAATGAAAAGAAATTTATAACAATTCCAAAATATCGAGGCAAATACCCGTGGAGACAGTCTGGAATTATCCCAATTACTGTTGCTCCTGATGGTGAACATCTTCCTGAAATAATAAGACATTTGCATGCCCATGATGATAAAATGAATCCAATCATCAATGAAGAATTTATTCAGTCATATTTCGATCCTGTTAGTTCTGAATTTAGACAATCAATCAACAAACTACAAAATTTCTTTTCTGACATCACAAAATACTACAGTGATGATGTGAGACAACAAATCGTTGAGACGATAAAACATCTAAATCAGGTTATATCAGATCTTAGATACGCCAATAAAACTGTCATTTGGAAAATGATTTACTACGGTGATTATACAAAACTACGTACAACAGAAACCCCTAAACAGTTGTTTCTCAATCATTACAAAATAACTGAACAACAATTACCAGCATTTGTAATACCAGGGATTAATGCCGACAGACTAGTAAAATCACTCAACGATATTATCAACGAAAACTTTCCTAAAATCGTCGAATCATGGGAAAAAATAGCCCCACCTCCGCTTGTTTTCAAACATCAAAACGATCCATACGGCGGCGGCAGAGAGGTTTCACCAGGAATCGTTAATATAACATCGACAATCGCGGTTGATCTCGTTTGTGATGTGATCGATGGCAGCTATCAAATAGATCTTGGAAAATCAAATCAGGCTCAACAAGGATACATTTTATACACGTTCACACCACAAGTACCCCCTGGGGATTTGATCGTGCAAGAACCAACCAATCCTGTTTATCTGCGGTGTCATAATAATATGTTAACACGAATAAATTTTAAACTAACTGACCACCTTGGACACCTAACTGACTTGAGGGGAGAGGAATTGATTGCGAATCTGTATGTGAAATCGTAAGATTTTTCAGAAATATTTTATTTATTCTAAAATATTTTATTTATTCAGAAATATTTATACAGAAATATTTTATTTATTCAGAAATTAATGGGGTGGTTTGGTACAAAATCGATCGGTTTGTTAATTCTGATGGGGTGGTTGTTACTCAAAATCATGTAAATCAATCAGTTTGTTGATTTTGATGGGGTGATTGGTACTTAAAATCATATAAATCAATCAGTTTGTTGATTTTGATCGGGTGGTTGGTACTTAAAATTGTGCAAATCAATTAGATTGTTTGTTTTGATGGGGTAAATGGTACTTAAAATTGTGCAAATTACAATAATATTATAATCTGAAATATTTTATTCTGAAATATTTTATTTATTCAGAAATTGATAGGGTGGTTGGTACTTAAAATTGTGCAAATCAATCAGACTGTTTGTTTTGATGGGGTGGTTGGTACTCAAAAGCGTGCAAATCAATCAGATTGTTTGTTTTGATGGGGTGGTTGGTACTTAAAATTGTGCAAATTGTAATAATTATTATAATCTGAAATATTTTATTCTGAAATTATTATTATAATCTGAAATATTTTATTCAGAAATATTTTATTTATTCAGAAATTGATGGGGTAAATGGTACTTAAAATCATGTAAATCAATCAGTTTGTTAATTCTGATGGGGTGGTTGGTACTTAAAATCATGTAAATCAATCAGTTTGTTAATTCTGATGGGGTGGTTGGCACCTAAAATCATGTAAATCAATCAGTTTGTTAATTCTGATGGGGTGGTTGGTTCTCAAATTGATCAGATAAAACAATATTTCAGAATAAAAAATTATTTCAGAATAAAAAAAATATATATATATTTCAGAATAAATAAATTTTAACAAAAATAAACAGTAGCAATGATGAGAGGTTATCAATTTCATGGATTTTCCTGCACTGGCCTGTGTGTCTCCATGGGATCCTTTGTTTGAGACTTTTGTCCCGAGACTGTGTCTCGGTTGAGACCTTTCTTATGGTCTTTTATCGGCATCCCATGATCGTTTCTTTTAGCCAAACATTTTTTCTAAATGTTTTTTTTGTGGGTACCCATGTGACTTGGAGATTATACATCCACGCTACTGTTTATTTTGGGGGCGTCATCGACATATCTCCGGAGAATTTTTCTAACCGAAACGAACAGCGCCATGTACACCCCCCAGGAGAAAACCCGGGGTTGCTAAAACGCACCCACACTACGTGGTTTCATAGTGTGAGATGTACATGGGCTGCTGCCGCCCCCACTTTTGTATAGGAAAAACCCTACCATAGATACTGTCTACAGTATGTCCGTTACGAGATTCTAACCGCAGACCCACAGAATGAGACTCAGCTGCGCTACCATTTGCGCCATGGTTCCTAATCTGATTGCATACGCTTTTAAAGTTATTATATAGTTAACCATCACTGAAGAAATCAGTACTGGGTATTTATCTCTACATTTCTTATTGCTACAAACTTAATATTAAATCATTCGATAAAACAAATGAACTCAATGTAACTAATTTTGCAGTTCTGAACACAGATAAAACGTACAAGTCAGATTTAAAAAGTAAGTTATTTTTCGGGATAATATATGTACCGGAAAAACGTTCTGGCTACTTGTTATTATCGCAGAAGACATACATCACTATAACACGAGTATCGATAAATGGACCATTACCGGATTTTAACTGCCACACTGCAGACATCGTAGCGAACCAGGAAAACCGAACGAATTTAATTAAAAAATATATTGTTTGTGCAAAATACAGTCACTGATATAAGGGAGATAATTGATACTATTCCTGCAAGGCAACGGAAAATAACTGATATTCTTCTCGTTAGCCAGCTCTAGACAGATCAAAATTAAATACGGTTTTGTCGAACTCAACTGACTCAAATATTTACAAATTTATATTTACGTGCAACAATTTTCCGCTTACGATCGTAAACACGTCTGCGTGGTCAAAGGGAAGTAACTCAATTACATGAGTATGCTCAACGGAGTTATCCCCTTCTTCAGGTAAGTAGTGTACTCGTATACTACAGACCCAAATATTAAATAAATAGTTAATAAATATAATTCGAGGTAATTTGACGATTTATCTCCATCATTGATATTGGAAGATGATTCTTTGTTCATATTTGTTAGAGAAGGCGGATTTGGTTATATTTTCTCGCTTTGTGTAATAGCCTGAAGATTAGATAAATTATTATTAAGTTTATTTCCGTCAATATGATTGATCACAAGACCGTCTTTGATCAACCCCTTGTGACACTCGTATACGAATCGATGACAATAATAAGTTTTCTTCTCACCAGTAAACATTAAATAACCGGTATTATTAACAGTACCAACTGGTCTTTTCAACCGACAGTGTCTGATAAGACCATCACGATTGGATTCATAGTTTGTTATTATATGATGCTTCATAAATTCTTGGCTCATTTATATACTAATAATATTTGTTTAAATCATAATTTGCCTGAAAACTTAGTTAGATAGTCCTCTACGGATTTTATAGATCTGTCATTGTCATTATTTTTTTAATCATAATATCTTTTAAGTTCTCTGTATCGCTTACCACCACAGCGTGCACATAATTGTGTTTTTCCTCGTACTCCAACACCACATCGCAGGCACGGTATTGGTCCCAAGCTTCCACGGTGAACGCTCTGCAAGTGTTGTCATCAAAATTCGTTTTTACAGGATTTATTACAGTGAGTTAATGAATCGATCATCAACCATTTGCATCGAGACATTATATATAATATTTGTCATTTAAATACTTGTTTGAAATATAATATGAGCGAGTTCGATAGATTGTCCCGAATCAAGCCCTGGAGCGCAGATAAATTTAATCTCGACAGAATATCTCCCGACCTACCGATGCGAGATCTGGTTGATCCGAAAAATAAAAGCTTGATTAATAAAATTCACGGCGCCAAGAAAGAATTTCACACAGATGGTGCATCTCATGTATGGTCAACGTTCAAGATTATACGCAACGGTATCATCGACGCTACGATGAATGACGAACGAGCAGCAACTATCATTAACTACATTGATAATCGCAAATATCTTTTCAGAATAAAATTTGTCGTGTTAACAGAAACAGGTAATTGGATTATCCGTGACAAATATGATCCTCTACACAAGGGTGAAAAAACTGTCGTATTAAGTAAAGATTCCAAACCAGGTCTATTGACTGGCATTGACAAACCGTATTATGAGCGAGCGTATCCTGTAACAGCAGTTATTTATGGAATCTATGTGATAAATGAAAAACCAAACGTTGATAAACTGGCGCCGATGAAATTTTAAAAAATATACTGTGTGGCTGGACGAGTAACAGAACATTTTACCGTTTCAACTCGTGGAAACGGTTTAACGGATAAAAGACGGAAAATAATAAACATGTGGGTAGAAATAGTTAAAGATACCGGGGCGTCAATCAAAGATGTGGCTGAGTTAGGAAAGAAATTAAAATTCCCAATAACCGTAGCAACGATGACTGGAGAAATATTATATGAATCAAAATATAAATCAAAAGGAGCTTCGATCGAAATTATTGATCATAACGCACACGCGTGGACTAGCGCAGTAACAGTGTTTCCACGAAATCGAACTGTTAAATACTATCGCGGAGATATGTTTGATTTTATTAACGAAATAAGTAAAGACGATCCTGTGTCACTATGGTTATTTTAGAGTTCTAACGACGAATCATGCGTGAAAAGAAAAAAATAAATTTGATCAGTTTGTACGACCTAATGGCGTTATTTATCAAAAAGATCTTCTCCAGGAGAAAATGAAAAATGTTGCATTGCAATATACTGATGATACTGACGAACTATTGAGAAACTGTTTTACTGTTCCGTCAGTTGCGGCTCATTTTGCTAGAAAGAAACATTCGTGGAAATCAACTAGATTTGATTTTCTCAATGACATAATATCCAGTTGTGTCGAATACGGACACGGTGGACTATGGAATACTAAATACGATCACAGAGATGTTATTTCGGTTGATATGGTCGCGTGTTATCCCGGAAGTTTTCTCGGGTATGGAGATTGTTCTGTGTACTTTGAGCGATTCGGTCATCCGACGCATGAAATGACACGAGTATCGATAAATGGACCATTACCGGATTTTGACCTGACTGGATTCGCTCTTATCGAGTCATTCGAGTTTGCTATGGGACTTCATCCAATTTGTTATGTTTGGTTTGGAAAACATTTTTCAGAAAAAATGTGGGTGCCAATAGTACTGTTACGGTATATGCTTGATTGTGCGATGTTAATATCGTTGACGATCAGCGAAGCAATTATATCATATCGGAAACAAACCGAAGTTTTGTTACCACAACAAAAACAGTATTCTGATGATGAAAACCCGGATAAAACAGATTACGAGAATAAAATTACGAAAGATCTTGGCAGAAAAATAATTGGCAAGTTCATTCAAGGAGGATCATACGATCAGAAACGATATTGTGCAAGATTGATCATGGACGATGCTGAGTTAGATTTTATAATCGCTGATACAACAAAGAAAAACACGTTTATAAGTCGAGAAATAGCTTTCTTGTTAAATGGAACTAAACTAGGCACAATCGTGAGCTACATGGACGGTGAATCACCTCAGTATACTCATTTAAGATCATCGATACTCGGATATGTTTTGATAAATCTATTATCGATGATAAATAAGGTTTCTACACTCGCTGTCAGAGTTTCCACGGACTCTTTTTATATCAATAAAGAATATTCAGGATTGTTAGAACAACTACATATCGATACTTGTGCACAGTGGGGTTCGTGGAGAATAAAAAAAGAAAACATACTCGATTATTCCGAATCCGCTGATGTTACGATTAAAGATTTTTATTGTAAAAAATATCAAACATTAAAGCTATCTTATGCACCATCGGTGTACGATCCAATAACCAGACACAAGACCGTTTATCTAAACGGACCTGGAAGTTCTGGTAAGACGACTCGAGCAATCGAATTATTTCAGAATTCAGATATGATCGTTTTAACTCCTACACATAGATTCGCGCGAGAGATGAAACAACGAGGAGTACAATCGTGTACTTATCACAGCTTCTTCCGATGGAAGGGTGATGCACGGACTTCTTCAAGGATGGGTGAAAAATATATTCCGAGGATTATCGTTTGGGATGAAATATGTACAGTACCGTTAGAAACATTAAAACGTTTCTTGATTGGCTATTAACAAGAAATACTGCTGTGATAATGTGTGGCGATCACGGTCAACCACCACCTTTTGTTGGACCATCTCCACATGATTGGCTGAAAGATTTTGTTGACCACTTCGAAGAAGTGACTGATGATCATAGAGCACTTGATCCAGAAGTAAGGAAGTTTAAAAAATTAATCAGACTGCGACCAAATAAAATTCAATGTGAAGAAATGCGTGAAGTGATTTCAGAAACACCCATGAACGACTTTTTGCGCGCGTGGAGACCAAACGATTTTATAGTTGCAAGTAGAAAGATAGTCAGAGACACACTTCAGCAGCGGTTGTTTCAGTTACAACGAAAAAAGTTTCCAACGTTGCCAGTTCTGTTATGTTATCGACCAGCAGATGCACGAGGACAAAATATTGACGTTGATATACCAGGACAGACCGAGAAACAGAATTTAGTGTTGAATGATATTGTCGCAGTTGATGTCAATGTTGTTGAAGATGCGCTAAAAACAAGTAAATCCCCGTGGACGCTAGGAAACGCGATGACGATTCATTCATCTCAAGGATTAACTATCTCTGATACAGTTGTTTGGATCGTCGATGATCGTATCGAGTGGTCAAATTTGGTTTATCTCGCAGTGTCTAGAGTCAGAAGAATATCTCAACTACGAAGGATTATCCTGGACAAGTCAGTGATCAATGATGATGATGTTGACGGTGACATAATAAGAAAAAAATTAGCTGGTTATAAACAGTGTGATAAAAAAAATAAACGCGACTTTGATCTTGACGTTGAATTTATTAATACGCTGAAACAGCAGCAGAATAATCACTGTGCAAGTTGTAATTGCATAATGTTATGGCGGTATCTGAAAAATGATCCAAGACAATTTACCATAGATAGGAAAGATAACCATCTTGGCCATACACGAGAAAACACGATGTTGACCTGTCTTGAATGTAATCGACGTAGGGGTGCTAGTCAAGTGATTGCAGTGGTAATTGTGTATCTTCAGGAATCACCTGCAATTGTTCACGCGTAAAACCACGTTGAGGAGCGGTTGAATCCAGTCTGTAGATTGCGGGTCTACCAGTAGATCTTGTTACGCTAGATATCTTGTGTGTCGTAATACTCCAAATAGGATCAGTCGCTCTTTTTTTACCACCTTCAAGTTCACCTCGTTCATATAAATATCTTACAGTGGTATTACCTAATACTGGCTGTGTTGAAAAATCACGTCGTTGCACAGGTATATTTTTTTTTGGTAATTGCGTTAATAGGTTTCATATTGGTTGTTCTAGTTATCTCATTATTTAACGCGGTTATCACACTTGGTACTCTTGCAACCCATTCACGAGATCTCGTATCCTGAATAAATTCCTTCGCGTATTGATATCCAAATAACCGCTCAGCAGGTGTTCGATTAAATCGTTCAACAATTGCCTGATCACGATGAATTGCAGTGTGTCCTCGTCTGATTTTGACATTATGTTGCTTCATTAACGATAATACTGGACCAAGAAATTCTTTGCCAGGATCAACCTGTAATAGTTGTTTCCATCGTAATGGTCCTCGTTGATAAATTCGTTCAAACGCATCGGCTACTTCAGATGATGTTTTCGTTGATAATGATTCCGCTTCTTTATATCTACTTGCAACGTCAATGACAGTTAACGCGTTTTGTATGTTATTTGACGTCTACGTACTTTAATCGTATCATAAGGTAAAAACAGAATATCTGCCTGATGAACTTCATTAGGAACACTAACATCGAAATACGCGTACTGAATTCGTTTCGGTGATGGTAAATTTGCCATATTGCTTGTTTGGATAACCACGCTTTAGCAGTAGAATGTTTAACTGCTGCTGCATCAGCGAGTTTATTAATTGCTGCTTTACCCCTCCAATATCCCCTTGGACTATAATAAATTGATTCCATTTATAATTAATTACCAGCCCCTAATACGAGTTTACCTTTCATTGCAGACTTTACTAACCAATTAGCTAGTGATTCTCTGATACTTTTATTTTTTATGGAATCTAGCGAATGAATCAACCTCACATCTGCAATATGCCTATGTTGTAGATCTTTATTTTTATAAGCCATATCATGAACGTGACATGCTTTATCAATATCATTTATGGGATACTCATCTGGTTTTGGTTGATCCTGATTGTCAAGCCTGATATCAAGTCGAGTACCAGGACCACAATAATTATATCCTGGTAGATGGTTTTCTCCAGGGTATTTAGCCCATGGGGTTCCTGGGAAATTTGACATTAATTTAGCAATATCACCACCATCTTTTCTGGGTAAAAAAAGAAAACTTTTTTCTGTTACATGCTTCACATCTTCCACCATATGCTATTCTCGCATTTTTTGTTGTAACCGTAGACAGATCATTAGTTGGAGTTTTAACTCTGCAACGTAAACAATATAGATTCATATTATTTATATATGGATATAATTGATTTCTCAACGACACGAAAACAACAGCCAGTTAAACACCATCCTGAGTTGCCAAATTCGATCAGAATGATAGTAATAGGTCCATCTGGATCGGGTAAGACGCAATTATTACTTAATCTGATAATGAGATGGCTAAAATGGGATAAGTTATAGTTGGTAGCACCATCAGTTGATGATCAACGATGTTATGATGTACTTAAAGATTTCAATGAAAGCGCAAGATTACTGGATGAAGGTAAGGATGTTATAGAGTTTATAACCGATATTGATGAAGCGCCAAGCGTTGATGTTTTAGACGGATTTATTAATAATTTAGTTGTATACGATGATGTGATGCTGGACAAACAATCAAATCCTGCCAGAATTTTTTTCACGTGGCAGACATAAAAACACTGATGTGATTTATGTTACTCAGCGATACACACAAATACCAAAAGTAATTAGAGATAACTGTAATAATTTAGTTATGTTTAATGGAGTTGATACGCACACGTTGCGAAATATTCATCAAACTTGGTGTAGCGGTGACATGGATATAATTAAATTCAGAAATTTCTTTTCACAAGCACAATCAACCCAGCACGGTTTTATAACAATAAATTTACATGATCCTAGAACAAGATATCGTATTGGACTTGATAAAATTTTTGGATAAATTGATAGCAGCAGAGGGGGCGGGACCTCCGGTATGTAAACGCAAATTTCGATAAAAACTCTCGGTCAGGTTAGTAGTGACCTTATTTTTTTATTTCGGAAGAAGCTTATATTTTAAGCAAATGAGGTTTCAGACAAGTGGTCTGTTCGCCCCCTCTGCTGCTGTGTGTGTGTGTGTGATTTAGATTTTTATTGTAGCTTTAACAGTTTTCAGTCATATCGCTACGATGTCTGCAAAACAATCATCACTTGAATATTACATTCGATATGATCTTTTCATATTGAGAAAAGAGATAAAGCAATGTACATCTTCTCAGATGAGAGGATTATCCTTTATATTGTTATGTATATTTGATTGATTATATATGATTTAATTGTTTGTAAGTTTTAAAATCTTTATATTTTTATGTCAAAATAATATAGTTCTGTTTATTAGTAATTCGATACTTTTCCAGAAAATAGTTTGACCTTGACTGTTCGTTTTAATAAACACATAAGGCTGACCTGGTCCCCAACCTTAATTCAAAATTAGTAACAGCCACGTCAACAAGTTCATTTTTTAATTTATTTGTATTGTGGGACAAACAAGAGTGAGATCGAGGCTGTATTGAATACGTGACCCTAGGCTTGTTAATAGTTTTTAGTGAGTTTAAAAACTTTTATTCTCGGAGTAAAATGATTGGTTCTTTTCAAGAACATACAGCGGCTACGGGATATTTTTCTTAAATAAGTAAACATGATCACGCTACCCTTATCCGCGGCGTAAAATTCAAGTGTTAAACCATCGTTTTCGAGAAATGATGACATTTGGGCTTTTACACTGGAAAGTGTCTGTTATGTCAGTTGAAGCTATTTCGAATTATTTGGATTCATAAGGATTAATTCTTTTTTCCTGGAAATATACGTGTGCTCATACGAAAGTCTAGAACAAAGACATTTCATTAAAACAATTATTCGGATTTCCTAAACCGGAGTGATTTTTCTTGTTTCTGCAAGGAACTGTAGACTTCTGTACAGTACAAGTTACAGTATACGTCATCGCTTCCAACTTGGATTCTTCATTGGGGCTCGAACTTGAATTCATTAGAACTTGTTAGGACTTCTAAAATTGTATTCGTTGATTATTCTTGGATTTGATTCTAAAATTCATAAGTTCTTTTTTTTCATTTTTACAGTATTGTTCTAGGGAAATAAATTATTATATTTTACAAAGCTTGTTGTTTTCACTCTTTCCTGTGTTACTGTTTATTCGAGTCTAAACATGTAACATAAGAACACATTCCCTAGCCTCATAAATTGTGCTAATTACGTCTCAAGAAATAGCGGTGTGCTATTCGTTAAATGTGTATCGCATGATGCGAAGTTCACTTATGTGCCTTTAAATGTATATATGGAATGTGTGTGTGTGTGTGTGTGTGTGTGGATTTGTAACGTAGCTTTAACAATTTTCAGTCATATCGCTACGATGTTTGCAGTGTGGCAGTTGATAGTGATGTCTAGCACTGGGGCAACACTAGCATATTAATGCTGAGCACCTAGATAGGTAGTTGTTAGTACCATTTTTATAAGTCTTTTGTATGGCTCAGCCGGGGATCGAACCCACGACATTCCGCATCCGAGGCGGACGCTCTAACCACTATGCCACCGGAGCGGTAATTAAAACTTGTTATTTACATCATCTTGGTATACAGCATATCAGGTAGCCACTACTAATGCCGACTTAGTGATTCCATTACGTGATCATCCTGAAAAGTTAAATGTCCCGTTGAACAAGAATCCTACATAAATAAATAACAAAGTACGCTGTATCATTAAATTTCGGACCTCGCAAACAAGAAACTGTTTAGGTCATCACCTGTAAACCATGTTTTGCACTGTTTATACCTGCAATAAAAATGACCCTATTAATGAAATGAACAGGGTAGGAGATAATTTACAAGCTCTATTATTGGAATCTGTTCAGAATACTTTTTAGCATCGAATCGTCTCCAACGGCACACAGAAAATGTAAACAACCCTCTTGAGAAAAAATATATTGCTGAATTATCTCTCCTCTATCAAATTTCGTTCTTTCAGTAAAGTCTTTGTTTCCTCGCGAATGATCTTGCACGCATTAAATGAGATGGGAAGACATAAAAAGAGAGATCGTAGTGAAAGACCATGGTTATCCTATAAAGACGTCGCAGAAGATAAATTCATTCTTTTAAATTTTTAAAATATCCATTTAGCTTTATTAACACAAAGATAGATGACACATACCTATAATAAATTACATATTGAAACAGTATTTCAACCATTTTTCCATAATATACTTCTGGGCAGTTATTTTGTATCACTACCATTGTCACGGAATTGTGTATATTTATTGTTTACGTATATTTGGAATAAAATGTACTCGAGTTTCGTTTCTGGGCACAGCGTTACCCGATGGTGGTTTATGTATATTTATATCATACATTATTTCTACGTAGTGAGTTCGGTTCACTCCATGCTGCACGAGAGAAGTACTTACGATGGAAAAAACGATATACCATGAGAGCACAGGTAGTGCATTGCAACATAGCCTGTGTACATATAGGCTCATGGTAGATGCCAACTTCACGAGAAGTCTTGTCAGTAAGCATCATCTTTACGGCGCATATCTCCAGCTGTATGGGTATGGGAATTGTATTTTTATATATGGTATTTTTTATATATGGTATAGGATATAATTTCTTGTTTTGTTCTAACATTAATGTGTATTTTTAGATAGTTCCGAACTATGTAATGCATTGTTAGATTTATCATAGTTGTCTGTTTTCTAGTTTTCCAGTATGTAACTTGACAGAACGATTGCATTCATGTAAATGTTGGATGTCTTGAGGGACGAGAGAATGTTACTTATAATTCTGTAAGACTCTAATTGTTGGATGCATATTCGCATACTAGCCTGATTATTGTGATAATCGTGTACAGTAGTCCCGTTGAAATTCTTTACCATGAAGTAATTAACTCCACGTACGAGCATGCGTAACTTGTCATTGTATTTTATACATTACCGTGTCACAACTGTTACACGGCTTTAGGATTTGTATTTTCAGCTGTTCGTGTTTCTGTTTTGGGGTCAGCCATCGTTTGACTGGTATGTGATAGAGCTGATGTGAAAGCCAGTGACTGTCCGTGTTGGATGTGTGATGGGCCACTGTGGAGCTGTCGATGCTGTCCGTCTTTGTCTGAACTATACTGTCTGTGGTGTGATGTGATCGAGCTGATGTGAAAGTCAGCGACTGCCAATTAGACACATCAGGTTATCTCCCATCTTTGGGTTACATATAATTATCACTACTCTAGCATAAAAACCACCATCATTGCTATAAGACCAGAAATACTATTATATTTATCTGAGCTAATGTCATTATCGTTAATTGAGCGAAAATAGTTTTTGTTATTGACATCATTATCGCTGTTTGAACGAAAGTCTGTTACTTGTGTGAGCATCGTTAACATTATGTGTAAATCTTAATCATTAATTTTTTTTAAAAAAAAATTAGTCACTATTTGAGTGAAAGCTTGTGACTGGTTGTATGAATCATGATAATTATGATAAATAATTTGGATGATAACTTATTGTTTACATGACGCATCTTATCATTATTAAGTGGAATCATATTGTGTGAGTCATTTATCTTGGTTTCTTTTTTGCGTTGCATTTTTTGTCTGATCTTCATTTTTTTCGTTTGAATTATAATTCGCTCCAGTTAGGAACGGTTTTTTTTTTATATCGGATATTTAACTCGGTACGCATCGTTATATTTGGATCTTGTATGGGCACGAGTTGGATATGTTTTTTTTCTACCTTCAAATCATTCATAAATAAATGTATTTTTTTTGGCCATAATTGTTCTTCGTTTTTCACTTTTAGCACCACAGGGACCAGAGTTGCTAGGGTGATCTTGGCTGATGATTGGTGTTAGCGTCGCTCTGACGAGGATGTCTCTGAGGTTTTGGGTCCGTGGTAGGCTACTACTAATTTGAGCGGGAGAATTAGTGTCACAAAATCCCAGGATGGGTCAGTGTCTCTGGATCATTTTACCTACTTTTCGGTTGTCTGGATTGTAGGTCATGGTATCTGACCAACCAATCCCCCTCTCTTTATATTTTAAATTGGTCTTTGCAAAGGCAGTCCAGCAGACTACACGCCATGGTCTGAAACAGAATAGGCATTAGTCGACAGGCAAAGTTGGTGTACAGAGCGATAGTTCTCCATGCGCTATTATGCAACTGCGAAACTTGGACAGTTTACCTGCGCTATGCGAAGACGTCGAACCACTTGCACATAATTTGCGTCAGAAGGCTCCTCAGCATCATGTGGCGAGACAGGATCCCGGATAATGTGGTCCTTGTCCAAGGAAGCCTGCCCAGTATCTACACCATCTTGATGCAATCACAGTTGCGATTGGCAGGCCATGTAGCTCGCATGTCAGACAACCGGCTTCAAAATCGTTTATGGCGAGCTTGAACAAGGACACATTGAAGACGTCATTGAACAACTTTGGCATTTGCTATGACACGTCAAAGTAGACTGCCCAGGATGGTATCGTGTGGCTCTCTTCCATCACTACAAGTGCTGCAACTTGCGAGGCCAACAGGACATCCGCGTCAGAACAATGGAGGAAGGCCATGAAATCCCGAGCCAGTAACCCCACGATCAGCGTTGCTACCATCCCATGTTCACAATGCCACAGAACATCCAGGGCATACATCGTCCTCATCGGCCACCTACGCACCCACAGACCATTTGTTCCCGCTAAAATACTGGATGTCTAAAGTGGTTCTCATTAACTTGATAGACGAACTTAAAATACTATATATTCAGTGATGCAGCGATATACCGGTATATTGTAGTTTGCTGTTCTGGCAATTCATACCGCAACACGATCTTGCTGTCATCTTATAACTCTCTTCATTCCTCAATTTTTCCAATTTAATTCAAGAACAGTATTAATCTCCTAGATGCACGCCTACGATATTGCAAGAGAATGTAAGTACCATCATCTGGGTAAAGGATTAATTTGAGGGTGGCAAGTCAAAACCAAGGGATATTTTTTTACGTTAAAAATATTTTATAAAATTCACTTTGCCACAGATATTTACTTGATGTTCAGTGATACTAAATGATGTTGATGTTGTTGTTGTTGTTGTTGTTGTTGTAGGGTTTAACGCCATTTTTCAACACAAGATAGGCTATACATGGCGGCCAGTATTAATGGTGGAGGAAGAACCCGGGAAAACCTGGGAAAGAACCACCGACCCACGAGAAGCTACTGGCAAGCTTTCTCACATACCCACATTGGTTGAATCCGAGACTCGAACCCACGCAGACAGAGGTGAGACGGCAGTGATCTGTAACGGTGAGCGCTTTAGGCCACTCGGGGCCCCTGATACTAAATGAATAGTACTCAAAGAGTTTACATTCGTAAATACATAAATCCCTCTGAAATAAATTTTTTATCCAATGCTCAGAATGTACATACAACAAAGCATGCAATATCTGCTCTGATGAGTGATGATTTAGCTTCAGGGAATAAAAAGATAGCAAAACATTTAAACAAATAGCTGCCACATCTGATGTTTTCCGTGTGAAAAACATGGTCCGTCAGATCAAAGTGCTTAAGTCACGTTCATTTCCTTTTCTTGCCTCCAGATATCGATTACCTTCGGCTCATTTTTCAAATTAGTTGACAGGTGCGTACATCTGAATTTTAAGCTTCAGAAATTGATTTTTTAAAGAATTGTAAATTACTCCCAAAAAAGTAAAAGGTGTCGCGTGGGAATTTTTATTTGAATTTTTTTATTTAAAGAAAAGGCAGAGGAGTAGCTAAATTGAAGGCATTACCGTAAGCAAGAAGTTCAATACTGATGTATGCTATAGTGGTGGAACAACCAATACGAGTACTTATCTATCTCGACACCACAACATGACAGGTTTACATATATCGCAATACGCTTCTGGGCTTATTATTACACCTCTAATATCTTGCATCTATATGGAATATATAAAAGCTTAACTCGTTTAAAACAGAATTTGTCTGAGAAATACATTCGTAGCCAAAATCCTGTAATATTTAAGATGTGTACAATCATGCAAAATCTGGATATTTTGTTTTGTATTGAAGCAAAAGAAATTGCTGACTGTCTCCATCTTCTAAATCTCGAAGCTCAAAATACATAAAATTTGAAATACACATTTTCATTAGACTCTCCAGACAGCATTCTTCTACACGAGATAGTTTCAAAGTATTCCCAAAATTAAATGTATCAGTAGTATTCGATATCTCCTCATGCTAACCCTTCATGGCAATAGTATTTGATCTCTCCTCATGATAACCCTTCATGGCAATAGTATTCGATATCTCCTCACGATAACCCTTCATGGCCATAGTATTCGATATCTCATGATAACCCTTCATGGCAATATTTCTTGATTTTGTCTTTTGACTCGTATCATACAAACGTGTAAAAGTGTATTTTAGTTCACTCAGAAACTACTTAGATGATTTGGCCGATAATAAATGATTATTGTCAGAAATAGCAACATTTGTATCATATTGCCTTTCTCAATGGAGCAACAACCATATCGTTCAACTGAATTATCAGGTTCTTAATTTACTCGAATTTGATGGATAATTAAGAGTTGTAATTTTTCAAAATAAGTTGAAAATTTCACACCTAAGAAAACAAACTCAGTACGACCCAAATTAAGCTTTTATTCTGGACAATGTTTCATGTTGCTACTTTTTCTACTTCCGAGCAATAAGTACCTTTTGATTTTTCATAATTTGTACTAAGGCCTGAAAATTCTTGATCCTTCATCTGAAAGATAAAGAGCAGATTACATAGATTTGTCTGATTCGTCAAGAAAACGTGCGGTATCCTCATCATCTTCCCTTATTAGTCTTATAATTTGGGCTAACATCTCGGAAACAGGATCAAATTGTATGCGAAGAGTTGACCCAAGCCTAAACCTTATTTCGATACCAAATCAATTAGGGACTCGACCATTAATAATTATACAAAACCTGATATTCCCATTAACATTTTTATCCAAAGTTGTTCTTTATTTGAACTAAAAATATTCATAATTTTATCAACAACTGGCCAAGCAACTGGGTCAAAAATGTCTTCAAAATAGTTCAAAAGATGTCTAGGACACTATGCGTTTTGGTGTAAAACATAAATTCTTGTCATTTTCTAATGTTCTCCTAAATACATCAGATCTATATGCATAATCGTGGAGAGCATACAATATACAATAGCTTGCAGCCTACTCGAAAATATGTGACAAAACACTTTGTATAATACATTTAGAAGTTGTAAAGGCCTCCAATAATATTTAAACTGTGTAGGTTATCATACATAAAATAATTTTCATCTTTTGGTGTGGATAACACTTCATCTAGCACCAATAGTATTAACGCAAATAATAATAATAATAATAATAATAATAATAATGAGGACTTTGTATAGCGCCTAATCTTTAGAAGCTCTAAGCGCTTTACAACATTAGACAACACCTATAAGATACAGAACATTATTATTACAAAAACAAACACCATGAAATTAGAAAAACATGAAGAAGAAAAAAGAAGAAAATAAACATGCAGAGAATATTTCAGGTAGGAAACATTAGGTCTTTAAATTTGTTCTTGCAGTCGAAATAAGTCGAGTTTTGAGAGCACTCTTGAATGGGATCAATGTGTCTTTGTGTATAATTTCAGTGGGCAATTCATTCCATGTTGCTGGGCCCTGGTATGCAAAAGAACGCTGGCCATATGACTTTGTTTTCATAGTGGGAATAATAAGTATACGATTGTCAGAAGAGGAGCGTAAGTATCTTGCTGGTGTGTACACATGGGTGAGCTCGGATAGGTATGTTGGATTAGAGTCCGACAGTGGAACGTAGCACAGAGAACAAATTTTGTTTGATTCTGGATCGAATGGATAGCCAGTGTAGGCTACAGGGCAGCGGGGAGGTGTGCTCTGATCGTGGTACTCTAAGTATGATTCTAGCAGCTGTGTTTTTGAACTTTTTGAAGTTTTTGGAGTAGATATTGAGATGAACCAGACAGAATGAGTTACAATAGTAGACTGAAAGTACTAATGAACACACAAGTGTTTTAGTGGCATCAACTGAAAGATATTTGCGAATGGAGCTGACGTGTCTCAGCTCAAGATATGCAGCCTTGCATATGTTCATGACATGTTGGTGCAATGTGAGAGTACTGTCCAGAGTAACACCTGGGTTTCGTACTGATTGTGTGAATTTAATGTTGGTGTTGCTGATATTTATTGTTTGAGGTAAAAGATGTGAATGAGAAAGTCTTTGCGTTGTGATCAGGTAGGCCTCAGTTTTATCATCATTCATCTGCAGCTTGTTACATGTCATCCATGATTTCACCTCTACACCTTGGATGGTAGCATCAACTTCATTTGGGTGGCTGGATTTGTATATTTGGGTGTCATCAGCGTAAAATTGGTGAGACAATGGATGATGATCTAGCACACTTGAGAGCGGCTGAATGTATAGAATGAAGAGAACAGGTCTAAGAACAGACCCCTTTGAAACACCACAACATAGATCAACTGGGCTGGAGTGTATTCCATTTGCAGACACAATTTGTGTCCTTTTGACCAAGCAGGACTTGAGCCACAGTAAGGATGTATCATGAATGCCAAATACATGCTGGAGACGGTGAAAAAATATATCATGGTCTATTGTGTCAAATGCTGCAGACAAATCAAGGAGGGTGATGCCTAATCTTTCCGCTATCCAAAGCAGAGAGAATGTCATTAACTACTTTTAGAATAGTAGTTTCAGTACTGTGGCAAGGGCGATATGCAGATTGTACATTGCTAAAAAGACTGTTTGAATTCAGATGAGATACAAGCTGGGATAGAACGAACCTTTTTTATGATTTTTTTTATATGAATCGGAGATTATAAACTGGGAGGTAGTTCTTTAAATCGTTATGGTCTAGTGTTGGTTTCTTCAGCAGAGGCTTTACAATGGCAGTTTTGAAAAATGATGGAAATTCCCCTGATGAGAGAGAGGTATTAATAACATCAGTTAGTGAAGGCAATACTGGATCTAAGCACTCAATCAGCAGTGATGTTGGAATTGGATCAAGTTCACATGACTTTGGTGCACTCTTCATCAGGATTGTACGTACGAAATCCATAGAGACTGTTTCAAATGCTGCTAATGGTTGCCACTCAAATTCTGTATCCCACCTGTATGGTGACGACGAGCCAATTGAAATTGTGGTGTCAAGCTTATATCTAATGGTTTGTATTTTGTCACGGAAGAAATTTGCACACATGTCCGGAAGGTCGACTGGAGAGCAGGTAGTTGGAAGTGGTGTAGATTTGTTCCTTGACATTAGCTTGTTAGTAATCTCGAAGAGCTCTTTGCAGCTGGAAGTTTCCATGATCTTAGTAGTGTAGTGGGCTGATTTCGCTGCAAGGACTATATTTGTGACATTCTTCTTAGCGGCTTCATAGATTTGCTTATGAATAGTGAGTCTGGTGGAAAGCCAAAGCCTTTCAGCTTTACGGCGGTCTTTTTTAGCAGTGCGAAGCTGGTCCCTAACACTGCTATACCATGGAGAACACTTTTGAATTGGTACTGTGCACTTGGTAGCTGGGGCATGTTTGTTGAGCAATGAACGTAGGCAGTTATCGAGTTGTTCTGCTGTAGGAGGTAAGCAAGTTGTTAGGTTTTCTTGGATGTCATGCATTAGTTTGATTCTATTTATCATACAGAGGTTTCTCTTAGTAGCAGATAAAGGTGGAGGGTTAGGGACTGACAATGTAGTTGTTGTTGTTGTTCTAGGGTTTAACGCCATTTTCAGCACAAGATAGACTATACATGGCGGCCAGTATAACTGGTGGAGGAAGAACTCTGGAAAACCCAGGGAAGAACCACCGATCCACGAGAAGCTACTGGCAGGCTTTCCCACGTACCCATGCTAGCCGAGCCTTGGACTCGAACCCACGCAGACAGAGGTGAAATGGCAGTGATCCATCTTTAGACCACTCGGCCATTCGGGGCCCCGACTGACAATGTAAAGTTAACGGGGAAAAATATGAGCATATAATAATACCCGATACTGAACTCGCGCGCCAATACACATATAGCAGTCACGTGCTTAAAGGAACTACTTTCTGTTGTAAACAAACAATGGACGCAGACGCCAGCACTTTTGATTTGTAAACAAATCATGTACACTCAAGTAACAGGCGCTTTACATTGTGGTTGTTTAAATTTGTTTCTGATACAAAGTTGCAAGGACTTGTAAGGAGCATTTATTTGTAAGGAGGAATACGCATACTGTAATCTAATTTAAACTTTGTGTATTTGTATTTCTTTCTATTAATACAGGTCTAAAACATGTTATTTAATATTAAACTGTCAGATGCCCGCTCAACCCTCCCTCAAACGTTTTCTATCAATGTGTGGGTTGGAAGGTAGCAGACTAATCGACCAATACACATAGGATGGACAATGTATACATGCCATTATGGTAAGTCTCCCGCACCCCACTATCACAACTAAGTAAACGTAAATGCGCATAAAATCTCTCTCCCTCTCTCTCTCTCTCTCTCTCGCGGCGTGGGGTGGCGAATTTTAGCCCATGTCATATGATGACTGTCTTTGAAGCTATGAATGATGAAAAAATAGTCACACGAAGCAACAGAAAAGGGAAGTCAATAGCCTACTTGAATGAGTCAGACAGCAGTATTTGATTGGTTGAATGCCAGAGATGATATTATGTCGAAATTAGCCATAGGAAAGCCAGCTAGTCTGGTTCCCTACATCGTATTCTCACGCGTTCAACTCCGCTATGGCGTACGAAGCTGGGAACCAGACTAGCCAACGTGTTCAATGTTCATGTAGTTAACCATGATGTGTTTCTAGTACTCTACTTTCTTCATTTAAACCATCTTTCGTGTTTAGATCATAAGTCTTAAATTCATCTAACCAATATGAATGAAAACAGAAGCTCAAAGACTAAAAGAATCGCATTTCAATTTGCAAAGGAGATTACAATTACTCGCAAAAGGTAAAGAACAACATAGTTCATTCATTCGTTAAATATGCAGTTGCTTGCAGTCGATCTAACTGCGCTGGAAATGCATGTATGCTGTATCTTTGATATACCACTCATTATATTCATTTTTCAAGCCTAGTTTTCTTTTAATGAAACTTTTACACATCTCGTGGTATATCAATGATACAGCGTACAATCTATCTGTCTCTGTCTGTCTGTCTCTATCACCCCCTCTGCAAATGTAATTCAAATATTTGCGAAGTCCATGATCATTATTCATATTTTTTAGTTTCCGATTATATTTGCAGGGCATCAGTATTATCGTTTGTTCACATATAAATTCTTTTAGCTTGTCTGATTTTGAATCTTTACTGTTGATTAGGATGTCTTGTACACTGTTATGCAACAATCTGCTTTTTATAAGAAAGAACTGAATACTGCCTTTACATCTTAAAACACTCAGTGTAATGTATACACTGAGCTGTATCGATTTAATCCGTTAAGAAAATAAGAACTACATGTAATGTCATGAAATAGAAGCACTCATCTCTCAACTCCTTTCCGGATAAATTATTCTCACCTGACTGTTTGGTTTATTAGGCAATGAACGTGTCACGTCAGCTCTCCTCTTGTTATTATGCGGAGCTCTCCGACATTCACCTTTGAGCCATGCACATTTAAGGTGAGGGCATACATGTATCCAAATTTCTCTGGCACATTTAAGACGAGGGCATACATGTATCCAGATTTCTCTGGCACATTTAAGATGATGGCATACATGTTTCCAGATTTCTCTGGCACATTTAAGATGATGGCATACATGTTTCCAGATTTCTCTGGAACATTTAAGGTGAGGGCATACATGTTTCCAGATTTCTAAGGCACATTTAACATGAGGGCATACATGTATCCAGATTTCTCTGGCACATTTAAGACGAGGGCATACATGTATCCAGATTTCTCTGGCACATTTAAGATGATGGCATACATGTTTCCAGATTTCTCTGGCACATTTAAGGCGAGGGCATATGTTTTCAGATTTCTCTGGCACATTTAAGGTGAGGGAACGCATGTTTCCAGATTTCTCTGGCACATTTAGGTAACTTCCAGGAAAGGAAATAGTTTACCGTAGCTGTTCTCTTGTTTCCACGTACATCTTTTATCACTTATATTTTTTACCGTTTTATTTCTCTTTAATTTTTAATTTCTTTTCTCATCTTCACTTTCAATCTTCTTTATTGTCAACATAAATGATATAAACGTCCTAGAACATTGAAGTCAATTTTTTATATAAATGTTCTCTTCCTGAGTTTCTCAACAATTGCAAATCACGTTTCATTCGTCTAATGTGAAAATGTAAAATATAGGTTGTCAAGGACTTTTTAACTTTCGTTGGAGATTTATATTTTTCTGAATCTCTTTCTAATAATAATAGGAAAACAGTAATGTTAAAATTTACTTGTTTTGTCAGTGACACGTGCTATAATAAGATTAAATAGGTACATTGTAAAATGATTTTGCTGCCAATTTTTTTATTTTGATCAGTTGACACGTGGGGACCTGGATTCGTTCTCCGGAAACACTTTTTAGAGTGATGTGTATGTATAATTTTAATTTTGTGCTTGACTTGACTTTTGTCTATAACACCAAGTCCCTGTAATGCGTATCCCATTCTGACCTGCTAATCTGTCAACACAGGCTGATATAAGTGCCAACCTGCCCACACGGACGGCTCCAGTCATCCACAGTCCTGGCTGACCGTCTCATCATCAGTAATAGTGACTTTTAAAAGTATCGTGTTGTTACACGTTAAATATTACATATAGTTTTCTTTTGGTACAGTGCCAAGAGCTCTTCTGTTTATCAAATTAGCTATATTTTATTACTGGCCATCAGTCTCACAATCCTGCTACTTGCTCAGGTCATTTCCGTGCAATGATCTAAATTCTATGAATTATCTGAAAATATCAAAACACGGTATGATACATTATCTGTTCGACATAATTATTCAATATTAGATTTTGCAAACATAACAATTGATACTTTTTAAACAGTTCTAAGCTACGTATGCCGCCTTTGCAAATCGCAAAATACAATGTCGTCTCAGATACGGTGATATAAGAAGCTGGCTGTCTGAAACCTCAGACTGAAAGAATAGTGATTAATAGAAACCCAGCAAATGTGAAAGAGATGCGTCAGGTAGCCACTCCAGAAGAATATCTAATACTATATAATCATTTCAATATCTTTGCAGAAATAAAATCAATAAAAGATGAGCTTGAAGCAGCTAGTTACAAAGAAATCAAACACATGTTTTTACTCAGAATGGTAAACAGGTTGATGCCAAAGCAAAGCGTAGTATATCTATTGTACCCAATAATAATTCATCCATTGCTGTTCACATTAAAAGTGTCACAAATGGATAAAAGTTTTACTTGAACCACGTCACAACCTTCCAAATTGCAACCATCTTCGATTAAGAACCAACATACACCCATGTATGTAATCAATGCCACTCTATTATTAAGACATTTGCCATTATAATACATGTGTAACTACGTTTGGTTGTAACCATATTTCCGCACTCCGATCGTCTGTTATACGTTGTCTGACCGTCTGCACCTACCATGTGACAAGTTTGGTCAAAGTTATTCCCAGTTGCACATTACTTCTGTGCTGTTCTTGAGATAGTGCCCAAAAAGTGATAGGCACATATCCAAATCCAATGATTATCAATTCGAATTGTTCTACAGTAATAGATTTCCTCCGAAAACGTGTACCAAAGAGTGTGGCCTGAACAATCGGATTGGTTTTGGTGATGATCTAAATTTGTCTTTGCCATATAAGCTGCAGCAGAGCCACCCAGATTTAGTCTGAAGAAGGATTTCGGATGTAGAATTGAAATTCCAATGCATTCCTGCGTGTTTATAGTCATCATGCAGGTATATATACGAGACCTAAATACTTGCTCGATAAAAGGGTGAGTCTGCTATTCACGAATGCCTATATCAGTGACTCTGTATGATCCTTTCCTGAGAATGTGTGCTCAGGGTTTCTATTATGCTACATTGTGATTTTGGAAATCATTTTTTTATAGCCCAAACGTAGTTTGAAGTATAAAACAAAACACGATAATACCAAATAGTACTACTCCAATCAATGAGTACTTTAACGATTTTAATAAATTATGTAATTAACGGTTCTTCTCAAATCCTATCTGAACACAACTAAAATTAAATCCACAGACTGAACTCAAACATAGGAATGAATAATTCTTGTTTACCTCTTTCTGATATATGCAACATACATAAGACACAATACAATGACTATGAGTGGGTCATAAGTTCTCATCCAGAACATTCTAAGGTTAAATGGCACTGTCAACATGTTTTCAAATTATCAATATCATAACGTGCAATCTACAATCATGAACAAATGTTAGCTATATGAATATCTTGTTTAAGAATGACCTTTAGCTTTAAACTAAAGCCTACAATCATGGTTTATTAATCACACAATATAGATATACATGACAGCAACATAAGATTTTTTTAAACATTAAACGATGATAATACTCACTGAAGCAATTAAACATTTTATTACAGTCGGAAAGCGATGATAATAAGCTAAAGACGGCAAATCTATAGCCTAGAATGGTACCAAAATGTTTAAAAATATATATTTATCCATACGAATACATGAATCAATTTCAGGTGGTTTAATGAAAATAAAATGAACACCAATCGGGAAATTGTACTGAAGCATCAGAGAGGAATTGTCGAAGCGGATTAGTTATGTGCAATACGTCATAAAACGTTTCAAATTGATTTTTCATGTTCATCTCCACAACTACTATGTTAAGAAAGATACTTTAATAGTATGTGCTATGTGTGCGGACTTCAGATCTGTATGCTTAAAAAAATTAGAAACTAAACCCAACACATTAATTTTGTTATCTGGATCAGCTCATGATGATAATTTGAAAATAAAGCAAAATTAGAAATTTAACTTTAATTTATAATCATCGAGGGAGGAATTAGAGGTCTGGGAGTAGGAAACTTAATGGATATTTTTCTGACCCAAATCTTCATTATTATATTTACTTAGAAGGCCAAAGCAGGCAAGACAATCGAAGTGAGGCTACGACGGCACTGAATGACACATAATACTATACATTACAGCCAATATATGTCATCAATTTGTATGGAAAATGGAGCAAAATAATTAAAATAACAAGAATATTTCATTTGCAAGGATGCAAAGTTCCTATATTTAGGTTAGACTACAATGATCAGATAAGTAATTAGTTAACAGAATACCACAAACCAACGATATTGTATTAGTTACTTAATAAACAATAAGTAAATTTAACCAATCCAATTTATGGTGTTTTTGCAATGCTCGATGTAAGTTGCTTACATATGACTTGCATAGCAACACGCTATGAAATCAGTATGATAGCAAACTGCAACTCCTAATGACTGATATAGATTCGTTATGCATCAACGTTGAAACAGATTTCTTTTACATTAAAAAAACACTTGTGGTGTTCCTCCGATGAATACAAAGTTACCATGGCTTTATACATACGAATAAAGTATTATTCAATTACAAGCATTTTGTTGACATAAAAGTAAACTCCATGCTTTAGGACTGATATAGGTGAAAATATATGCCATGGTATTACAAATATGTGCTTATAAAAGAATGTAAACTTGCACATATATCAAGATCGCTTTCATTAAAAGATGAATTTAAATAGATCCTACTATCACGCTGTATATAATTTGATAATAAATGAGGTTGCCTTTTACCATATGGCGGCAAACTTTGTTCAGTGGCAACACTGGTACTTTGGTTTGTGGTATTTTGATAACTAATTAGTTATCTGATCATTGTAGTCTAACCTAATATAGGAATTTTACAATGCAAAGGATATTCTAGCCTCATTAAACCGTTATTTCTTTTTTGCTTTAATTTTACATCTGCATATTCAAAATCGACTGGTACTACAGTAATTTCTTTATATTTTGAGTTAAGGACCACTACGAATCAAATATATTCGTGAGGATGTTTAATTACTAAATTATCCTCTTGCATTATTGCCCATATATAGTTTAAAAAATGGCTATTATTATATACTCCTTTTTCCTCCGTTAACTTTACATTTGCAGAATCGTGCAACATTTTACGATAATGTACACCTTGATGTTGCACGCACGTGTACGACGAGTGTGCCTAAAAGAGTATGGTGTATTAAAAAGTACTTTGTAAACAAACCATGCACACTGTGTAGAACACGCTGAAGGTTTTAGTTTATTAGATTTGCTAGTGGATGAACTAAAGCAGCTGTTTCGTATATTTGAAGATAGAAATGATAAAGTGAACTATGTGGGCGAGTTTACTGAGTCACAAACGAAACATTCAAACAAGCAAATTAATGAATATGATATTGGCAATGTCCACAAGAAAACGTTAGATACGCAGTATTGAAAATACCATTATTATCATATAAACAGTAATTTAGAGGAAATGTTCGTAACTTAATGGAATAGTTCAGACTAAGACAAGTTCTCTCTGTGGTATGTAAAAATAGCATAGAAAAGCATACTGAGCGCATGGACAATCGCATATTTATCAGAGACGTATCATTTTATAAGTGAAAATACTAAATTCATAGAAACAAATCCAACTGTTTTTGGTAGAAAAGTAAAGGCCTCAGAGCCAATAAGTCAAGACGACAAAGAGTTCTTATTTCTGCTGGCTGAATGGACTGTCACATACCAGATGCTTTGCGATTTCCGCGTTAACTGTGATCATACAGTGTTTCTGATTTAAGCCAGCGATAGACGCCAAACAGGTCATAACATAGCTGGGGTCCATAAAAAGAGCACGCAGGTGACCAAGCATGAACATGTGTTCTTTGCTGGTAATAACAATGGACAAAATATATTTACATTTTTGCATCTTGAATTTCCTCAAATAGTACTTTCTTAGTTCTGCAAATCCGAATTACATGAGCTGTGTCATGGATTCTAAAACTTGATTACACGTTTAAAATTTGAACTGTGATTTCGACCACATTTCCAACTGCAATAACATTCTCCTTACTGCGCTTCAAACGAAATTAACGTGATATTCGATAACGTCTTTTTAATAATTACAATATGAAGAGTTCATATTTTTGTCGACGTATGATTTCAAACATTCTAGGACAGAACAGAAACACACATGCAGCAGAGTCAAGACACGTCCCTCCCTGCTCAAATCACATACATATATTTTGTGTGAAATTGATACAGCCAATAAATCCAGTCCATAACCAGCGGAATTTAGTCGAATCGATAAAAAAAATGCATTCAATCACAATATGACTCTAAATTTCAATGTTAGGTAGACCAAAACGACAACTCTTTTTTATTCTGATGTTGAGCGCGACGAAGTTCAAAGGTCGCTATGTGCGCATTAATATTTGTTATTGTCCGTTAACGTGTGCACATACGAATAATATTTGTGAGTGGAGTTACTTTGCTTCTTTGCGTGATCTCCGTTAAATGCGGCATACTGACCAGGGTTAACATGAAGAAGACCATATTAAAGACACTTTCCCTAGTCCTTTCATCAAGCTATTGATGTACCTAAATATGGTGAAAAATTGAATTCATTAGAAGTTGAAGAATACAAAGAACGCATCATTTTTGAAATAGCTGAAACACAATATCATGATTTCAGCAGCAACATCCACCAACATATTATGCAAATTTCGAAGAACGTTTAAAATAGGACTTAATGGCTGTATCTAACAATGGCTAAACAAACCCATTGAAGTAACTAATTGCATTCATTGGGTTGGTTAAAAAAAGAAAGATGTGGTGTCCACCAAATTATGAGATAAAACTGAATACAATTACAGAAAAATGAATAATCAGAGTGAATAGTTTCAGTCAACCAATTAGAATTCCTGAGGAAATATAAATGTACATAATTAGAGAAGCAGAAGCTGTAACAGATTAATGCTCGAAATATTTATCAGTGAACCAATTCGTAAATTATACAAGATTAAAGCAGAAAGATTATTAAACAGAGGTGAAACTGTAATGTAATTACTTAAAATATGAAGAAGTGGAAGTAATTTATTGAATTTATTAGGCTGGAAAAAAGGGAATATGTGGCATCCACCAAATTATGAGGTATTCAAACAGCCGACATCATTACATTAATCTAATAGCAGCCAAATATATATAACTGAATACATTGAATGCAAATGAACCATTAGGGACAAGATTTATAACCAGGCAACAAAAATTAGAGTTCCTGAGAAAATATAAAGGCAAATAATTAACAACAATGAACCATTGAGTCAGCAATTAAGATAAACAGAAACTATAACAGATACATACTAAGAAAGATTTAGCAGTGAACCACCCTCTGGACTATTCACGATGAAAACAGAAGAAAATTAAGCGGTTGTGTAAGTGCAATGGATATAATTAATTCACAACTTGAACCAATGAAATCATAAGTGGACTTATCTGAGACAGAGATGATGTCCACACAAATATTGACAAAGTAAAAGATGAAACTGAAGGAATACTACATCGCAAGAACTTTGCCAAAATACTCAAAGATAAAGAGAATAAGTTGCACTCTCAGTTTTTATTTATGTAAGTTTTAATTATGACTATATACATTGCTTCATTGAGATTCGTAACTATTTTATTTTCACTGTACTATTACATTGATTGAAAATATTGATTAAGAGTTACTATAGAAACACACCACATATACAACCCAACACCCGCCTTTTGATTACGATTCGAATACACTACATTTGCGATCCGGAACTCGCGTTGTTGCTATCTAAACTTAATCCCATACAATCCAAAGGAGAGCGTAGAAAGCATTGATACACACACCTTCCTGCAAACATATAAACTTACTATCACACACATTCGGCTGGGCGAATGTAAAAGATGGCAAATTAGAGTCACACTTTCAAACAAACATGCAAACATACTATCGCACACAAGGTAGGGTAAGGAAATGCGTAGAGACACACTACTATACCCTTACGTCATTGACTACACTATCACAAGAAAAGGAAAAAGAGAGTTTAAGTTTTAGTTTTAAACATTATAAACATACACCACACAAACTTTTTAAAGCAGATGTTATTCGTCACTCTCTTGTCTTGGAATCTTGGTGCATCTGAAAATGACCGCTGTGATTCTGGCACCATTCTCTCAGTAGTAGGCTCACCTCCCAGGTCGGTACCGTAGGCCGCACATTACTGTTCCTATTTGTTTTAAGATGTTTTAACTGGAGATCACGAGAGGAAAACTTAATATGTTGGCATCCTTCGTCCAGTCTTCCTGCTTCTCCACCTCTGGCATCCAGTCTGGATAAGGCAGTCTTCTGTATTGCTCTTTGATTATTATCTAAATCTTATTCAGTTTGAGGAATTCACTCCCTCTTCTCTCTCCTTCTTCAGTCTCCCCTTTGGTCTCATCTCATCCGCCCAATCAATATTAATTTTCTTTATTCCTCTATCAATTCTCCGACGATCCTCTTAACAGAATTGAACGAGCTCGTCACCTTCTTCAGATATAGCTTGTTAGAGTAGATGTAGAGTTCTTCTACCCTATCAAGGAGGTGCTGCATTTTTTCTAATAAAATGGTTATTTCTTGCAACTTTCTCACCAAGCAGTGTTCCGCCATTATTCTTCTCTACAAGTTTAGCTATGAATGGCAAGACTGAACTGGCAGAACTTATAGCATTGTTCAGCGCTTCAGTCATATAAGACTTATAAAATATACACAAAGTGTGCTATTTAATTTGTAATCCTTATGCTAGTACCTTGATACGGGAAAAGAGGAGACTCCAAATAGCGTCCCCAATTTTCATTGGAATTGTTCTGAAAGTTCATAAAACTAATATTGGTCAAGTTTTACTCAGTTTGAACTAAATTGGGCAATCCCTTGCATCCAATAACCTGTTAGCCAATTATTTAAACCAATAACCCGTTAGCCAATTATTCAATTATGACAAACGTACAAGTCTTTTTATTATTAACATCTAAATTTTAATTTTGTGCACATATCTTATATCAATTTTCCAAAGGATATAATCATTTCATGAGTACAAATTCCTCCTTTTAATTTAGTGTCCCGCAATAAATGTTCCTAATTTTATGGTTACATTTTAGATGGTGGCTCAAAAACAGTCACATTTTTTATTTAAAAGAGCATAATCTAAAGGGGTTTTCTAAAAGAAAAATAGAAAACACCATAAAGTCAGGCAAATATGATAAATCCGACACTGGAGAAGTCAATCTCAGATTATCTTCTCCTGGTGCGTCCACGGGCAGGCTGATTAAATTGCAGTTGTCCTATGTGCTGCAGACCCAGGAAACCTCTATTCATCTTTGCATCGGTCGTCTTTGCTGGTTTGCTGCACGCATTCATATGCAACTCGTAGCTCCAGGAAACGTTTGTTCACCTTTTCATCGGCATTCTTCTTTGGCATGTTAAACACATAGACTTATGGAGGGGGATTACCGCCATAATTCTATGCATGCATGTATTTTCTAATCTTCCTTGATGCATTATTGTAAATGGCTGCTTGCAAGTGCTACTTTCATAATTGTATCAATGTATATTGTATTCTTCATTGTTGCAGATTGTACGTGGCAGTTTGCAAGTGCTACTTTCCTTCTGCAGTATTATCAGTGGCTGCTTGCAAGTGATACATTCATAATTCTAGTCATGAATTTTCTATTCTTCATTGATGCAAGCTGTAAATGGCTGCTTGAAAGTGCCCAGATCTCCTTTCCTTCTGCGTCCTTGTATCTTGCAATTTGCCAACTACTGAACTGATTATGTAGTTTGTCGCATGGCAAATGTTATGTTAGTTATTACAAGTTTTAACATTCCATTTATAAACTTGCTATATCACAAGTTACACAAATTGTACCTTCCAAAATAATGACTATAATGTAGCATCAAGCACGTTGCAAGTTAGAATCAAGGAAGTTAGCATAAAATAATGCCTCATTATGAAAACAGATGGCGCTGTGACACGTCAATTTCTTACAATACGACTACTCCCCTGACCCTAGCAACAAGAGGTTATACCACTTTACGGCATGTTTGGGCGTCTTATTTAAAATATCATTCGAATTAAATTACAGCAGCTGATGTCTCAGAGTATTAACATTCGGAAGAGAGGTGGCCTGCAAGTAGCACAAAACAAATTAAATGTACCAAATTGTATACAATTAGATGTATTTACACAACATTATATTTCCGCTGACCCTTTCTACCCCATTTTATTTGCACATATTGTCTGTTATTTTACCGCTGCCGCACGGTGACAGAATAGGGTAGCCGCTTACAAGCAAGATTTAAGGCCCCAATTTATCTATATATTCCCATTCACAATGTTAACAGTTTAGAACATATTTATTATTTTAGAAGGCAGTGCAAATTCTTTTGTTTGTAGCAGTAAAGACCTCATAAGTTTTGAGCAAATTGCAGATAATTGCACCTCGAGGCCATACTTTCATTTCTTTTTTATTCACGAGAGAGAGAGAGAGAGAGAACGATTCTCTCAACCCTATGTAATTAAATTTTACTGTTAATCTGCAGTTTACAGTGGCAGTTGATATATATATATATATATATATATATATATATATATATATATATATATATATATATATATATATATATATATATAACAAGAAGTATAGTAAATAGTCAAATTATACAGAATTCTTATATATGTATGGCATGGATCATTATGCAATAGCCAGCAAGTAGTGTCACCAGTTGTCTGTGACAAGTAAGTCATATCTCCAAAGTCATTTTAAATCTCGAATTCCAATACAATAGCAAGAGGCAAGTGACTTGAAACAAGGACATCACTTATAAATCATATATGCTACAAAAATATGAACTTATTTTATTATATAAGAAAAGAAATTCTAAGAGTATGAAAGATATTTTCTATATTTAAACATAAAGAACACTTCCATGCAATTATGAGATGCTTTATTTCGACAGATATCAAACTGGACACTACATTATTTATTATTTAAAACCGTATTATCCATATATGAAGAGACATTTATAGTACAGATAAGATCACTGATTGCATTGTACCTCGCTGATAAAACATCAGACTCCTTTGGTAGCAATTATAACAACATAATATATAGAATATAAATAGCATTGCTACCGTTACCAGTAACCAGGTCAATTTGTTTGTATCATTACTGCTACAATACAGTACTAAAAGTGCTTTATACATTTGGATATTAAATTAACGTAGTAATTAAAAAGATGTATCTTCTACAGATGTGATTGTTTTCTGCTGGAAGAGTAAGAAACCCCCATATAATTTTCTAAAAAACGTGTAAGGTTTTTAAGACTATTCACAGCTCAGGCTGTTGTATCATCCCCCACCCCACCCACCTACCCAGCCCACATAAACATCTTCATTTGTCTCTGATTTTATCATCATTTTATCCTGTTTAAAATATAAGTTAATATTGTCATTATACAAAAAATATCAGTACAATGCAACTATGCAATAAAGCAAAATAAAAAATAAAAACAATATACAGTCCTATGTTTAACTTTTCATAGGAAATATAAGAGAAAGAAAATTTTAATTTAAACCGGTATTCATAAAACAATATTGTTAGATGAATTAGTCTGAAACAAAATCATCAAACAGGTAGGCAATTATAAGGAACAAATACCTCGATTGTCTTGTTACATTGTTCTTAGAGATTTATTTGCCAATCCCTTTTGTTTTTCACTTTCACGTGAATAAAACATGAATGAAGACAAGCTTATCACACAATCTGGCTTTTGGATTGGACATACACTCATCATTGCAAATTCTGAGGAATTAAAACTGCAAATTCTGGATTGGCCAGGACACATTACCTTTTTTATACTACATATATTTGTACATTATGACTCAAGAACAGTCAGGCTATATTCCCTAGTGTGTGTTTCAAGAATTAACCCCAAAAACATTTCATTACTGGATCTGTATTCAGTATATACACTGTACAAAAATGCTCACTTTTTGAAGAATTTATGTTGCAGGCAATAACAAAAGTTGTTTGCACTTGCTATGAGCAACAACAAGAACAAAACAAAAAAAACATGAAAAGGATTATATTTTATTTGCTAATTTGTTATTTCTGATACTTTGACGTTCACAAAACTTATATTTATGAACCTGAGATGAAATTTTAAATTTGGCCTCTTATCCCTAACGTATGTGCCTTGCAACAATCGATAAGATAAATTCCATAATTCAAATGTCTTAATTACTCAGCAGAGAGAGAGAGAGAGAGAGAGAGAGAGAGAAAGAGAGAGCGATTCATAAGTAAGTTAGTTTCTTCACAGGATAATAAAAACCACTTTCTGACTGCAGTTTTAAGATATCTGAGCAGAAGGTAACATCTACTTTATAAGCATGCAACTTATTTTAATGTGAGTTATAGGCCCCCACGTATTATTCCTCAGAGAAGACATAAGACCGGGTTTTAGAAATTAAAGCCACGCAAGTACCAGTTTGTTACTTTGTGAAAAATGTAGTCGTTATGAGAAAAGGGAGACACCTGATGTACCTGCTGGTGATGAGTGGTCAGTGAGGAATCAAATTATTGTTCCAAAGGCATATAAACCGTAAATGCATAGTCTGGTCCAAAAACTCCTTAAGCTGGTCATTTTGGTGTCATTAAGACTTATCACAAGATCCTGAATCATTTTTATTTGCCGAAAATTAAAAGTGATGTTTATAATTACCATAGATCTTGTCACACTTGTCAAATGGTAGGGAATCCCAATCAGAAGATATCTAAGGCACATCTGCAACCTATTCCTGCATTTGACCGTTTGACAAGCCATTTAACAGAAAAATGGTAGACTGTCGGTTCTTTACCAAATGCCAAGTCAAGCAACCAAAACTTGTTGACTATAACGTGTCCGTCCTCAAGATTTCCATAGTCTATTCCTTTGAAGAATGTTAAAGCAAAAACTGTTCTAAGCGTTTAGGCAATGTCTTTATATGTTTGCCATCCCAAATCTGTCCAGCAAATTTTATGTTTGATTATTTTCAACAACTTGTGAATGAATTAGACATCCAATAGTTTAATTTTTCTATCTGTCACCCTGAAAGTAATGGGGCTAGCTCAAGATTGTCCGAAAATACTCTCACCTACCCAGGATACATGTATACCATCATATTTAATAAACCTTAAAAAAGACAGTGATCAGTAAAATCCTGCATCAGGAGAGTTTTTTCCTTCATATTTGTATTTATCACCAAATGAAAGACCCCATGACTACCCTAAAACAACAAAAGACTGTCCCAAAATACCCTCAACTACCCAGGATACATATAGGCAATTAAATAGAATAAAACCAAATAATAACACAGCGATCTGTAAAACTCTACCCTGTAGAATTATCGAGTAAGTTCAGTAGAGTTTATTCTTTTGTCGATACTTGCTGAAGACTGTCCTAAAACACACTCATCGACACAGGATACATGTATACAATTACAATAACTTAATGAAATATGCAGTTTTGGTGCATTCTCTCTCTCTCTTTCTTTGATCATAGATAATTCACTAAACTACTTTCATATTGCAAAGAGCAGCACAATTAACAAGTCAGAATCATGCGTCACTACATTCATATGTCAACAATTCTTTAAAACTTTTTAAAAAATCTTTAAAGTGACAAAGAGCAGCTGAATAATTAGAACCTAAGGGTGCTATATTTATATTTATAAAATTCTTGAACCAAATTATTATTTTGATTGGTTTGAAAATGGTTAGAATTACAATAAATAGAAGTAAAATCTCCTGTAACATCATTTGTCCCTGATTATTTCCACTTTTAGACACAAAAGTTTTAGAGGATGCAAACCAGTTTAAAGCTGATTTTTGGGGTTTATCTTATAAATACATTCAAAGGCTGAGGTTCGGTACATTAACAAGGCAAATTAAGTATTGGAAAACAATCGTACACTAAATCTAATCTTTCTAATCGCAAGTTAACATTATTATCATAATACAAACATGATTTTCCAGTTTGATTATTTCGGTGTTTGCGGCAAAATATGTTCCAAAATGAAGATCGTGATAAGATTAAGAACACTTTTAAGGATTGCTTAATGTTTTTAATGTCATGATTTTACCTATAAACTTTTTTATGTGGTATTGCTGTTTCTCTGAAATATTTATTTTCGCTGGAGCTTATGTACAAGGGTATCACAGAATAAGATAGATGCATGTGAGGTTCTTCAAAATCGGTGACGTACAATACAATCCTTACAACCAGGGTTCGTCTGATGAAAGCTCGTTAAGAAGAGTACGAGGGAATATATCACTGTCATTTCAGATCCTTACTTTGCTAAAATAACCAATGTTTTCGAAGTAATGAGAGATATCACTAAGAAGTATATTTCTTGAACGGTGAAGGTAAATACTTATCTGCGTCAAAACTGGGATTGAAAAAGATGGACCACCCTGCTATACTGAACGCGTTTTTGTTTTCGTAAGGTGCTATAAATCACTTAGATCTTCGAGAAAGCATATGGTTTTAAAGACGATTAAAACTTTGTTGCTAACGTACACCTTAAAAAAGGGACTGAAAGAGTTCTCGACACAAATTGAATACCGTAAAGCCCCGTGGTGTGTATTCATTAGTTCTGGTAAAGGACAAACTTTAGAAATTTGAGTGCCGTCTGTTGTCATAATGCCAGATTAATCTCTAGTATGCCATTATGATAACAGATGGCGACACGAGTTGGACAACAAAGACGATGCTGACAAAACTTAGTATTTACATTGTTGCAAGGCCAAATCTGTATGAAAACAGCAGTTGGAATGATGTAATTATAAAGTTTATAAACAGAATATACAAAACTTGTAACAACTGGCATAGAGTTTGTCATACGACAAACTACAGAATCAATGAAGTAGTTGGCAAATCGCAAGATACAATGACGCAGAAGCAAAGGAGATCGAATAACTTGCAAGCAGCCATTTACAGCTTGGATCAATGAAAAATAGAAAATTCATGACTAGAATTATCAATGTAGCACTTGCAAGCAGTCATTTACAATAATGCAGAAGGAAAGTAGCACTTGCAAACTGCTAGGTACAATTTACATTAATGAAAATACAATATTCTTTGATAGAATTAAGAAAATAGCACTTACAAGCAGCCATTTACAATAATACATCAAGGAAGATTAGGAAATACACGCATATAATTATGGAGGTAATCCCCCTTAATACCCGCTGCGTTGATGTACTTCTGGGGAACATCCGGACGGTTCTGCAATGATTCTGAGCCTTTAGTTTGTAGTCCTCTACTACGGTGGGATGGGGTAGTGCATCTATCTTTTGTGTTGTACTGCCACGTATTCTTCGCCCTGACTTCCTTGTACTCAGTAGAATGGTTATTAGATGCACGTGGATGCACTGGCAACCCCAAAGGTGCCACCGCCTCTTGCCACGGTAGGTGCGGAATGATGTTGGCTAGACGGCTGGTGTCTAGCTGAAACTGTGTGGAATGAAATGATGGGAAAATTGTCTGTTTGTCTTGAATTTGTTTCGTGTTTGACCAGTTCGTTAAGTTCAACGAGTGTAGTGTCTGAACAATAGGCTTCTCAATTTTTCGTCAAGTTGTAAGGAGGCAAGTGCTGCCACTCGACACTTTATTGCACCAAAGCGTTCTAATTAATTGGTCGTCATTTGAGAATGGAGCCACCATCTGACGACACATCAGCTACGTGCAAGCATGCCCTCTTGGATTTGATTAATGCGACGAGCATGAAAAAAGGCACTCACTCGTTGCTTTTTGTACTGCATGCAACTTGATATGCATGCCTGGACGCAGAAAAGTAGCAGGAGGCTGGCTGGACTGCCCAAGCGTCATATGAACTTCCTGAAACAGCAAAGATATACTCATTATCAACTTCTGCCCAGTTACCTAATTCAGGTTGTTCCCTACAACCAACTGTTTGTTAGTCACGCATTGTAATTAGGATTACTCTATTCAATTGTAAAATTTTCATACTCATTGTCCTTTTAAAATTTAGAATCCAAAGTGTCGAACGGTGGATTAAAGGATCGCATTAGATTATTAGAACATTACAATTGAAAACTCTAGTTTATGAAATAAGTTTAGTCAGCAGCCCTTAAAAAGGGCTGAGGTTAAACCTTCTGAAAAAGAACCAGGAACGGTCTTCGATGGTCAGGCGTCATGAACTTCTGTTTTGTTCGCCCATGACTGGAGTTTGGGTTCATCAGATCTGCTATCACCATGCTGTCTAATTCTGGCCTGCACTGAATGGGCTGAGTCGAGATACTGAAGACTCTTATCGTTTCTTTCACTCTCAGTATTACATAGGGAAAGTGGACACTTGTAATATTCTCCCCCAGTTAGCTCATATTTGCGGCTTCATGCAGGAAGTTCCTCTTTTCTCGTTTTGTCTGAACCCCTCCCTCTTCCTTGCTTCTTGTCAGCTTCCAGGACGGTCTTTAAGCCTTTCTTGAATTCTTAGCCTGCTAATATGTTCGCTATAAGAACTTCCATCCCCCATTTATTTGCCTGTGATCTTATTTAGTTTGTCATTTGTTACCTTTGCTGTGGAGTTGGCTGCCGTAAATTCGCCGTTGACTTTTCTGACTGAGCTACAAATGGTAGAATTACTTTATATTTGCTCCCAGGCAGGGTTGATTTCTTAGCTTTTGCTGATATTGTTGCTACCGCTGTTGTTATACTGTTTGTTGTAGTTGCTGTTACAGTTGCGATTCTTGAAGGCTGCGTTTCTTTTTTTCTTACTCTTGCTTTTTCAATTCTGTTTCGTCTTCATTTCCTCCTCCTTTTCCTGCCATGACACTTGTTGCGGTGATAGTTCAAATAGTCTAGGCATCGGTCGGTCCTATCTCGGTACCACCAATCTTGGAACTATAGTTGTTGTTGTTGTTGTAGAAGTAGTAGGAGAATGTATTTGCTGGAGTCCCTCACTAGGGAAGCACGGCATTTGTTCTGGCTGTTGTTATCTAGGTCACTCTTGCTGTACTGCCTACTTATTTCATCAAGAGCTGAGATGTCAAAGAATGGTTTCGCTTCATCCAGGGATCGTAAGATCAAAAATATTACCTTTCACTAAATGTTGGAGGTACTTGGTCTGTACTACAAATGGCTCTTTGTGAGACGAGTCCTGATGGTCTGTGCTTATGACCACCTGCTAACATTAATAGTCTGCGGTCATGTTATGTACTTCTAGATTTCGGCAGATTAATCTTTTGCCACCTTGTGCGGCTGGGCTTGGTGGTCTGGGGTTATGTCGAAAAACTTTTAAATAGACTACCTAAGAAACCGCTTAATATGTCTGAAGCACAGACGTGATGGGGAAAAACATCAAATTGATTCGGTATGCGGACGTCAAGAAAAACATGACCAAGGGAGATTTGTGAAAGAGCATGTTCAAACAATTTTGTTTTCACTCAGTAGAAAAAGAAGACGACACCATTTTTTGTTTGAAAAATTAACATATTTGACAATAATAATAAGAAGCTTTAATGACACAAAACATGAATACAAATAAACAAACGACATTAGACATGAACGTATTTACAAAAACGACATAGTTTTGGAGTCTAAATTGACATCCAATGATTTAAGGACATGTAATTTTGCCATCGATGAACACTTCGCGTCTAAAAATAAGAGATAGCCATAATGTTGACAAAGTCATCCTTCTAGTATTTCGTCATTTCTGGAGAACTCACTACAAGTCACTAAATGTTCCAAGGCTGCACAGATGAAGTCAATACACAATATTGTTCACAGACCATATTGTAATGCCACATTATTGAATCGACTCGTTACCGCATTTCTTCTCATAATGTCAATGATGTCGTATTCTACGAGTTAATCCATATGAATGAAAATAGTGTATACGTGATCGTTGGGAAAAGAGAACCACTACCCACTGGGTTTCTTCTAGTCGATGAATGTTGTCTGTGTGTGTTGATCACAATGGCATGAAGCCCTTTATGTTTGCGACGAGAAAGTTCATGACATATACCACAGGATTCCAAGAAGCTATGTTATGTATATTATATTTAATTGTTTGTCTGTTAGTTTTAAATATGTTTGTTTTTTACTCCATTACATGCTATTGTAATGTAACATTGTTTATTGGACTTTACCTTGTCCAGAACTGAGTTCAGTTCTGTTTGACTTTGACATTTTGTTTATTTCATTGTTGTAAATAACTAATAATAGCTTCATTGTCCTCTACGGCAAATAAAACACTGTATCTAGTTGCTGCCCTTGTTCCAAAATCAGTGACAGTTTTGGTAAACGACTTTTTTAAAAATTTTCTTTTAATCTCTCTCAGAGTAAGAATCATTAAAGTGAGTCAATATCATATCTGGATTACGTGACAAGTATCATGTGTCAATTGGTAACAAACTTCTTTTTTCCCCAGAAGAATGAACTTTTGACGCTTGTCCGGGTATCTGTTTTGCGTCTTAATTAGTCGTAGAACTGATGTTTGAATAAAGGTTTGTTGAGTTGTGCTTTAATATCTGGCACTTTAAGTTCTATTATGATGTGTCGAGCATGGGCTGAATTTTCTTTTCTTCAAATTATTGAATTCAAGTGATTATTTTCTCTGGAAATACAAAAGTGCTCTGACAAAATTCTTGGATAAAGACATTCACTGAAATTTACACTGAATTCAAACCTGGAATAATATTTTCTGTGATTCGACAAGAGACTTTTGACACATCGGCACTTTGTATAATATTAAAGACGTTATCGCCTTCAATCTAGGATATCATCGGGACTCGAACTCAACTTCATTCAGGGGCTTTTTATTACTAGGACTTCTATGTTTTAATTCTTAGATTATTTTTGCATTTAATTCAAAATGCCGTAAGTTATTTCTTCTCATTTTTTACTTTGCATTCTAAGGAAATAAATTATTTGTTAAATTTTACAAAACTTGTTGTCTTCACTCTTTTCTGTTATTTATTTTAAGAGCATAGACTGATTTCACCCAGGTATCCATTCGTTTTTCTTACATGCATTAATAGTCATCAATTCATAACGTACTTATTCCTTGAAATTGTTTGCCAAGTAAGTGAATGAAGCACGGGTTGTCCCCATACTCTGTTATAGGAGAGCTTCGATGCGGCTAGTTCACAGATTAGTAAATGGAGTAAAGGAATGGTCACGAGTGTACATATATATATATATATATATATATATATATATATATATATATATATATATATATATATATATATATATATATATATATATATATATATATATAACTTTCGTAGCATCTTTTATGGGATGTTACTTCGTGCCACTTCCATATACCTTTCCAACTTTATTTTCTTCTTTAATTATCATCGTAAATCTGTCTTTTTGTGTCTGATTAGGGTTGGTCGATGTGACTTACATATCAGTGTTCCATAGTTAGACCTGTAATTCTCTCAAGCAAGTTCTGAGTAAAACGAGAGAGTAACTGCTGTTGTTGTTGTAGCTAATTTGACATCACGACGGTGTTTTGGTCTTTGTTTCTTCTTATTTTATATCAAGAATATCTTCATGATCGTCGTGCTGAATATTTTCTAATATCCTACGATCACTTTTCTTAAACTTTGATTTTCAGAGTATTTTTTTAATTCTGCATACAATATGACGTTCACTGTGTTTCCCAGAGCTACTGCACACATATTTGGGCTGATTTTAAAGTGTGAAAATATTCCTCATTGCTGTCTTCGTCTGGAGTAAAATTAAATCCCTACGAAGCATGTCCTACTGCATTCTCCTAGTACGAAATGTCGTGTCTGCTGTACGTACGTAACTGTTATGTGGCTTCAGTAAAATCTCAAGAATTTTTCTTGACAAAGTTAGGTTCAAAGGGTATGACACACAACATTTACTTTTATCTTGGACGCGCTGAAGTCACGTAACTCAAAAAGGAACTGATCGATTGTTCAGTTGAGGGCCGCATTGCAGAGGGTACCAGTGCGTAAACCTTAGGATAGCTGTACTTTGAAAATAAAATCTTCAATCTTGGTTTGGAGGACAGAGAAAATGGTTAAAGTTTTCACTTCCACTCATCGTATCAGATGCTTGAATGTCAACTTTTGACTAATCTAGTTTCACACTTTGGGTACAACTTCTACACGGACCACATAAAGTCTGGCTTTTCATTGACGGTTTTGTTCTGTCTTAGATTTCGATTGACTCGTGTGCATCCACTCCATTCCACAGATACTAGTCTTGCACCCACATCTTTAAATGCAAATGATTCATCAGTCCTTATTTCATTTAGCTTCAACAGTGGTTCAATCCAACATTGTGATCTGCATCTTGCATCAAATACTTGTTGAATCGGTCGTTGTTGTTGATGTCTTTGGTAGGAACTATGTTGGTGTTTCCACTCAGAACAACAAACAAACTGAGAGAAAAAGTTAGCGTTTTGTAAGCACAAACATTCAGTTTTATATCATGAGAAATGACATGACACTTGCTTAATTTGTCTCGACAAAAGGTTTAGAACTAAGTAATTGCTTGCAGGAACTCTCATGGTATAGATATTCAAATGAGGATTGACCTGCGATTTTTTGTCGTTTCGTAATAAGCAAGGTTCATTTTCGTCCAGGTGTTCTTGAATTGGTCACTGATGATTTAGACCACAAATGTCGTTTGATTTCATTTCATATTTCGATGATTTCCTCTTCTCGGAGAAGAATACTGGTTATAGCTTTATTAATAGTCATATTTTTATGTTAATACTAATTTTTGTACGGCTCATTTAATTAAGGATATTTTAATATATATATATATATATATATATATATATATATATATATATATATATATATATATATATATATATCCTTTGACAGCACGTTCGCACTGTAAGACGACTCATGTGTCAAGTGTGTCGATTTTTGATAAAATACCAATAATAATTGGTACTATAAGTACAATTAAACATCATGTGATCAGACAAGGGCATGAGTTCTGAAAGACAGCTGGCATAATTTATGAATAGTCAGTGGTGTTAGAATGGCTGATCTGTTTCCTGGTAGAATATTTAGAAATACCACGATAAGTCATTCAAGCCTCACAATTTGAATTCAATCGTGTTCGAGACAAATCGTGACGATCTTTCATCTATAAAACTTTCGTTCTGTGATCACATATATTTTTACCATATTGCCGCGCATAAGAGCAGTCTGCATATGTGAGTATACAGTAGGCCGTATCTCTGGTCCTTATTGATTCACATCCAATTCTTTCTTAATTTCTTTCCCTTCTGTTCTAATTTCTTCCACTGCAATTGTATTTTTATCTTTCAAAATTATTCACTCTTTTCGAATCTGGAAGCTAGTATTTCGATTTTGTTTCTTCTTTTCCGCTTTCTGTTTTTCTTTGATGCATTTTTAGCAGTTTACCACTAATTGGATATCCGATACACGTTGCCATGGGCACGATTTAATATCATCTAAAGCACCATGCTTTGTATATGTTCTAGCACAGTTTTCAGTGTTGAATCTGTCATGTTTAACGAGCATCATATGCAAAATGAAAGTTAAAGAAACTGTATATTCAAACTGTTTTATCTAGATAATATGAATGGTGGTCAACACTACGGGTTTTGTTTAGGTTTATTGAGTTGAAGCTGAAATCACCTTCATATTTTACAATATTAGCTATTTTTATTTCTTCTGTGATTGCATTTGTTATCCGGCATGGACGTTTTCTGCAATGTGATCTCCTTATCACTTTTTTCATGTCTACTAGTTTATTTTACCGGTGATGTTTCTCAATGTGCATTCTCTCTTTCCTAATTTTATTTTATTCACAACAAATTCACATAACGCTTATGTTTTAACCACTTCAGACAATTCATCATATCGGTTATATTCCATCAGTAAACGTGTTGTGCCTTTCATACATTACTTTGTTTAAAATTTTTTCGCCTTAAAGTGCCATACCAGTGTATATAAAGTAAATACAATTCAATATTATTTGAATAGAAAATAAAATCTGAAAGTGGTATAATAAAAAACACCCGATGAAAAAATTCGTCATAATAACTGAGAAATGCGCTCAGGTGTGTTTACGAAAATAATAATCGCTCGGTAATTTCCGGAGTGTTTAGATCGCCTGACGTCATATTTTGAACACACACCTTACTTCCGTTTGTATCGAAATATAAACAAGCTCGTGGTCCGTTCCATATTAGTTGGAAAAGTTGTATCATCACAATCATGCCAGTAGTAGATCTGCAGGTACAAGCAAGGGAGAGGGGTCAGGCAGCAAATTGTTAGAATACAAATGCTGAAGGGTTTTCCATGCATTCCTTCCCGAAAGACCAAGCACTTCGTCATAGGTGGACAGATTTTGTAAAAATCAAAAGAGCAAACTGGGATGGTCAGTCTAAGTTTTCTGACCTCGGTTGGTTTTATTACACACCAGAATGCTTCCCATTTAGGTATATATTTGATGTTGAGCATACGGGTAGGGTACCAAAGAAAAGTCAAACTCAAGGACGATGCTGTCCCTTCTATCCACTGTGGGAAGGAAACCGACAACCAAGCCAAGGTAACTGTAAATATATTAGAACCTTCAACACCAAAGCATCAACTGTGTAGGTTTGAAATGTTGTCACCATCAGAGGAAGTAAATTGTCAAGTGTCACTTCCAAAGAAAATAAGAAGGGGCTATTCAAAGAGAGAATCAGCAAGGGTGAGTTGTTTTTATGAGAAGTACCATGTTATTATATTGTTGATATTCAAGAGATCAGTCACCACATCATTTCCATTTGTAGCCTGTAAATTGTTCCTTCACAGTTTCCAAAAACAAATGTAGTAAATATCTAATTAATCAAGAACTGAGATATAAACATTTGATAAATATTGTCAAAATTTTCATGTTGCCTTTAACTTTGTTCGACCATGTGAATAGAAAAATCATTATGCTGGTAGATTTAGAAGACCTACAGATGTATTTCATTGTCGGACTAATGTGTGAATCAGATTACATATAGATATTTCCAAACATGATTAGGTTTATTACCATCCCCAATTGATACAAATCTCTACAAAACAATATTAGTAGAAATTTGACAATATTGTGTTATGATTGTTTTGGGTGGTGGTGGTGTTGTCATTTTTTAAAAATGTCAGTTGTATCATGAGTATTTTTTAGTTAGTCAGTGAATAGCCATCAGTATAAGTGACTGATAAATGTTCTCAAATAAGGTACGTTTTCTTGTAGATTATTGTTGCACATGAGGAGCAATGTTCACAACAGACAGACAGTGAGACAACTCAGGATGAAGGATTAGAAAATCCATTTGACATTATGAATGAGGTACATAAAATATAGCTTCATTGTATATATATATATATATATATATATATATATATATATATATATATATATATATATATATATATATATATATATATATATATATATATCTATATATATGAGAGTGACATTTCTGACATGTTTTAACAAAAAGCGTATCAGATTTCTAGAAATAAATTAAAAGAAGAACTACAGATTAAATGTTTGGAGAAAAGGATCGGTTTGCTCTTCATAAGGAAAATATAAGTTGGTATTTAAAAATACATTTTAAAATGTTTCAAACACATTCTGTTATGGTGGATAGTGGTCTCCATGTCCTTGATCTTATGGTCATTTGTTTACACATATCTCTTGATTACTACCTTGCCACTAGGTTATAGGTTTGAATCCCATTTGGAACAAGGTGTACTTGGCTTGACCTCACATCATAAAGTTGCTTGTGCATGGTTTGAGGTTTTGTACAGATACTACAGTTTCCAACACAAAACAATTGAGTTATTGTTAAAAGTGGCATTAGTTGCCTAAAAATACTGATAAAACTGGTTGACAGGATGTAAGTGAAATATTGTTGGGTGCAGCATTAAACACCTCAAAATCAAATATAAAATTGTATATGATTTAATACTGTGCCAACATTATGTTTTCAGAATAATGAGATAAAGAACAGCTGCCACATGGAAAAGGAAAGTCTTGTAAGGAATGTAGAATTCTTTAAGTACCATGGGATCCCAATCAAATCTCTAATTACAGACATGTCCAAATAGTGAAATGGGTGAGGGAAAATATGACAGACACTCAACATTATTTTGATGTCTGGTATGTTGCCAAAGGTAAGAAAAATAAAATTCAAAATGTTTTTGCATTGATATTCATTTTTAGCTTGCCTTTATGAAGTGAAGAAGAACCAGAGTAAAATAAATGTCAATGCATCAAGTGTTAATGTTTTTAATGTGACACTCAAAATCATACCCAATGTAGGTGGTTTTATTTAGTGTAGAAGTTTTAGATATTCATAATATAACATATTGTTCAATCAGTTGGTAAAACAGGATTTTTTAAAAAACTTCCAATTGACTTGTGAAAGTTATTGTTGAAACACTAATTTCATGATGCTCTTAATGTCTGTTTCTATATACAGGACTGAAAAAGAAACTCTTTGCCTTATCAAAAGAAAAAGACTGTTCGGATATAACTCCATGGATAAAGAGTTTGGTCAACCACCTGTATTGGACTGCAGCATCATTGCCTGACCAAAACGAGAATTAATGCTGGAAAAGTGGCCGTCTGTTATAAACCACATCAGTAATGTGCATTCTGGCCATGGTGATTTATTTGTATCATGTGAACATGGTACTTTGGAGGAAAGAGAGAGAGAGACAAAAGAAGTGGTTTAAACGGTGAAAAAAATGGTTGAAATCTTTTTTTTTTTTAAAAAAAAACACTTTTAGATGAATAATGAATAACGGCCTTGTATAGCGTGTTACGATGTTGACATCGGAACGAGCAGTCAAAGTTTCAGGAATATCTCACACATTTGGCAGCATATATCGACACTCTTCCACTAATTTATGTGTAATTAATATACTTACTGTGCTGTCTGTATCCTGGCGGAATGAAAATATGACACTAGCAAATGGACGCATTTTCATGTTCCGTTGACATTAGTTGCAATGTGACGGCAGTCGAGGTATACCTAAGTATGTTTAAGTAGGTTCATGTGGCGTATATGTTTCCTGAACGAAACCAAACGTTGCTTTACAGTTCCAATCGGCATACTATATTCTTATTCGTTTCGTTAAAGAATAATATTTCAACATAACCCGATTTCGGCATCCCCGGCTTGCATCGCTTTCCAGTCAACTGAAATGTCGGCCAACGAAACTTGAAAACAGGTCCATTTCTTTTGTGAGAATTTGAATTTATTAGAGAAAAGACATGAGAGTAAGTAAGTCTGACTAAAACATTTATGACTCTACAATGTAGAAAAGCACCGTTATTTTAGTTGCCAGTTGTGTGAGATATTCTTGAAAATTTGACTTTCGTTACGATGTTAGTCGACATCAAAACACACTGCACAGAGCTGTTAGTTAGGTGGTAAGACCCTGACGCACAAAACATATAGATCAGCGTCAAGGTCTCACATGTAGGGTTAGGTGCCGGCAGCCGCTTCTCCGTCATTATCAGAATCTTCCGAGCTTATTACCTCCTCTTCTTTGAATGGCAAAGACCAGGCACTGGGGTGGAAAGTTGATAATATAATAAGAAACTAGCGAAATGGCTGCCCCATGAAGTCATTCGTGCTACAATGTAAGTGACAATTCACTTCCTTCAGAATCGCAGCTTTTGTGTTGAGTTTCTGAAGACTTTTCGTAATATGACGATACAAACTCGAGCTTTATTTACAAGTGTTCAAAATGTGACGTCACGCTTTGTTTTCACTAAATACCGGAAATGGTGGGCGGTTGCATTCGGTTATTATCGTAGACAGGTGCAAACGCGATATTCTATCGGCTCCCATGCAGTTATTACCGAAAAAAATTTAATCGGATTTTTTTTACATTCGTATTTGAATGTATATTCTCATTGATCAAGAAATGAACTGAAAAAATGTAGATACACTGTTATGGCACTTTAACACCGGAAGCGGAATCAGTCTTATTGTTATGCTCAGTCTTTAATCCTGTAAAAATTAAATATATGGATAATTTATTATCTCCAACAATATTGATTAATTTGGTCATTGATTATTGAAAATAAAACTAAGATAAATTGTAAGGAGGGGTGGATGCCATGCCCCATTTGGTCTGGTTTTATGCAAATGATTCATCAAAAAAAAAATCGGGTAGAGAAAGCATCGATCAAATAACTACCAAATGATTGACTTGGACCCAACTGATATGTCATTTATCTATTCAACACTAATCTTCTTGCCAAATCAAGCTAGAAATAATAATGTGTCATTTACAATAATGCAGAAGGAAAGTAGCACTTGCAAACTGCTAGGTACAATTTGCATTAATGAAAATACAATATTCATTGATAGAATTAAGAAAATAGCACTTGTAAGCAGCCATTTACAATAATACATCAAGGAAGATTAGGAAATACACGCATATAATTATGGAGGTAATCCCCCTTAATACCCGCTGCGTTGATGTACTTCTGGGGAACATCCGGACGGTTCTGCAATGATTCTGAGCCTTTAGTTTGTAGTCCTCTACTACGGTGGGATGGGGTAGTGCATTTATCTTTTGTGTTGTACTGCCACGTATTCTTTGCCCTGACTTCCTTGTACTCAGTAGAATGGTTATTAGATGCACGTGGATGCACTGGCAACCCCAAAGGTGCCACCGCCTCTTGCCACGGTAGGTGCGGAATGATGTTGGCTAGACGGCTGGTGTCTAGCTGAAACTGTGTGGAATGAAATGATGGGAAAATTGTCTGTTTGTCTTGAATTTGATTCGTGTTTGACCAGTTCGTTAAGTTCAACGAGTGTAGTGTCTGAACAATAGGCTTCTCAATTTTTCGTCAAGTTGTAAGGAGGCAAGTGCTGCCACTCGACACTTTATTGCACCAAAGCGTTCTAATTAATTGGTCGTCATTTGAGAATGGAGCCACCATCTGACGACACATCAGCTACGTGCAAGCATGCCCTCTTGGATTTGATTAATGCGACGAGCATGAAAAAAGGCACTCACTCGTTGCTTTTTGTACTGCATGCAACTTGATATGCATGCCTGGACGCAGAAAAGTAGCAGGAGGCTGGCTGAAGTGCCCAAGCGTCATATGTACTTCTTGAAACACCAAAGATATACTCATTATCAACTTCTGCCCAGTTACCTAATTCAGGTTGTTCCCTACAACCAACTGTTTGTTAGTCACGCATTGTAATTAGGATTACTCTATTCAATTGTAAAATTTTCATACTCATTGTCCTTTTAAAATTTAGAATCCAAAGTGTCGAACGGTGGATTAAAGGATCGCATTAGATTATTAGAACATTACAATGGAAAACTCTAGTTTATGAAATAAGTTTAGTCAGCAGCCCTTAAAAAGGGCTGAGGTTAAACCTTCTGAAAAAGAACCAGGAACGGTCTTCGATGGTCAGGCGTCATGAACTTCTGTTTTGTTCGCCCATGACTGGAGTTTGGGTTCATCAGATCTGCTATCACCATGCTGTCTAATTCTGGCCTGCACTGAATGGGCTGAGTCGAGATACTGAAGACTCTTATCGTTTCTTTCACTCTCAGTATTACATAGGGAAAGTGGACACTTGTAATATTCTCCCCCAGTTAGCTCATATTTGCGGCTTCATGCAGGAAGTTCCTCTTTTCTCGTTTTGTCTGAACCCCTCCCTCTTCCTTGCTTCTTGTCAGCTTCCAGGACGGTCTTTAAGCCTTTCTTGAATTCTTAGCCTGCTAATATGTTCGCTATAAGAACTTCCATCCCCCATTTATTTGCCTGTGATCTTATTTAGTTTGTCATTTGTTACCTTTGCTGTGGAGTTGGCTGCCGTAAATTCGCCGTTGACTTTTCTGACTGAGCTACAAATGGTAGAATTACTTTATATTTGCTCCCAGGCAGGGTTGATTTCTTAGCTTTTGCTGATATTGTTGCTACCGCTGTTGTTATACTGGTTGTTGTAGTTGCTGTTACAGTTGCGATTCTTGAAGGCTGCATTTCTTTTTTTCTTACTCTTGCTTTTTCAATTCTGTTTCGTCTTCATTTCCTCCTCCTTTTCCTGCCATGACACTTGTTGCGGTGATAGTTCAATTAGTCTAGGCATCGGTCGGTCCTATCTCTGTACCACCAATCTTGGAACTATAGTTGTTGTTGTTGTTGTAGAAGAAGAGGAGAATGTACTTGCTGGAGTCCCTCACTAGGGGAGCACGGCATTTGTCCTGGCTGTGGTTATCTAAGTCACTCTTGCTGTACTACCTACTTATTTCATCAAGAGCTGAGATGTCAAAGAATGGTTTCGCTTCATCCAGGGATCGTAAGATCAAAAATATTACCTTTCACTAAATGTTGGAGGTACTTGATCTGTACTACAAATGGCTCTTTGTGAGACGAGTCCTGATGGTCTGTGCTTATGACCACCTGCTAACATTAATAGTCTGCGGTCATGTTATGTACTTCTAGATTTCGGCAGATTAATCTTTTGCCACCTTGTGCGGCTGGGCTTGGTGGTCTGGGGTTATGTCGAAAAACTTTTAAATAGACTACCTAAGAAACCGCTTAATATGTCTGAAGCACAGACGTGATGGGGAAAAACATCAAATTGATTCGGTATGCGGACGTCAAGAAAAACATGACCAAGGGAGATGTGTGAAAGAGCATGTTCAAACAATTTTGTTTTCACTCAGTAGAAAAAGAAGACGACACCATTTTTTGTTTGAAAAATTAACATATTTGACAATAATAATAAGAAGCTTTAATGACACAAAACATGAATACAAATAAACAAACGACATTAGACATGAACGTATTTACAAAAATGACATAGTTTTGGAGTCTAAATTGACATCCAATGATTTAAGGACATGTAATTTTGCCATCGATGAACACTTCGCGTCTAAAAATAAGAGATAGCCATAATGTTGACAAAGCCATCCTTCTAGTATTTCGTCATTTCTGGAGAACTCACTACAAGTCACTAAATGTTCCAAGGCTGCACAGATGAAGACAATACACAAGATTGTTCACAGACCATATTGTAATGCCACATTATTGAATCGACTCGTTACCGCATTTCTTCTCATAATGTCAATGATGTCGTATTCTACGAGTTAATCCATATGAATGAAAATAGTGTATACGTGATCGTTGGGAAAAGAGAACCACTACCCACTGGGTTTCTTCTAGTCGATGAATGTTGTCTGTGTGTGTTGATCACAATGGCATGAAGCCCTTTATGTTTGCGACGAGAAAGTTCATGACATATACCACAGGATTCCAAGAAGCTATGTTATGTATATTATATTTAATTGTTTGTCTGTTAGTTTTAAATTTCTTTGTTTTTTTACTCCATTACATGCCATTGTAATGTAACATTGTTTATTGGCATTTACCTTGTCCAGAACTGAGTTCAGTTCTGTTTGACTTCGACATTTTGTTTATTTCATTGTTGTAAATAACTAATAATAGCTTCATTGTCCTCTACGGCAAATAAAACACTGTATCTAGTTGCTGCCCTTGTTCCAAAATCAGTGACAGTTTTGGTAAACGACTTTTTTAAAAATTTTCTTTTAATCTCTCTCAGAGTAAGAATCATTAAAGTGAGTCAATATCATATCTGGATTACGTGACAAGTATCATGTGTCAATTGGTAACAAACTTCTTTTTTCCCCAGAAGAATGAACTTTTGACGCTTGTCCGGGTATCTGTTTTGCGTCTTAATTAGTCGTAGAACTGATGTTTGAATAAAGGTTTGTTGAGTTGTGCTTAATATCTGGCACTTTAAGTTCTATTATGATGTGTCGAGCATGGGCTGAATTTTCTTTTCTTCAAATTATTGAATTCAAGTGATTATTTTCTCTGGAAATACAAAAGTGCTCTGACAAAATTCTTGGATAAAGACATTCACTGAAATTTATACTGAATTCAAACCTGGAATAATATTTTCTGTGATTCGACAAGAGACTTTTGACACATAGGCACTTTGTATAATATTAAAGACGTCATCGCCTTCAATCTAGGATATCATCGGGACTCGAACTCAACTTCATTCAGGGGCTTTTTATTACTAGGACTTCTATGTTTTAATTCTTAGATTATTTTTGCATTTAATTCAAAATGCCGTAAGTCATTTCTTCTCATTTTTTACTTTGCATTCTAAGGAAATAAATTATTTGTTAAATTTTACAAAACTTGTTGTCTTCACTCTTTTCTGTTATTTATTTTAAGAGCATAGACTGATTTCACCCAGGTATCCATTCGTTTTTCTTACATGCATTAATAGTCATCAATTCATACCGTACTTATTCCTTGAAATTGTTTGCCAAGTAAGTGAATGAAGCACGGGTTGTCCCCATACTCTGTTATAGGAGAGCTTCGATGCGGCTAGTTCACAGATTAGTAAATGGAGTAAAGGAATGGTCACGAGTGTATATCTATATCTATATCTATATATATATATATATATATATATATATATATATATATATATATATATATATATATATATATAACTTTCGTAGCATCTTTTATGGGATGTTACTTCGTGCCACTTCCATATACCTTTCCAACTTTATTTTCTTCTTTAATTATCATCGTAAATCTGTCTTTTTGTGTCTGATTAGGGTTGGTCGATGTGACTTACATATCAGTGTTCCATAGTTAGACCTATAATTCTCTCAAGCAAGTTCTGAGTAAAACGAGAGAGTAACTGCTGTTGTTGTTGTAGCTAATTTGACATCACGACGGTGTTTTGGTCTTTGTTTGAGGATTGACCTGCGATTTTTTGTAGTTTCGTAATAAGCAAGGTTCATTTTCGTCCAGGTGTTCTTGAATTGGTCACTGATGATTTAGACCACAAATGTCGTTTGATTTCATTTCATATTTCGATGATTTCCTCTTCTCGGAGAAGAATACTGGTTATAGCTTTATTAATAGTCATATTTTTATGTTAATACTAATTTTTGTACGGCTCATTTAATTAAGGATATTTTAATACATACACACATACATACATATATACATATACATACATACATACATACATACATATATATATATATATATATATATATATATATATATATATATATATATATATATATATATATATATATATATATATATATATATATATATATCCTTTGATAGTACGATCGCACTGTAAGACGACTCATGTGTCAAGTGTGTCGATTTTTGATAAAATACCAATAATAGTTGGTACTGTAAGTACAATTAAACATCATGTGATCAGACAAGGACATGAGTTCTGAAAGACAACTGGCATAATGTATGAATAGTCAGTGGTGTTAGAATGGCTGATCTGTTTCCTGGTAGAATATTTAGAAATACCACGATAAGTCATTCAAGCCTCACAATTTGAATTCAATCGTGTTCGAGACATATCGTGACGATCTTTCATCTATAAAACTTTCGTTCTGTGATCACATATATTTTTACCATATTTCCGCGCATAAGAGCAGTCTGCATATGTGAGTAAACAGTAGGCCGTATCTCTGGTCCTTATTGATTCACATCCAATTCTTTCTTAATTTCTTTCCCTTCTGTTCTAATTTCTTCCACTGCAATTGTATTTTTATCTTTCAAAATTATTCACTCTTTTCGAATCTGGAAGCTAGTATTTCGATTTTGTTTTTTCTTTTCCGCTTTCTGTTTTTCTTTGATGCATTTTTAGCAGTTTACCACTAATTGGATATCCGATACACGTTGCCATGGGCACGATTTAATATCATCTAAAGCACCATGTTTTGTATATATTCTAGCACAGTTTTCAGTGTTGAATCTGTCATGTTTAACGAGCATCATATGCGAAATGAAAGTTAAAGAAACTGTATATTCAAACTGTTTTATCTAGATAATATGAATGGTGGTCAGCACTTAGGGTTTTGTTTAGGTTTATTGAGTTGAAGCTGAAATCACCTTCATATTTTACAATATTAGCTATTTTTATTTCTTCCGTGATTGCATTTGTTATCCGGCATGGACGTTGTCTGCATTGTGATCTCCTTATCACTTTTTTCATGTCTACTAGTTGATTTTACCGGTGATGTTTCTCGATGTGCATTCTCTCTTTCCTAATTTTTTTTAATTCACAACAAATTCACATAACGCTTATGTTTTAACCACTTCAGACAATTCATCATATCGGTTATATTCCATCAGTAAACGTCTTGTACCTTTCATACATTACTTTGTTTAAAATCTTTTCGCCTTAAAGTGCCATACCAGTGTATATAAAGTAAATACAATTCAATATTATTTGAATAGAAAATAAAATCTGAAAGTGGTATAATAAAAAACACCCGATGGAAAAAGTCGCCATAATAACTGAGAAATGCGCTCAGGTGTGTTTACGAAAATAATAATCGCTCGGTAATTTCCGGAGTGTTTAGATCGCCTGACGTCATTTTTTGAACACACACCTTACTTCCGTTTGTATCGAAATATAAACAAGCTCGTGGTCCGTTCCATATTATTTGGAAAAGTTGTATCATCACAATCATGCCAGTAGGAGATCTGCAGGTACAAGGAAGGGAGAGGGGTCAGGCAGCAAATTGCTAGAATACAAATGCTGATGGGTTTTCCATGCACACCTTCCCGAAAGACCAAGCACTTCGTCGTAGGTGGACAGATTTTGTAAAAATCAAAAGAGCAAACTGGGATGGTCCGACTGAGGTTTCTGACCTCGGTTCCTTTTATTACACACCAGAATTCCCATTTAGGTATCTATTTGATGTTGAGCATACAGGTAGGGCACCAAAGAAAAGTCAAACTCAAGGACGATGCTGTCCCCTCTGTCCATTGTGGGAAGGAAACCGACAACCAAGCCAAGGTAACTGCAAATATATTAGAACCTTCAACACCAAAGCATCAACTGTGTAGGTTTGAAATGTTGTCACCATCAGAGGAAGTAAACTGTCAAGTGTCACTTCCAAAGAAAATAAGAAGGAGCTATTCAAAGAGAGAAGCAGCAAGGGTGAGTTGTTTTTATGAGAAGTACCATATTATTATATTGTTGATATTCAAGAGATCAGTCACCACATCATTTCCATTTGTAGCCTGTAAATTGTTCCTTCACAGTTTCCAAAAACAAATGTAGTAAATATCTAATTAATCAAGAACTGAGATATAAACATCTGATAAATATTGTCAAAATTTTCATGTTGCCTTTAACTTTGTTCGACCATGTGAATAGAAAAATCATTATGCTGGTAGATTTAGAAGACCTACAGATATATTTCATTGTCGGACTAATGTGTGAATCAGATTACATATAGATATTTCCAAACATGATTAGGTTTATTACCATCCCCAATTGATACAAATCTCTACAAAACAATATTAGTAGAAATTTGACAATATTCTGTTATGATTGTTTTGGGTGGTGGTGGTGTTGTCATTTTTTTAAAAAATTTCAGTTGTATCATGAGTATTTTTTAGGAAGTCAGTTAATAGCCATCAGTACAAGTGACTGATAAATGTTCTCTAATAAGGTACGTTTTCTTGTAGATTATTGCTGCACATGAGGAACACTGTTCACAACAGACAGACAGTGAGACAACTCAGGATCAAGGATTAGAAAATCCATTTAACAGTATGAATGAGGTACATAAAATATAGCTTCATTGTATATATATATATATATATATATATATATATATATATATATATATATATATATATATATATATATATATATATATATATATGAGAGTGACATTTCTGACATGTTTTAACAAAAAGCGTATCAGATTTCTAGAAATAAATTAAAGGAAGAACTGCAGATTAAATGTTTGGAGAAAAGGATCGGTTTGCTCTTCATAAGGAAAATATAAGTTGGTATTTAAAAATACATTTTTAAATGTTTCAAACACATTCTGTTATGGTGGATAGTGGTCTCCATGTCCTTGATCTTATGGTCATTTGTTTACACATATCTCTTGATTACTAGCTTGCCACAAGGTTATAGGTTTGAATCCCATTTGGAACAAGGTGTACTTGGCTTGACCTCACATCATAAAGTTGCTTGTGCATGGTTTGAGGTTTTGTACAGATACTACAGCTTCCAACACAAAACAATTGAGTTATTGTTAAAAGTGGCATTAGTTGCCTAAAAATACTAATAAAACTGGTTGACAGGATGTAAGTGAAATATTGTTGGGTGCAGCATTAAACACCTCAAAATCAAATATAAAATTCTATATGATTTAATACTGTGCCGACATTATGTTACAGAATAATGAGGTAAAGAGCAGCTGCCACATGGAAAAGGAAAGTCTTGTAAGGAATGTAGAATTCTTTAAGTACCATGGGATCCCAATCAAATCCCTAATTACAGACATGTCCAAATAGTGAAATGGGTGAGGGAAAATATGACAGACACTCAACATTATTTTGATGTCTGGTATGTTGCCAAAGGTAAGAAAAATAAAATTCAAAATGTTTTTGCATTGATATTCATTTTTAACTTGCCTTTATGAAGTGAAGAAGAACCAGACTAAAATAAATGTCAATGCAACAAGTGTTAATGTTTTGAATGTGACACTCAAAATCATACCCAATGTAGGTGGTTTCATTTAGTGTAGAAGTTTTAGATATTCATAATATAACATATTGTTCAATCAGTTGATAAAACAGGATTTTTTAAAAAACTTCCAATTGACTTGTGAAAGTTATTGTTGAAACACTAATTTCATGATGCTCTTAATGTCTGTTTCTATATACAGGGCTGAAAAAGAAACTCTTTACCTTATCAAAAGAAAAAGACTATTCGGATATAACTCCATGGATAAAGAGTTTGGTCAACCACCTGTATTGGACTGCAGCATCATTGCCTGACCAAAATGAAGAATTAATGCTGGAAAAGTGGCAGTCTGTTATAAACCACATCAGTAATGTGCATTCTGGCCATGGTGATTTATTTGTATCATGTGAACATGGTACTTTGGAGGGAAGAGAGAGACAGAACAAGTGGTTCAAACGGTGAAAAAAATGGTTGAAAGTTTTTATTTTTTTTAAAAATACTTTTAGATGAATAATGAATAACGGCCTTGTATAGCGTGTTCCGATGTTGACATCGGAACGAGTAGTCAAAGTTTCAGGAATATCTCACACATTTGGCAGCATATATCGACACTCCTCCATTAATTTATGTGTAATTAATATACTTACTGTGCTGTCTGTATCCTGGCGGAATGAAAATATGACACTAGCAAATGGACGCATTTTCATGTTCCGTTGACATTAGTTGCAATGTGACGGCAGTCGAGGTATACCTAAGTATGTTTAAGTAGGTTCACGTGGCGTATATGTTTCCTGAACGAAACCAAACGTTGCTTTACAGTTCCAATAGACATACTATATTTTTATTGGTTTCGTTAAAGAATAATATTTCAACATAACCCGATTTCGGCATGCCCGGCTTGCATCACTTTCCAGTCAACTGAAATGTCGGCCAACGAAACTTGAAAACAGGTCCATTTCTTTTGTGAGAATTTGAATTTATTAGAGAAAAGACATGAGAGTAAGTAAAGTCTGACTAAAACAATTATGACTCTACAATGTAGAAAAGCACCGTTATTTTAGTTGCCAGTTGTGTGAGATATTCTTGAAAATTTGACTTTCGTTACGATGTTAGTCGACATCAAAACACACTGCACAGCGCTGTTAGTTAGGTAGTAAGACCCCGACGCACAAAACATAAATATCAGCGTCAAGGTCTTACATGTAGGATTAGGTGTCGGCAGCCGCTTCTCCGTCATTATCAGAATCTTCCGAGCTTATCACCTTCTCTTCTTTGCATGGCAAGGACCCGGCACTGGGGTGGAAAGTTGATAATATAATAATAAACTAGCGAAATGGCTGCCCCTTGAAGTCATTCGTGCTACAATGTAAGTGACAATTCACTTCCTTCAGAATCGCAGCTTTCGTGTTGAGTTTCTGAAGACTTTTCATAATATGACGATACAAATTCGAGCTTTGTTTACAAGTGTTCAAAATGTGACGTCACGCTTTGTTTTCACTAAATACCGGAAATGGTGGGCGGTTGCATTCGGTTATTATCGTAGACAGGTGCAAACGCGATATTCTGTCGGCTCCCATGCAGTTATTACCGAAAAAATTTTAATCGGATTTTTTTTTACATTTTTATTTGAATGTATATTTGCATTCATCAAGAAATGAACTGAAAAAATGTAGATACACTGTTATGGCACTTTAACACCGGAAGCGGAATCAGTCTTATTGTTATGCTCAGTCTTTAATCCTGTAAAAATTAAATATATGGATAATTTATTATCTCCAACAATACTGATTAATTTGGTCATTGATTATTGAAAATAAAACTAAGATAAATTGTAAGGAGGGGCGGATGCCATGCCCCATTTGGTCTGGTTTTATGCAAATGATTCATCAAAAAAAAAAATCGGGTAGAGAAAGCATCGATCAAATAACTACCAAATGATTGACTTGGACCCAAGTGATATGTCATTTATCTATTCAACACTAATCTTCTTGCCAAATCAAGCTAGAAATAATAATGTGTCATTTACAATAATGCAGAAAGAAAGTAGTACTTGCAAACTGCTAGGTATAATTTGCATTAATGAAAATACAATATTCATTGATAGAATTAAGAAAATAGCACTTGCAAGCAGCCATTTGCAATAATACATCAAGGAAGATTAGGAAATACATGCATATAATTATGGAGGTAATCCCCCTTAATACCCGCTGCGTTGATGTACTTCTGGGGAACATCCGGACGGTTCTCCAATGATTCTGAGCCTTTAGTTTGTAGTCCTCTACTACGGTGGGATGGGATAGTGCATCTATCTTTTGTGTTGTACTGCCACGTATTCTTCGCCCTGACTTCCTTGTACTCAGTAGAATGGTGATTAGATGCACGTGGATGCACTGGCAACCCCAAAGGTGCCACCGCCTCTTGCCACGGTAGGTGCGGAATGATGTTGTCTAGACGGCTGGTGTCTAGCTGAAACTGTGTGGAATGAAATGATTTGAAAATTGTCTGTTTGTCTTGAATTTGATTCGTGTTTGACCAGTTCGTTAAGTTCGACGAGTGTAGTGTCTGAACAATAGGCTTCTCAATTTTTCGTCAAGTTGTAAGGAGGCAAGTGCTGCCACTCGACACTTTATTGCACCAAAGCGTTCTAATTAATTGGTCGTCATTTGAGAATGGAGCCACCATCTGACGAAACATCAGCTGCGTGAAAGCATGCCCTCTGGGATTTGATTAATGCGACGAGCATGAAAAAAGGCACTCACTCGTTGCTTTTTGTACTGCATGCAACTTGATATGCATGCCTGGACGCAGAAAAGTAGCAGGAGGCTGGCTGAAGTGCCCAAGCGTCATATGTACTTCCTGAAACACCAAAGATATACTCATTATCAACTTCTACCCAGTTACCTAATTCAGGTTGTTCCCTACAACCAACTGTTTGTTAGTCACGCATTGTAATTAGGATTACTCTATTCAATTGTAAAATTTTCATACTCATTGTCCTTTTAAAATTTAGAATCCAAAGTGTCGAACGGTGGATTAAAGGATCGCATTAGATTATTAGAACATTACAATTGAAAACTCTAGTTTATGAAATAAGTTTGGTCAGCAGCCCTTAAAAAGGGCTGAGGTTAAACCTTTGGAAAAAGAACCAGGAACGGTCTTCGATGGTCAGGCGTCATGAACTTCTGTTTTGTTCGCCCATGACTGGAGTTTGGGTTCATCAGATCTGCTATCACCATGCTGGCTAATTCTGGCCTGCACTGAATGGGCTGAGCCGAGATACTGAATACTCTTATCGTTTCTTTCACTATCAGTATTACATAGGGAAAGTGGACACTTGTAATATTCTCCCCCAGTTAGCTCATATTTGCGGCTGCATGCAGGAAGTTCCTCTTTTCTCGTTTTGTCTGAACCCCTCCCTCTTCCTTGCTTCTTGTCAGCTTCCAGGACGGTCTTTAAGCCTTTCTTGAATTCTTAGCCTGCTAATATGTTCGCCATAAGAACTTCCATCCCCCATTTATTTGCCTGTGATATTAGGTAGTTTGTCATAAGTTCCCTTTGCTGTGGAGTTGGCTGTCGTAAATTCGCCGTTGACTTTTCTGACTGAGCTACAAATGGTAGAATTACTTTATATTTGCTCCCAGGCAGGGTTGATTTCTTAGCTTTTGCTGATATTGTAGCTACCGCTGTTGTTATACTGGTTGTTGTAGTTGTTGTTACAGTTGCGATTCTTGAAGGCTGCGTTTTTTTTTCTTACTCTTGCTTTTTCAATTCTATTTCGTCTTCATTTCCTCCTCCTTTTCCTGCCATGACACTTGTTGCGGTGATAGTTCAAATAGTATAGGCATCGGTCGGTCCTATCTCGGTACCACCAATCTTGGAACTATAGTTGTTGTTGTTGTTGTAGAAGTAGGAGGAGAATGTACTTGCTGGAGTCCCTCACTAGGGGAGCACGGCATTTGTTCTGGCTGTTGTTATCTAGGTCACTCTTGCTGTACTACCTACTTATTTCATCAAGATCTGAGATGTCAAAGGATGGTTTCACTTCATCCAAGGATCGTAAGATCAAAAATATTACCTTTCACTAAATGTTGGAGGTACTTGGTCTGTACTACAAATGCCTCTTTGTGAGACGAGTCCTGATGGTCTGTGCGTATGACCACCTGCTAACATTAATAGTCTGCGGTCATGTTATATACTTCTAGATTTCGGCAGATTAATCTTTTGCCACCTTGTGTGGCTGGGCTTGATGGTCTGGGTTTATGTCGAAAAACTTTTAAATAGACTATCTAAGAAACCGCTTAATATGTCTGAAGCACAGACGTGATGGGGGAAAAACATCAAATTGATTCGGTATGCGGACGTCAAGAAAAACATGACCAAGGGAGATGTGTGAAAGAGCATGTTCAAACAATTTTGTTTTCACTCAGTAGAAAAAGAAGACGACGCCATTTTTTGTTTGAAAAATTAACATATTTGACAATAATAATAAGAAGCTTTAATGACACAAAACATGAATATAAATAAACGACATTAGACATGAACGTATTTACAAAGATGACATAGTTTTGGAGTCTAAATTGACATCCAATGATTTAAGGACATGTAATTTTGCCATCGATGAACACTTCGCGTCTAAAAATAAGAGATAGCCATAATGTTGACAAAGCCATCCTTCTAGTATTTCGTCATTTCTGGAGAACTCACTACAGGTCACTAAATGTTCCAAGGCTGCACAGATGAAGACAATACACAATATTGTTCACAGACCATATTGTAATGCCACATTATTGAATCGACTCGTTACCGCATTTCTTCTCATAATGTCAATGATGTCGTATTCTACTGTCGTATTCTACGAGTTAATCCATATGAATGAAAATAGTGTATACGTGATCGTTGGGAAAAGAGAACCACTACCCACTGGGTTTCTTCTAGTCGATGGATGTTGTCTGTGTGTCTTGATCACATGGGCATGAAGCCCTTTATGTTTGCGACGAGAAAGTTCATGACATATACCACAGGATTCCAAGAAGCTATGTTATGTATATTATATTTAATTGTTTGCCTGTTAGTTTTAAATATGTTTGTTTTTTACTCCATTACATGCTATTGTAATGTAACATTGTTTATTGGACTTTACCTTGTCCAGAACTGAGTTCAGTTCTGTTTGACTTTGACATTTTGTTTATTTCATTGTTGTAAATAACTAATAATAGCTTCATTGTCCTCTACGGCAAATAAAACACTGTATCTAGTTGCTGCCCTTGTTCCAAAATCAGTGACAGTTTTGGTAAACGACTTTTTTAAAAATTTTCTTTTAGTCTCTCTCAGAGTAAGAATCATTAAAGTGAGTCAATATCATATCTGGATTACGTGACAAGTATCATGTGTCAATTGGTAACAAACTTCTTTTTCCCCCAGAAGAATGAACTTTTGACGCTTGTCCGGGTATCTGTTTTGCGTCTTAATTAGTCGTAGAACTGATGTTTTGTTGAGTTGTGCTGTAATATCTGGCACTTTAAGTTCTATTATGATGTGTCGAGCCTGGGCTGAATTTTCTTTTCTTCAAATTATTGAATTCAAGTGATTATTTTCTCTGGAAATACAAAAGTGCTCTGACAAAATTCTTGGATAAAGACATTCACTGAAATTTATACTGAATTCAAACCTGGAATAATATTTTCTGTGATTCGACAAGAGACTTTTGACACATCGGCACTTTGTATAATATTAAAGACGTCATCGCCTTCAATCTAGGATATCATCGGGACTCGAACTCAACTTCATTCAGGGGCTTTTTATTACTAGGACTTCTATGTTTTAATTCTTAGTTTATTTTTGCATTTAATTCAAAATGCCGTAAGTTATTTCTTCTCATTTTTTACTTTGCATTCTAAGGAAATAAATTATTTGTTAAATTTTATAAAACTTGTTGTCTTCACTCTTTTCTGTTATTTATTTTAAGAGCATAGACTGATTTCACCCAGATATCCATTCGTTTTTCTTACATGCATTAATAGTCATCAATTCATACCGTACTTATTCCTTGAAATTGTTTGCCAAGTAAGTCAATGAAGCACGGGTTGTCCCCATACTCTGTTATAGGAGAGCTTCGATGCGGCTAGTTCACAGATTAGTAAATGGAGTAAAGGAATGGTCACGTGAGTATATATATATATATATATATATATATATATATATATATATATATATATATATATATATATATATATATATATATATATATATATATATAACGTTCGTAGCACCTATCCAACTTTATTTTCTTCTTTATTTATCATCGTAAATCTGTCTTTTTGTGTCTGATTAGGGTTGGTCGATGTGACTTACATATCAGTGTTCCATAGTTAGACCTGTAATTCTCTCAAGCAAGTTCTGAGTAAAACGAGACAGTAACTGTTGTTCTTGTTGTAGCTAATTTGAAATCACGACGGTGTTTTGGTCTTTGTTTCTTCGTATTTTATATCAAGAACATCTTCATGATCGTCGTGCTGAATATTTTCTAATATCCTACGATCACTTTTCTTAAACTTTGATTTTCAGAGTATTTTTTTAATTCTGCATACAATATGACGTTCACTGTGTTTCCCAGAGCTACTGCACACATATTTGGGCTGATTTTAAAGTGTGAAAATATTCCTCATTGCTGTCTTCGTCTGGAGTGAAATTAAATCCCTACGAAGCATGTCCTACTGCATTCTCCTAGTACGAAATGCCGTGTCTGCTGTACGTACGTAACTGTTATGTGGCTTCAGTAAAGTCTCAAGAATTTTTCTTGACAAAGTTAGGTTCAAAGGGTATGACACACAACATTTACTTTTATCTTGGACGCGCTGAAGTCACATAACTCAAAAGGAACTGATCGATTGTTCAGTTGAGGGCCGCATTGCAGAGGGTACCAGTGCGTAAACCTTAGGATAGCTGTACTTTGAAAATAAAATCTTCAGTCTTGGTTTGGAGGACAGAGAAAATGGTTAAAGTTTTCACTTCCACTCATCGTATCAGATGCTTGAATGTCAACGTTTGACTAATCTAGTTTCACACTTTGGGTACAACTTCTACACGGACCACATAAAATCTGGCTTTTCATTGACGGTTTTGTTCTTTCTTAGATTTCGATTGACTCGTGTACATCCACTCCATTCCACAGATACTAGTCTTGCACCCACATCTTTAAATGCAAATGATTCATCAGTCCTTATTTCATTTAGCTTCAACAGTGGTTCAATCCAACATTGTGGTCTGCATCATGCATCACATACTTGTTGAATCGGTCGTTGTTGTTGATGTCTTTGGTAGGAACTATGTTGGTGTTTCCACTCAGAACAACAAACAAACTGAGAGAAAAAGTTAGCGTTTTGTAAGCACAAACATTCAGTTTTATATCATGAGAAATGACGTGAGACTTGCTTAATTTGTCTCGACAAAAGGTTTAGAACTAAGTAATTGCCTGCAGGAACTCTCATGGTATAGATATTCAAATGAGGATTGACCTGCGATTTTTTGTAGTTTCGTAATAAGCAAGGTTCATTTTCGTCCAGGTGTTCTTGAATTGGTCACTGATGATTTAGACCACAAATGTCGTTTGATTTCATTTCATATTTCCTCTTCTCGGACAAGAATACTGGTTATAGCTTTATTAATAGTCATATTTTTATGTTAATACTAATTTTTGTACTTCTCATTTAATTAAGGATATTTTAATATATATATATATATATATATATATATATATATATATATATATATATATATATATATATATATCCTTTGATAGTACGTTCGCACTGTAAGACGACTCATGTGTCAAGTGTGTCGATTTTTGATAAAATACCAATAATAATTGGTACTATAAGTACAATTAAACATCATGTGATCAGACAAGGGCATGAGTTCTGAAAGACAGCTGGCATAATTTATGAATAGTTAGTGGTGTTAGAATGGCTGATCTGTTTCCTGGTAGAATATTTAGAAATACCACGATAAGTTATTCAAGCCTCACAATTTGAATTCAATCGTGTTCGAGACAAATCGTGACGATCTTTCATCTATAAAACTGTCATTCTGTGATCACATATATTTTTACCATATTGCCGCGCATAAGAGCAGTCTGCATATGTGAGTAAACAGTAGGCCGTATCTCTGGTCCTTATTGATTCACATCCAATTCTTTCTTAATTTCTTTCCCTTCTGTTCTAATTTCTTCCACTGCAATTGTATTTTTATCTTGCAAACTTATTCACTCTTTTCGAATCTGGAAGCTAGTATTTCGATTTTGTTTTTTCTTTTCCGCTTTCTGTTTTTCTTTGATGCATTTTTAGCATTTTACCACTAATTGGATATCCGATACACGTTGCCATGGGCACGATTTAATATCATCTAAAGCACCATGCTTTGTATATATTCTAGCACAGTTTTCAGTGTTGAATCTGTCATGTTTAACGAGCATCATATGCGAAATGAAAATTAAAGAAACTGTATATTCAAACTGTTTTATCTAGATAATATGAATGGTGGTCAACACTTAGGGTTTTGTTTAGGTTTATTGAGTTGAAGCTGAAATCACCTTCATGTTTTACAATATTAGCTATTTTTATTTCTTCTGTGATTGCATTTGTTATCCGGCATGGACGTTGTCTCTATTGTGATCTCCTTATCACTTTTTTCATGTCTACTAGTTGATTTTACCGGTGATGTTTCTCAATGTGCATTCTCTCTTTCCTAATTTTTTTTAATTCACAACAAATTCACATAACGCTTATGTTTTAACCACTTCAGACAATTCATCATATCGGTTATATTCCATCAGTAAACATGTTGTACCTTTCATACATTACTTTGTTTAAAATCTTTTCGCCTTAAAGTGCCATACCAGTGTATATAAAGTAAATACAATTCAATATTATTTGAATAGAAAATAAAATCTGAAAGTGGTATAATAAAAAACACCGGATGGAAAAATTCGCCATAATAACTGAGAAATGCGCTCAGGTGTGTTTACGAAAATAATAATCGCTCGGTAATTTCCGGAGTGTTTAGATCGCCTGACGTCATTTTTTGAACACACACCTTACTTCCGTTTGTATCGAAATATAAACAAGCTCGTGGTCCGTTCCATATTATTTGGAAAAGTTGTATCATCACAATCATGCCAGTAGGAGATCTGCAGGTACAAGGAAGGGAGAGGGGTCAGGCAGCAAATTGTTAGAATACAAATGCTGATGGGTTTTCCATGCATTCCTTCCCGAAAGACCAAGCACTTCGTCGTAGGTGGACAGATTTTGTAAAAATCAAAAGAGCAAACTGGGATGGTCAGTCTAAGTTTTCTGACTTCGGTTCGTTTTATTACACACCAGAATGCTTCCCATTTAGGTATATATTTGATGTTGAGCATACAGGTAGGGCACCAAAGAAAAGTCAAACTCAAGGACGATGCTGTCCCTTCTATCCATTGTTGGAAGGAAACCGACAACCAAGCCAAGGTAACTGCAAATATATTAGAACCTTCAACACCAAAGCATCAACTGTGTAGGTTTGAAATGTTGTCACCATCAGAGGAAGTAAATTGTTAAGTGTCACTTCCAAAGAAAATAAGAAGGGGCTATTCAAAGAGAGAATCAGCAAGGGTGAATTGTTTTTATGAGAAGTACCATATTATTATATTGTTGATATTCAAGAGATCAGTCACCACATCATTTCCATTTGTAGCCTGTAAATTGTTCCTTCATAGTTTCCAAAAACAAATGTAGTAAATATCTAATTAATCAAGAACTGAGATATAAACATCTGATAAATATTGTCAAAATTTTCATGTTGCCTTTAACTTTGTTCGACCATGTGAATAGAAAAATCATTATGCTGGTAGATTTAGAAGACCTACAGATATATTTCATTGTCGGACTAATGTGTGAATCAGATTACATATAGATATTTCCAAACATGATTAGGTTTATTACCATCCCCAATTGATACAAATCTCTACAAAACAATATTAGTAGAAATTTGACAATATTGTGTTATGATTGTTTTGGGTGGTGGTGGTGTTGTCATTTTGTAAAATAATTTCAGTTGTATCATGAATATTTTTTAGGAAGTCAGTTAATAGCCATCAGTATAAGTGACTGATAAATGTTCTCTAATAAGGTACGTTTTCTTGTAGATTATTGCTGCACATGAGGAACACTGTTCACAACAGACAGACAGTGAGACAACTCAAGATCAAGGATTAGAAAATCCATTTGACATTATGAATGAGGTACATAAAATATAGTTTCATTGTATATATATATATATATATATATATATATATATATATATATATATATATATATATATATATATATATGAGAGTGACATTTCTGACATGTTTTAACAAAAAGCGTATCAGATTTCTAGAAATAAATTAAAGGAAGAACTACAGATTAAATGTTTGGAGAAAAGGATCGGTTTGCTCTTCATAAGGAAAATATAAGTTGGTATTTAAAAATACATTTTTAAATGTTTCAAACACATTCTGTTACGGTGGATAGTGGTCTCCATGTCCTTGATCTTATGGTCATTTGTTTACACATATCTCTTGATTACTAGCTTGCCACAAGGTTATAGGTTTGAATCCCATTTGGAACAAGGTGTACTTGGCTTGACCTCACATCATAAAGTTGCTTGTGCATGGTTTGAGGTTTTGTACAGATACTACAGCTTCCAACACAAAACAACTGAGTTATTGTTAAAAGTGGCATTAGTTGCCTAAAAATACTAATAAAACTGGTTGACAGGATGTAAGTGAAATATTGTTGGGTGCAGCATTAAACACCTCAAAATCAAATATAAAATTCTATATGATTTAATACTGTGCCGACATTATGTTACAGAATAATGAGGTAAAGAGCAACTGCCACATGGAAAAGGAAAGTCTTGTAAGGAATGTAGAATTCTTTAAGTACCATGGGATCCCAATCAAATCCCTAATTACAGACATGTCCAAATAGTGAAATGGGTGAGGGAAAATATGACAGACACTCAACATTATTTTGATGTCTGGTATGTTGCCAAAGGTAAGAAAAATAAAATTCAAAATGTTTTTGCATTGATATTCATTTTTAACTTGCCTTACGAAGTGAAGAAGAACCAGACTAAAATAAATGTCAATGCAACAAGTGTTAATGTTTTTAATGTGACACTCACAATCATACCCAATGTAGGTGGTTTCATTTAGTGTAGAAGTTTTAGATATTCATAATATAACATATTGTTCAATCAGCTGCTAAAACAGGATTTTTTTAAAAACTTCCAATTGACTTGTGAAAGTTATTGTTGAAACACTAATTTCATGATGCTCTTAATGTCTGTTTCTATATACAGGGCTGAAAAAGAAACTCTTTACCTTATCAAAAGAAAAAGACTGTTCGGATATAACTCCATGGATAAAGAGTTTGGTCAACCACCTGTATTGGACTGCAGCATCATTGCCTGACCAAAACGAAGAATTAATGCTGGAAAAGTGGCAGTCTGTTATAAACCACATCAGTAATGTGCATTCTGGCCATGGTGATTTATTTGTATCATGTGAACATGGTACTTTGGAGGAAAGAGAGAGAAACAAAACAAGTGGTTCAAACAGTGAAAAAAATGGTTGAAATCTTTTGTCGTAAAAAAAATACTTTTAGATGAATAATGAATAACGGCCTTGTATAGCGTTTTACGATGTTGACATCGGAACGAGTAGTCAAAGTTTCAGGAATATCTCACACATTTGGCAGCATATATCGACACTCCTCCATTAATTTATGTGCAATTAATATACTTACTGTGCTGTCTGTATCCTGGCGGAATGAAAATATGACACTAGCAAATGGACGCATTTTCATGTTCCGTTGACATTAGTTGCAATGTGACGGCAGTCGAGGTATACCTAAGTATGTTTAAGTAGGTTCATGTGGCGTATATGTTTCCTGAATGAAACCAAACGTTGCTTTACAGTTCCAATAGACATACTATATTTTTATTGGTTTCGTTAAAGAATAATATTTCAACATAACCCGATTTCGGCATGCCCGGCTTGCATCGCTTTCCAGTCAACTGAAATGTCGGCCAATGAAACTTGAAAACAGGTCCATTTCTTTTGTGAGAATTTGAATTTATTAGAGAAAAGACATGAGAGTAAGTAAAGTCTGACTAAAACATTTATGACTCTACAATGTAGAAAAGCACCGTTATTTTAGTTGCCAGTTGTGTGAGATATTCTTGAAAATTTGACTTTCGTTACGATGTTAGTCGACATCAAAACACACTGCACAGCGCTGTTAGTTAGGTGGTAAGACCCTGACGCACAAAACATAAATATCAGCGTCAAGGTCTTACATGTAGGATTAGGTGTCGGCAGCCGCTTCTCCGTCATTATCAGAATCTTCCGAGCTTATCACCTTCTCTTCTTTGCATGGCAAAGACCCGGCACTGGGGTGGAAAGTTGTTAATATAATAATAAACTAGCGAAATGGCTGCCCCTTGAAGTCATTCGTGCTACAATGTAATAGACCCCACACTGAAACGAGCTTTTTTGGTGTGTGGCTGTATTGGACATATGATGGATGGCTCTGGTCTTAGAGAGATACTTGAAACTGTTCATGGCAGGAATACAGTTACTCAAATGTTGACTGTCTTTCCGCAATATAGTCTCAGGAGAGATGGTGCAGAAATTGTTCAAGGCAGCCAAATAAAACATCATTCATTTGTCTTCCATTTTATTCTTAGATGGGGGCTTCCCATCATCGTTTGCTTGGAATAAGGGTTAGACATTTCAAGACATATGCAGTTTTTATGTGCATTAGGTGACAATAAAGTTTTAAAGATGATTTTTAATGTTAGATGGTTACAAAGAGAAGTTGCATCAGTGAAAGATGTCACACATATGAGAAGACCAGCAACAACTGGCACAACTGTATCGATTCACTGGACGCATATCTATTGAGACAGCCAAGCAAATCTGTACTTGCTGATGTATAGCCGAAGGAAGTAAAAGACAGTCAAAATACAATATATTCCACTTGTCTTTCATTATATATCTTAGATAATAATAATAATAATAATAATAATAATAATAATAATAATGAGGAATTTGTATAGCGCTTAATCTTTAGAAGCTCTAAGCCCTTTACAACATTAGACAACACCTATAAAAACATATAATGATATGATTACGAAAACAAACACCATGAAATTAGAAAACATTAAAAAGACATGCTGAGAATATTTAAGGTAGGAAACATTATTAGGTCCTTAAGTTTGTTCTTGCAGTCGAAATAAGTGCGTTTTGAGAGCCCTCTTGAATGTGATCACTGTGTCTAAGTTCAGTGGGCAATTCATTCCATGTTGCTGGGCCCTGGTATGCAAAAGAACGCTGTCCATATGACTTTGTTTTCATAGTGGGAATAATGAGTATACGATTGTCAGAAGAGGAGCGTATGTATCTTGCTGGTGTGTACACATGGGTGAGGTCGGATAGGTATGTTGGACTAGAGTCCGACAGTGAAACGTAGCACTGAGAACAAATTTTGTGTTTGATTCTGGATCGAATGGATAGCCAGTGTAGGGTACAGATCAGCGGGGAGGTGTGCTCTGATCGTGGTACTCTAAGTATGATCCGAGCAGCTATGTTTTGAACTTTTTGAAGTTTCTGGAGCAGATATTGAGATGAACCAGACAGAATTGAGTTACAATAGTCCAGTCTTGAAAGTACTAATGAACACACAAGTGTTTTAGTGGCATCAACTGAAAGATATTTGCGAATGGAGCTGATGCGTCTCAGCTCAAGATATGCAGCCTTGCATATGTTCATGACATGGTGCAATGTGAGAGTACTGTCCAGAGTAACACCTAGGTTTTGTACTAATTGTGTGAATTTAATGTTGGTGTTGCTGATATTTATTGTTTGAGGTAAAGGATGTGAATGAGAATGTCTTTGTGTTGTAATCAGAATGACCTCAGTTTTATCATCATTCATCTGCAGCTTGTTACATGTCATCCATGATTTCACATCAGAAATGCACCTCTCTACACCTTGGATGGTAGCGTCAACTGCAGTTGGGTGGCTAGATTTGTATATTTGGGTGTCATCAGCGTGCAATTGGTGAGACAGTGGATGATGATCTATGACACTTGAGAGAGACTGAGTGTACAGAATGAAGAGAACAGGTCCAAGAACAGACCCCTGTGGAACACCACAGCATAGATCAACTGGGCTGGAGTGTATTCCATTTGCAGATACAATTTGTGTCCTGTTGACCAAGTAGGACTTGAACCACAGTAAGGCTGTATCATGAATGCCAAATACATGCTGGAGACGGTGAAGTAATATATCATGGTCTATTGTGTCAAATGCTGCAGACAAATCAAGGAGATTGAGGACTTTTATCTTTCCGCTATCCAACGCAGAGAGAATGTCATTAACTATTTCTAGAAGAGTAGTTTCAGTATTGTGGCAAGGTCGATATGCAGATTGTACATTGCTAAAAAGACTGTTTGAATATAGATGAGATACAAGCTGGGATAGAACAACCTTTTCTAAGATTTTTTTTTATATGAATGGGAGATTTGAAACTGGGAGCTTTACTGCGTCGTTTAATTTGGAATAAGGGATCGACATTTCAAAACATATGCAATTTGCATGTGCACTGCATGACAAGAAAGTCTGTGAAATGTTCAGTGGTGTTTGATGGTTACAAAGAGAGTTCATCACTGAAAGATGTCATATATACGAGAAGATCAGCAACACCAGGCACAATTGTATCGATTCACAGGAACAATGCTCACTGAAAACAAGAATTTGTTCTCGATAAACAAAGAGAACAAAACATGTTTAAAATATTCACGCTAGGAAAACGTCTAGAGAAAGCTGGGTGTGACATGTAACTAAAGATACAGATGTTATTATTTTGCAGACGGCAGAAGCTGCAGTCACGGAAAGAGACATTTTGTGTTAGTTCTAGCTGATGACATTGACATAACATTAACGCTCCTTTGTTATTGTGCTAGCATGGAAAGCAGAGAAGTAGTATTACTAGCCCACAACGTACCTCTAGGTAAGTCAGAAGCTGCAACTTCAAAAGAACCAAGACTTCATTCCCTGTTACGTTGTGATACAACCTCCGAACTACGGAGAATTGGACAAGGTGTTGGATTCATGAAGAACAGGCAGTTGGAAGAGTATGCAGATGTCTGCAACAACTGTGCATCTGATGACATGTTGATTTGTATCATTTTTAAATATGACTGCTCCAATTAATTCTTTACAGAGAATATTTCAATATTACATAAGACATTTTGACATAAATTGCAACGGACACCGCTGTCGTCAATATTGTTGTTGTTGTGGGGTTTAACACCATTTTTCAGCACACGATAGGCTATACATGGCGGCCAGTATTGATGGTGGAGGAAGAACCCGGGAAACATCCGGAAAGAACCACCGACCCACGAGAAGCTTGGCAAGCTTTCTCACATACCGACATTGGCCCAATCCAGGACTCGAACCCACGCACACAGAGGTGGAATGTCAGTGATCCGTAACGGAGAGCGCTTTAGACCACTCGGCCACTCGGGGCCCCCGTTGTCAATGTTAGTATTTGTGCAAGTTCCAAATTACTGATTTGTTAAAATTTCCAGGAAATAAAATTTTCTATTATCTTGCCTTAACAGAGCAAACTTATTGATATCAAGTAAAGTTCATGTGCTATATTACAAGCTGACTAAAATTATTGCAAACATCGGATGATATGTTTTAAAACCTAGGATCTATGACAATGTATTTCTCTTTATCATGATAGTATTCAACATAGATGCCTTAGTATTATCTTCCTTATTTTTGTTTTAAGCATATCATTAAAGCAATAAGGCTATATCCTGTGAAGTCTTAAAGTTAAAAATAGCTTGAAATCGATGTAAATGTGACTACTTGTAGAGGCGTCTGCTACTGACTGAGAGTATATACATAGAAAGAATCATCACATTTTAATGCAAATTTTCAATATCTCCACGAAATATTTCCCTAAAAGTTTATTATGATGTTTTATGCACCCTGAAGAAGTGCTGCACATGCAAATAATTTTATTGAAATTTTTTTACCTTGACCCAAAAATTGAAACAATATTCCGAGACTAACATGTACGGAACTGCGCGTTTACTGAAGTCCAGCGACAAGACGGGTCTCTGAACAGAAATAAAAAATTAAATATCTAAAGTAGAGGACTTCGATGAAGAATGATCGTGGATAAATAATGCAACGGTAAATCTGTATGCTGTTTGTAATTCTTGAGAATTTTTAAGCAATCCATGCCTTTACAGCATCACGGTCACAACGACTCAGATTCCTCTACGTTACGTTGTGTAAGTTGAAATTCAAGCATTTTAATGAGCTCAGATTGTTATCTCTCAGATTTGAACTATTTGTGTCCCTTACGGCATGTGACACACACACACACACACACACACACACACATATATATATATATATATATATATATATATATATATATATATATATATATATATATAATTTTTTCTTCTTCTCATTTAGCAATTTCTCGGTCTATCTGGAGAATGTACTCCAGATTTGAATTGTGTTTCCTGCTGACAATTGACTAATTCATTATATGGAACGTTCTAGGTTATATGACCAAGTTAATGAACCTTGTTTTATTCCGTGGTGACTTTAGATACGTCTGGTTTTGTTATTATATCAAAGACATACCACATATACGGCGCCAGTTCAGAGCGGAAAACGTGACTTTCAGTGTTCTCGTTCGTGGCTGTTCCAGATAATGAAATACAATTTATAATCTTGTAACCCAAAATGCTATAGAATACATTTATTATTATTATTATTATTATTATTATTATTATTATTATTATTATATCTTTCTTCAACAACCTTTGCGCTGGTCTTTGTACTGAAGTCTCTCACCTTCCCGAGACCTTAGGTCTTAAAGGTCTTTTGTACAATTCTTGCTAATTCACTTGTCTACGTATGTAATGGTAATTGTGTTGTGCGTTTACGCAGTTTAAACGTAAGGTATGCTAATCAGGCGTTGTAAAGTGAACGTAGCTGTCGACCATATCAAGTTGCATTGTGTGTAGGAGAGGACCAGCTTTTGAAGTTTAACTGATCACAGAAAAAAGAATACATTTTTATTTAAAATTGATCATAGTATGCAATGGGGAAATCTAATGAAGTCCCACGAATAATAAAAATATGAAAGCGATGGCACTATGTAGAGGGGTACGAGAATGTTCGTAAGGAAGAGCTCTTGTTTCATTGAAATTATAAGGGCACAAGGACCACACTGATATATTTTAAAAACAATGCCAATACACTCTAGTTCTCTTTAAAAGAACTTTCTAATCTCTTGACTGAAAATTTAGTAGTCAACAAATTTACTGAAATGTTCGAAATCAATTAACATGTTGGACATTTTTCAGGTCAAGCTGAATCCAGCAAAATATACCATTTATTGATTTTCATTACTATAGGATCAGAAATGCAAATTATTGTTTCTAAACTATGAACCTATAGGTGACTTTTACTGAAAATATTTATTTCACAAGAACCAACATAATTACACACAAGTAAATAAGCCAATGCATTTATTCCTTTACTGTATTAAAAAACATAGAATATAATAATGCAATAAATATACTAACAATCAATGTAGAGTTTTAAATTATCAAAACTCAGAAATTATGTCGAGAAATTAAATATCACTTGTTGGGTCTAATTGCATCTCCTTAAAGTTCCATTTTCTAGATCTTTCAACCACTACTATTTAATTCAACAGATACAATCTAAAATCTCGACCCAGGAAATGGAATTTTAAGGACAGTCATTTCTGATACAGCACGTTAAATTGGAATTCTGGACATGTGACATTAAAATTTCAACGGCAACGTTCTGATTGGAGCAGATTTTGTCCGCTACGGCGCCTCATAAATATAATAATTAAATAAATATACTAACAGTCAATGTAGAATTTTAAGTTATCAATACTCAGACCGGACAGACGAACAATTAACAATGTAATGACAAGATCGGGCTGGCGTTGCTCGGGGGTTGGTGCAAAATCGGTAATAGCTATTTTGTATCTCCCTTGGACTCGGATAATCGGCAGGGACATATATACATTCTTAAGGTATTTGTAACCAAAGATCGTAAATTGCAAGGTTAAAGCCAGCTTTTTTGTTGCATTTTGTTAAAAATTAATTTTTAAATATGTCTTGAAAACTTCTAACTTAAATAAATAAAACCAGACTTAAAGACATCGTGATTCGAAAAAAAAAGTAGAATATTTGCTTCTGAGAACGTTCAATCAGTTGTCACTATCAGACTTAAAAGAAAACAGCCCGCAGAGGAGGGGGGGGGGGAAAGTTGAGAACATAACATTTTTATCCCAGTACAAGAGTAATTAATGTAATGAACAAAGCGAAATGGATAATGTCACTAAATGTTTATTTATCATTTTACGTACGCAAAGATGGATAAGAGAAATTATCTAAAGTATATTAAGTGCAGGCAATTATTATGCATGAGAGAGACAGAGAGAGGATTTCGATGAAATTCTACCCTGTATTTAATTAATTTATAATAAGGGAATTAATAATATTTTTGTCATCTTTTTGTCTCAAGGCTAATGATTATTCTCTTATGTTACGTGTTTAGGCTCGAATAAAAAGTAACACAAGAAAGAGTCAAAATAACAAGCTTTGAAAATTTAACAAATAATTTATTTCCCTGGAAAAATACTGTAAAAATGAAGTCTAAAAAAAAAATACGGTTTCAAGAATTAAATCCAAAAATAATCCAAGAATAATCCCCGAATAAAATTTTAGAAGTCCTCATATTGAAATGTTCTTATAATTTCAAGTTCGAGTCCCGACGAAGAATCCAAGATGGAAGGCGATGACGTATGCTGTATCCTGTTCAATGTTGTTGTCTACAGTTCCTTGTAGAAACACAATAAATAATCCTCCGGGTTTGGAAATCCAAATATTTTTTTTAAGAAATGTTGTTTATTCAAGAATTCTGTATGAGTAAAAAAATATTTCCAGAGAAATGAATTGATTATTTTAGAATCCAAATAATCTGAAGAAAAATTAACATAGTAATCGCAAACAGCATGAAACGACTTGACATCAAGCGTTTTTAACCCCAGGTTGACTAAATTCTCTCTAAGCATCATTCATTAAAACTAACTAACGCGTACCTGAATTGCGAAATAGAGGATTAAGTGATCACGTAGCACCAGCATGACCTCAATAAAAACCAATCATTTTACTCCGAGAAATGAAATTGTTTACTTCACTAAAACTATTTACAATCCTAGGATCAAGTATTCAATACATCCTCGATCTCACTCTTATTACTCACACAATACAAATAAATAAGAAAAGAACTTGTTGACGTGACTGTTACCATATTTGAATTAAGGTCGGGAACCAGGTCAGCCTTATGTGTTTACAGAAATGAACAGTCAATGTCAAACTATTTTCTTGAAAATCTACGAGTTCCTAGTAGACAGAACTACATTATTTTGAAATACAATGAAATAAAAAAATTGAAAGATTTTAAAACTTACTAACAATTAAATCAGATATAAATTAAATCAAATATACATAACAATTCCGTGGAAATTCATCATATATTTATAGCATATAGAAACGATAGTCTGTTGTTGAAATATAACCTACTGTTGAAACAATATTTATAGGTTACTGCATTTGTATGGGAAAATATGAACGAGTTTTTTGGATGGAATACTACACGAACTTGTGAGTGCAGTATAACCTTCCGACAAAACGAGTTCATATTTTCCCATAAAAATGCAACAACCTTTCTATTATATGCTCATTTTTTAAATTCTACCTAAGGTTTAATTATATAAATAAAATACACTACAAGAAACAACGTCAATGAATGAATGCCGTATTCCAAACTAAATACACAAGCGCAGATTTGTCATTACACAATGACATCATTATTAATGCGCATTAACTCCGCCCAGATAAATTTGAACTTAGTCGCGCGCTCGACATAACTTTCGAAAGAAAATGGCGTGTCTAGTTAAAATTGAAATTTGCAGTCATATTGTGAATGAATGCGCATTGCAACAACTGTTTCATTCGATCTGGAATGAATATATTTTGGTATTTTGTTTCGATTCGACGAAAGTTTGTGATTTTGGACTGGATTCATCTGTGCAAATTATACATGAAATACATCGGATTAAAGTGGCGCGGGAGAAGCGTGTTTACGTCTGCAAATGTGTCTGTTTCTGTCATTGAATGTCTGAAATCATAACGTGGGGAAAATATGAAGTCTTTCAATTGCAATTATCAAAATGACGCTATGGAATTTAATACTTATTTAATTTTGAATGCAATAAGGAAGATGCAATGGCACTTATCATCGAAATTATAGCATAATTTCGAAATGTGTAATCCAGATTGAAAACCGGTGACATGGCTCATGTAATTCGGATTTGCAGAATTAAGAAAATACATTTTGAGGAAATTCAGGATGCAAAACTGTAAGTATATTTTATTTTGCCATTCTTATCACCAGCTAAAGAAGAGAGTATATGCCTTGTCACTTGTATGTTATTTGTAAGGACCTAATCTTTCGTCATTTATATAATTTAGCTAGCCTAAATCCGAAACATTGTATCAACGCGGAATGTGCAAAAACAGCTGGGTTTTTTTTCTTTTTTTTTTTTGCTGTCCACGAAACATCTATTTTAGTTCCTTCAGAAACAAATTTAAACAACCACAACGTAAAGAGCCTCTTGTGCGAATGTACATGATTTGTGTCCCAAATCAAAAGTGCTGGCGTCTGCGTCCATTGTTTGTTTACAAAAGAAAGTAGTTCCATTATTCACGTGAATGCTATATGTGTATTGTCGCGCGCGTTCACTATCGGGGAATATTGAACGATTCTGACAATGTAAAGTTAACGGGGAAAAAAAATGAGCATATAATAATTTAATAATTAGATATACTTATTAATACGTCATGTGCGGATCACAATTTGATATACCAACATTATTGGTATATAAAACATATATATATATATATATATATATATATATATATATATATATATATATATATATATATATATATATATATATATATATATATATATATAGAGAGAGAGAGAGAGAGAGAGAGAGAGAGAGAGAGAGATGTATGTATGTAATTAGATCCTACGCGATATACAGTAATACATTGCATAAGGTTACAGTAAATTGGTATGATAATCAAGATATTTAGGGAAAAATAACATACTAACACCTTTTCTATTTTTTAAATTTCTCTAAAATGTATCAAGTCCAGCACCAAAGAATGGTGATATAAAAGTTACTAATGTTTCTATCCGAAATATCCGTATGTTTTATTTTAAAGATTAAAACTGACCCGTTGCTTCTATAAGGTGTTGATTTATTTCGAACCCATGATGATAAAACATGTTTGGCAATCCATTCACAGAAGAAGAAGAAAAAAACATGTTCTAGTGCAGAACTGAAATTATTTTCAGGATCAGATTCTCTGTCCTTACTACACAGAAATAATGCTTCTTTTAAATTCATTCTTGGTGAATGAAGTGTTTCATTTTGTAAGGTCGTGTAAGCTGCCACATCTCTCTCTCTCTCTCTCTCTCTTATGTCATAATTCTGCATATGACGATACCACATGCGGTTTCGTATCGATGTAAAAATAATTCTATTAATTATTTGATATTTTGTACTGTTTTGAGTATCTAGTGTAGTTCAGTGATTTACACCTCTTGTTTTTCTTTCATTCTGCCTTTTATTCATCACTAACCCTTCCAAAATTATGTAACGTTCGAACACCAAATACCTGACGCCGGCTGCTCTGAAAATTCCGGTCAGGTCAGTACTATCAGCTGATATGGTCTAAGACAGGTGTGGTGATAAGACTCTCACTATAACCATAAGACATTCAGACGTCTGGAGGAACTCGACCTATGTGATATCCACGAGGAAGATAACGAGTTTAGGAACAGTAAAAATGTGGCAACTTTTACTTCTCATTTTTGCAGCCCTCCGGGGTAAGTACTGCAACATTATAGTTCTTTTATTGGACAAGACATTCTATCCATTTAAAGAGACCACCACAGTGTGATATCACCAGAAGCATAACATCAGGGGCTCGCAGACATGAAGCAAGAAAGGTGCAATGTTTGGGGCCATTAAATACAGTTAGTCCTCGTAGTTAAAAGGGGCTCAGATATGGTATGGGGCATGGAACGAATCATTCAAACAAAGCGGGACACAATTCTTTGCAGGGTTTTATTATTCGTCTTCTTTATCGTATAACTGGGATCAGTATATAAAATTCATCTAATGTCTAATTCTGTACTATATTTAGGACATATTTATAACTATGATTATAACTAATTGCACAGCCAACACAAGGAAAGCCCTACATGTAGTTTGGCTGGTTTATTATTATTAGACAAATAGATTCGAAGTTTTGCCTAAGAATTAATTATGATTATACTTACCAACTTAATTACACATGTATTAAAGAGCAAGTGCCAGGATACATTGACATTCACAATTATCTTATAGTGTTTATTTGCAGTCTTGTTTTTGGAGTGAATATTTCTCATCTTTTTCAGTTTTATAATATCAGAATAAATTAAAAAAATTAATAGTAATCGTACTGGTCCATATACCTGACACGACGTGTTCAAGGCTAAGGTAAAATCTCTTTTGACCCATACGACTGAAGTCTTCCATTCGCATCCCGTGCTACTTTGTTATTAACTTGTAAATAAGGACTCAAATGTCAAGTCAATTAAATAATTGGCAAAGTTCTAATTAATAATCTTCAAAATGGAATTGTTGTCATGGCAATAACATGACTCGATGAAAATTAATATTCTACCAAGGCTTCAACCGAGAATATTCTATTTAGATCTAGCACTAAGTAATATCGTATCTCAGTAGGAATCCTTTGTTTCGGCTTCTCAGTTTGACTAAGGAGTCTTTACTTCACTTTATATTTAGTAATAGTAGAAGTAATAGTAGTAGTAGCATCGTGGTGACAGTAATAATCTTACTAGTTGCAAGACAGAAGAAGGAGAGAAGACATAGGTGTTGTTCATGAAAATGATGATTTTCATCATCATGACGATGATTATGACGAAGAAGTTTACATGTGCAGTGTTTCATGGATTTATTCATTTCTGCAATAAAACAGTATGACAGGTAACTACAAACGTATTTGTTTCAGGGCCCACTTCACTTTCAGCCTCTTTGATTATGGCATCGACGAACAGCACCATGACTTCAATAATAAAAACGATCATTATCTCATTAAGACAGACAGGGTATTTATCCCTATATTAAATTCCTTTATAACCATGATGAACCTAATATGAAGATGAACACAATTTTATTTTGGAGATATTTGTGCCATATGTATATGTTTCCGGCTATTGACTGAGTTTTATGCACTCTGGTTGGATACAAACGGTTACGTAATACTGATTTTTTGTTGTTGCACATCGGTGAAGTTTGCGGAATACTTTTTGTTCCCTGTTTCCATGTCCTTTTTTGTGCAGCTTTATCTGTCTGACACAATCATAATAATAACAACAATCCCCATCCCACCCACCTGGGAGATTATCGGATCAAAATTTACAACCTCAATATTAAAATCGCCTATTAGACGTTTAAACAATGTAATCGCACATACTTTCCCGCATTCCATCACTCACCCCTTTTGCCAGAGAAAGCATATCAGAGACTTTACAACACAGTCTTTAGAAATAATTACATTATGCGCCAACAATATGTTTCACCAGCTGGTATTAAAGACCAGGGTAATATGATAAGCAAAAGATCTCATAAAAATCGGATAAAAGCTTTTGAAAATTTGAAATGGGGAGAAAGCAAGAAAGACGCATAGTAAAACAGAGCGTATAATACTCAGGCTTAATACAAAACGTATAATACTCAAGCTTAATACAAAATGTATAATACTCAAGCTTAATACATAACGTATAATACTCAAGCTTAATACATAACGTATAATACTCAAGCTTAATACATAACGTATAATACTCAAGCTTAATAAATAACGTATAATACTCAAACTTAATACAAAACGTATAATACTCAAGCTTAATACAAAACATATAATACTCAAGCTTAATACAAAACGTATAATACTCAAGCTTAATACAAAAAGTATAATACTCAAGCGCAATGTTGAAAAAAAGGAATAGCCTAGTTTAAACTAAAACAGCCAAACAATTTTTTTTAAATTTAAAATAAAAACTGGTCATACTAACTAATTTTGATAACTGTCATGACCCGCTCTGACACTCTGCCTGTCATTCTATATAAAGAATCGACTACTCATGGCTGTCGAAGATGGGTCTACAAAATTCTGGCACAGTGAAAAGACTAATGCATGAAAATTATGAGCTCCTTAAAAGTGAATGCTTTTTTTATGAAAGCTGCTGAAACGTTAACTGAAAGGAAGAAAGTTGGAATTATAAGAATTAAATGATCATCGTTGAGCATTTAATTATTGATGTGTAAAGTTTTAGCTAATCACACACACAAACTTTCAAGGCTATAACACATTTAAACATATGTGCAATATAAAAAAATTGTTAAAATATTTGAATTACCAGCGGGAGGAACGCAAGTACACTCAAGTGGATCACAGATAAATAACAATATTGTACATAGAAAACACGCGATGTCCTATCAGGGTAATGCACGCCATTACAGAGAAACTAAAAGAGAAAACATTTGAAAACGAAGCTGGTTTTGAAAGACATCGAAAAAGTCTTCTGTGATAGTTATCAGTTATTGTCCAAATGGATATTTTTACTGGCAACAAGGTGATATTTAGAATGTGTATTGGACTATGTTTTGTTTGCTTTTCTTGCTGTTTTTATTTGTGTCCTCTAGTTCCTTTAGCTTAGTGACCGGTTTGGTATAAAGCAAAGTTGCTTTTTGTTTCGAAAATTTGTCTTTCTCACGATGCAACTTTCATAAGCTGAAATAAAAGTAACGTTAACTTACAGTTATTTGACCAATGTCTTTCCTACATGTATTTACTGTACAATAATAACTATGAGAAAATAGGTTATGTTTGAAGATGTTTCCTTCAAGTCATACCAGTTCTTGTTTGGCACAAATACAATATAACTATTTAGATAATAACAATTATAGTCTGTTTTTTTTCAGCAACATTGATGAGGGAAAGTTGATTACTGGTTTAAAAATGCCTGAAATCTCCCATAGATATCAAATTGTTTGAGTACATTAAGTACCTTGGTTTGCGATAAAATGTGCTGAACACAGAAGTTTACATAATAACGAGATTTGAGCAGTAGGATACATTTACCATATTTCTGCATGACATAAGGTAAGTACTTACCTGATTATGAGGACACGCTACTGCAAGATAAAACCTGACCTTTATCTCCTTTTCAGTGCTGTGCTATTTGTTGGACATCAAATGCTGAATGTACAGAACCATTGCACACACATTGTCACTTATGATCAGGGATTTTCTTGAATATTCCTGAGTCTGCAAAAACTTTCATCAATCCCTTGAATACACATTTTTATCTAAGTCTGTTAGTTCAACGTTGAAATCAATTTTTATCTCGTAATTACAACTTAGCTATCTCGTAATTGCGACTTACTATTATCATAATTAATACTTAGCTATCTTGAAAGTGCGAATTAATATCTAGCTAAGTCATAATTATGAGATACTAAGTCGTACTTACGAGACACTAAGCCATAATTACTTTGATTCTAGGTCGATTGCCACCATAATTTACTTAGCTAACACACACACACACACACACACACACATATATATATATATATATATATATATATATATATATATATATATATATATATATATATATATATATATATATATATATATATATATATATATATATATATATATATATATATATAAGTTATGTTGGCAATCGATTTAGAATCAAATTAATTATGGCTTACTCCAAGAACATTAATTTATCTAATTTTTTAAATTTTATTAATGGCTGTAAACTGTACAGAATGGTTGTGCTAGGTCTCGATTTTTGGAGTCGTTCACACTTATAGTGTTCCTGTTGTAAGTCTGCAGACGTGTTTCATATTGCATGTAGACATTATTCAAGAGAAAAAACATTTGTTTGGCTGTTCAGTGGAAATAAAAAGTGCTCATTATTTGGATTATAATGTTATTCTGGAACTGTTAAAAATTATTAGAAGGAATTCTAGACAATGCATCTTGACAACGTCATGGTTCTTGGTGGACCAGTACCTTTCCGGTTTTGAAAATTATTAGCAGCATTTCATTCATTTTTTTAGACTTTTATAAGAACCAGTTTTGAGTCATTTCATAACATCATAAGTTCCTCTCACATTTTCATTATAACTTTGTTAATTAAACTGATTGTTAAATGGTTCAAAAATGTTTGGTTTTGCTTCTCTTTTGTTACTTAGTTTGTGACCATATAGTCGTAATTATATACAAACATACATACATACATACATACATACATACATACATAATTAAAAATAACATGGCATTATTTAAAGTGTTAGTATAAAATAATCTGATATACCAATACTATTTGTATATCAAATTGTGATCCGCCCATGGCGCAATAATATATAAACATTATTGCGACCGTACGCAGTTGATTCCTGATTAACGATCAATTTCTACACATTAATCATTAGTAACGTATGAAAATAGCGATATAAATTAATAATAATCCCCGTTTTCTAAATGAATTCAAAATGGTACACATTTTCATCGCAATCCTTTCTGCTTTCTGCTCCCCCTCTCATGCATAACGGAAAAACTACGCATAAATGTGGAGCGAGAGGGGAAAGGAATTTGGGCTGGATTAAAACCTTGAAATAGAAATTACACCAAGTAACCTACAAGAATATGGTTCGTCGTAACGATATGTGTGCACTTTCCCTGGGGATTATCTAAAGTTTTTATCGATGATACAAAGTTGCAATCTCTGTCGACATTATACTGTAAATTTCTCGGTTACGAAGTACATATACACTGATATATTTTGTTGTTGGTGTTGTTTCTTAAACATATTATAATGTTTTAAAAATCGATTATTATTAACTAAAATATGAATATATCCGGAGGCCTCTCTCTCTCTCTCTCTCTCTCTCTCTCGGCTATCGTAGCAAGATACGGGCTAAAATCTATGAAAATAGAGGATTTTCGTTTGTGGCATCCCACGATGCCTCTGGACTTATGAATGATGGTGAAAGTTAAGTCAAACCCACCAAAGGATCGCTCATCAGAGAGAGAGAGGGAGAGAGAGAGAGTGAGAGAGAGAGAGTTTATAATCAATGGTACTATTACTTTATAATGACTTAGATCAACTGTAAATTTATTAAAATAGTTCAATTACCTCTTGCTGATTCGTCATTTTGCTTAGTTTCTGTTCCACAATAATTTCCATTCGCCGGTACCTGAATGGCTAAGCGTTCATGTGAATGGCATAGCTAACCAAGGGATTGTAGTGCTCTACTTTCATCATTAAAACCATCTTTCACGTTTAAATTACCAGTGTGTGTTATATTAATTTAATCAAGTTATGAAGAACAATATAAACTAAAAAGTAAAAAGAAACAACAACCAACTTATCAATATGCAAAGTTGATTGAGAATAGCCACAAAAGGCATATAACTACTTTTTGTAGCGGACGCAGTCGGGGATGCGAGAAGTTCATTCACTCCGTCAGTACACAGCTGCTTGTAGTAAATTTTAACTCCGTTCAAAATGGCAAATGTATGTATTTGTATGTGATATAAATAAACATATGTACAGTGTGTGCGCTGTATCAGTGATATACCACTCGTTGTATAAATGTGTCATTAAAAGGCTTGCCTCGTTTCCTTATAATGACTACAACAACAATAACAACTACTATTACTATTACTACTACTACTACTACTTATTATTATTATTATTATTATTATAATCACCCAAATACATCATTATCGTTGTCATCATTATCAGCAGAGGAAGCAGCAGCAGAAACCTCATTATTTTATCCCTCACCAATTTGACTTCATTTTCAACCACCCTATTACTCATTATTAAATGTTCTCTCTCTCTCTCTCTCTCTCTCTCTCTCTCTCTCTGTGCCATTTCGGCATAATTCTTCCCAATTTGTTAAAACAAGTCGCAAAATGTTTTATCTATTACTTTTCTTGCACCCTTGCATCGTTATTGCAACTTTCATCACGATCACTATAACATACTCTTCATCCTGCTCATAATCAAAATTAATATTTACACCTTCATCACCACCTACATCTATCAGAGGCCTCAGTAAACACATTAACTGTTTGCAAATTATCTGTAGTAAAGGTTATCAATTCTTGTCCTTGTCCTGAACCCGACTTTTAATTCCTTTTCAGCAATCATTGTTCATGTTGCTTCAGACTTTTCCTTGGCACTTCATTACTGCACCTGCAACTTATGCATCGTTCTCAAGTTATTGTTTCAGTTTTCAACATGTACGAAGTTATCGATTCTTTCATATGACGGCATGACACACACTGTAGCTTATTTTTGTCGGTATTTTCAAATGACGTTATTAAGATGTCCACAAATTGCACATGTCCTTGCTGTAATTTAAAACGCAACGGCGAAGGGAATTTTTAAACCAATAAAGAAAAATATTTCCAGTATTAAATTCAAGGATTAGAGAAACATAAATCTGCATTTGATACAGACTGTTAGAATGGGCCGGCGCTACCATAGAGGCAAACTAGGCAGCCGCCTAGGGCGCTGATTTCAGGGCGCGCAACTTATTTTTTTTTTGTTTATAAATTTTGAAATTGATATTTTCCGGGGGGGGGGGGGGGGCGCCAGAATCTAACCTTGCCTAGGGCGCCAGATAGTCTGGCCGGGTCTGGCGCCGGTCCTGCTGTTAGAAGATTGAATACCATGACATGGCTCCCTATGCGTATGTATCTTTTAACTGTCCAGTAACAACATAGAACACTAAATTAAGGCTATATGCTGGAGAGAGAGAGAGAGAGAGAGAGAGAGAGAGACTAACTCCCGACTGACCATTTCAAGTATCCCTGGACTGGGTACTCTGATTCCGCTCAGGTACTTTGTTAGATTTATTGTCTGTGGCAAAATGGCTGATAACAGCTAATGCTGACTCTATAAAAAGCCACTTTAAGTAATGATTGTTGAATATAAATATAAAAACACATTATAAAAGGAACACTTCATTTTGGTACAGTCTTAATAATACTCATTGTGAATGAAGTACGGTTAAGGGGCAATTAATCCATAGATCCGTGAATGTTGTATGCCTGCCATATGTATATTTACCGATGTGGAGAAAAGAAAAAAGTATGTTTTAGACCAAGAATCAAGCCAAAAATTCTGTATTAACTTTCAAAATAATTGAACTTACGCTGTGAATGATTGACGTAAAGTCATAGGCACCAATAATATTCTATTTAAACTTATTTGTTTTTTTAACTGTATTCTAGAGAAATGCGGTGAAGGGAAATTAATTAAATACCCGCCATGGGAATGTTTGAATCTCCTTTCATTAACGATCAGGTGATTTTCTATGTTCTACTTCAGGTCACGAATGTGATGTTTCTGAAAATGTGACGGCTTTGACATCTAAGACCACATTCGAATCAGAAACCAACAGCACAACCTCAGTGGATCATTCCAATTCTGCCTCGACCTCTAAACCTTCTACCACTCCTGGCTCTACAACGACCTTGGTGAATCCCATGATAAACAAGACCGTATGCTATGACATAGTTGGCTGTTTTGACAACTATCCACCCTTTGACAACGCTGACTACGACCTCCCAATGTCACCCGAGGAAGTGGGGACACAGTTTTTGCTTTTTACCAGACAAAATCTTGCGAGGAATGAAACACAGTTTATCAACTATACAGACATCAGAAACTTAACTAACTCCTATTTTGATGCTACAAAAAAGACAAAATTCATCATACATGGCTTCTCCAATTCAATTACTACTGAGTGGATTTACGAAATGAAGGACGAGCTGCTTAAAGCGGTAAGAATGTTGAAAGAAATCTTGCATAAAGGAGATGAAAGCGATGATAACATGATCGACAAAGCTGATAAAAGAACGAAAATAGATTCTTTATAAATAAATTTGGCCATACCAGAAGAAAAATCCAATTTATATCAATAAATATTACTACTGACTAACTTTAGAAAAAATTACATTTGGCAGCATAAAAATGGAACATACAATTCTATGAATATACACAATTAAACCGATACAAATCAGCGTTGCAAGACAAACATTTTAGGTTGTATTTTCTTTTCAGAAGAACAAAAACTGCAGCGCATTACGTAGAACTGAACTAACAGTATGTTCATCTAGGTTGTGATGCGCTAATATGCATAAATTTCCATCCCTTATACGTAAGAATTACCTAATCTCTCTCTCTCTCTCTCTCTCTCTCTCTCTCTCTCTCTATATATATATATATATATATATATATATAATTCTCTAATCAGATTGATGCGAATGTTTTGGTCGTGACATGGGGTCCTGGGGCCGAATTTCCTAACTACGCTCGAGCCGTGGCCAACACAAGGATGGTCGGAACCCAGATTAAACTCCTTCTGGACCTCTTGATGAAGCTTGGAGTCAGCCTGGAGAATGTGCACCTTATAGGGCATAGTCTGGGAGCCCATATCAGTGGGTACACGGGGTATATCCTTAACAAACAGGGTTTAACGCTTGGCAGAATTACAGGTAGGTTAAGTTTGAAAGTTTGCATTGATGTAGAATCTTCCACCGAACAATAACGATGGAAAACATAAAACATGGTCTTTGTTATTTCATGCAAAGTGTCTGTTTCATGAACTCTAAGGAAAAGAAATTGTTGCGTTGGGGTTATTTTTTATTTCTGGTGCATTTTATCAGTGAAATGGTTTGAGGAATGAATATTTAACTTCTATTTATATATGGGGTTTTTATCTAGATAAAATAAACTTTTAAACTTTTAACGACAGGTCAACAAATTGCTGTCTACAGAGTGCCAATGAAACGTTCAGTTCTAACATTATAAAGATAAACAATAGTAAAATGACCTTTGGGGGATAAACCATTACAAACTGAATGACCCCATGTAGTATTGAAAGAAAACGGATACTGGTTAAACATGTTGATGTTCTGTAAAATGTATATAAAATGAAAAAGAAAGGTAACAATTAAACATTTTTAAAAACACCTTATTAATATTTGCTATATAAACCAAATTCCCTAAAAGAGACCAATATTTGTATGTTGGTACAACACTATAAAGTGTCTTCAATGCGTTATAAGCCAAATAAAAATTTTTGTCTCATAAGTTGGTTTTCAATTGACCCCTATTATACATAATTAATTTGCATTGTTTGTAAAACATGTAAAGTCATTACATGCTGTGGATAATTGCATTGTGTACCTGACCTTGTCAAAAATCAAGTTTGCGGCGTTCCGGATTAAAGACAATGATATTGTTTTAACTTTTGTAAACAAATAATACATAGTACATATATTCCGTTTGATTGTGGGCTAAATATTAGGATAATTATCGATAGAAGTAAACATATTCATTTGGGTCTGAGTCAATGTTATTGGAATTCACCCCAGAAATACATAGCATACATGATATTTATTACATTCTATATAATAATTTTTGTAATAGAATCTGCTAGAATGGAGGTTTCCATTAAGGAATAGTTTTTTCACGAAGATGTAAATTGTGTCCTAGGTCAAGTAGACGGTTTTATAATCGTATTTCTGTAGAAAATATTCATTCATGTTTTTAAGATCTTGAAGCAGAATCATTTGTTGTGTTCAGTATTTCCTTTGGGCTGGAATTTATTCATTCAGATTATTTAGTGCTCATCAATAATATTCTTGGAAGGAGACATTAATTTGGAATTTTAGTGAATTAAAACAAGGGTATACCTTGGAATTATAGCGAATTTAAACAAGGGCATCTTGGATTATGTTATTGTGATTAATCAGAAGACTGTTGGCACATCATCACACATTAGACCATTGTTACATTAGTACATTTGACACTACAGGCACATCATCACACATTAGACCATTGTTACATTAGTACATTTGACACTACAGGCACATCAACACCTTCAGCGTTAGATCTTATTTGGAATAACACAGAAATTTAATTAGAACTATATTCATTAGAACTGGTGATAAAACATTTTGAACTATTTTGGGATTTCGCTTTACTGTAAGTTCTTTCTAAATTTTCACTTTGTATTCTTGAAAAAAAATATTTTGTTGAATTTAACAAAACTTGCTGGTGTTCGCTCTTTTCTATTATTTTAGTTTAAGACCATAGATTCGTAATACCCAACAAAATGCGTTCTACTCTCAGTAGGTATATTTTACATCAGTTGTCCAGTGATGGGTTTGATATTCAAACGCTTGCTTGTGGAGTTTTCACCGCTTGATGTTTTAGTCGCTTCTGGAATCCATCGTCAACCGTAATGTATATCGATCGGCCTGAATGTCATATAAAAAACGAATGTTTAGGTTTGTCGTTCTACGAACACCCAGAATACATCATTCTAATATTTACTATTGGCATACAAAAGAATCACGGTTAACATTACTGGAAAAAGATAGAATAGTTCCATACTAAATCAAAAATGAGAGAATTCACGTTTATTAGTTGACTGAAAACGCGCCTCATCGTGCATGTAAGAGAACCTGTAGCTGATAGAGTGCACAATTCTTGATTTTCTCTACCACTAAGAGAATCTACCACTAATGTAGATAAAAGTTTTACTGTTTCAGCAGACAGTATTGCAAAATCAAAGGTTAAAAATCTGAACTGTTCCAATAGTTAACTGCAGAGTGAATTACAACGGATTACATACTTTCTGGAGGACGTTCGAAGATGTGAGTGCTACAAAAACAGACTAAGAAACAAAAAACATTAAAAAAAACATTAAACATGTTCTCTACTAAAGTAAAGTATTTCAAGATCAAACATTTTGATGTACATTTTTTTATCTATGCTAGGCTTTGTAGTCAACTCATGTTTTGGCTTAGATTCCAACCTGAAAATGTTGTTGTGCAGAGCTCCTTAAAGAAAGACATTCACATTTAAACGTCTACCGATTTATACCATGTCGGTAAAAAAGCTCATACTGCTAGTGTTTCATGTATTTTTTTTGTACCCAGACTAACGTTGTTAAACAATTTTATTATATACCTGTCATTATTGGCTTCTTATGAGTTGTTGTGTGCGTATTATTCATGATGTTTGTTTACCGCCGACCGATTTTTGTCGGATCTATTATTTGACAAAATATATTACTGACCACAACAACAATAACAAAAACATCAACAATAATTTGTCTGTCCACGATACATGTTCGTTTTTTTTTTAAAGTGTTACGATTGGTGATGAATACGAATCTACGTCTGTTTAAGGAACAAACTAGCCACATCTTGTCAACGCACCATACTCACCAATACGTTTGTGTTGTTCGAGATCTACAGAGGCTGCGCGAGAAGAACTTTGAAATCGATGTCTGGTTGGGAAATGTAGTTAACCATCCTGACATCTTTTGCACCATGTGTGAATGTCTCCGCCACAAGTAATAACAGTAACTAATATGGGTTGTGCCGTGACCAAGAAAAATAACTATTCTCTTTTCTGCTGCTGATGTGACAGTGAATTTATTTGTTCCATATCGAAGACGCTCAAAACATTATGTCAATAAGCTGTTATAATAATAATAATAATAATAATAATAATAATAATTGGGACTTTGTATAACGCCTAATCTTTAGAAACTCTAAGAACTTTACAACATCAGACAATACCTACAAGATAAAAAACATATAAAGATTTGATTACAAACACAAACACCATGAAATTAGAAAACATAAAGAAAACATGCTAAGAATATTTAAGGTAGGACACATTATTAGATCTTTAAGTTTGTTCTTGCAGTCGAAATAAGTGAGTTTTGAGAGCACTTTTGAATTTGATCACTGTGTCTTTGTGTCTAAGTTCAGTGGGCAATTCATTCCATGTTGTTGGGCCCTGGTATGCAAAAGAACGCTGTCCATATGACTTTGTTTTCATTGTGGGAATAGTGAGTATACGATTGTCAGAAGAGGAGCATATGTATCTTGCTGGTGTGTACACATGGGTGAGGTCGGATAGGTATGTTGGACTAGAGTCCGTCAGTGAAACGTAGCACAGAGAACAAATTTTGTGTTTCATTCTAGATCGAATGGATAGCCAGTGTAGGGTACAGAGCAGCGGGGAGGTGTGCTCTGATCGTAGTACTCTAAGTATGATCCGAGCAGCTGTGTTTTGAACTTTTTGAAGTTTTTGGAGCAGATTTTGAGATGAACCAGACATAATTGAGTTACAATAGTCCGGTCTTGAAAGTACTAATGAACACACAAGTGTTTCAGTGGCATCAGCTGAAAGATATTTGCGAATGGAGCTGATGAGTCTCAGCTCAAGATATGCAGCCTTGCATATGTTCATGACATAGTGCAATGTGAGAGTACTGTCCAGAGTAACACCATAGCTTCGTACTGATTGTGTGAATTTAATGTTGGTGTTGCTGATATTTATTGTTTGAGGTAAAGGATGTGAATGAGAAAGTCTTTGTGTTGTAATCAGAATGGCCTCAGTTGTATCATCATTCATCTGCAGCTTGTTACATGTCATCCATGATTTCACTTCAGAAATGCACCTCTCTACACTTTGGGTGGTAGCATCAACTTCAGTTTGGTGGCTAGATTTGTATATTTGGGTGTCACCAGCGTACAATTGGTGAGACACTGGATCATGATCTATGACACTTGAGAGCGGCTGAGTGTATAGAATGAAGAGAACAGGTCCAAGAACAGATCCCTGTGGAACATCACAACATAGATTAACTGGGATGGAGTGTATTCCATTTGCAGACACAATTTGTGTCCTGTTGACCAAGTAGGACTTGAACCACAGTAAGGCTGTATCATGAATGCCAAATACGTGCTGGAGACGGTGAAGTAATATATCATGGTCTATTGTGTCAAATACTGCAGACAAATCAAGGAGGATGAAGACTGTAATCTTTCCGCTATCCAAAGCAGAGAGAATGTCATTAACTACTTTTAGAAGAGTAGTTTCAGTACTGTGGCAAGGGCAATATGCAGACTGTACATTGCTAAAAAGACCGTTTGAATTCAGATGAGATACAAGCTGGGATAGAACAACCTGTTCTAAGATTTTTTTTTATATGAATGGGAGATTAGAAACTGGGTGGTAGTTCTTTAAATCGTTATGGTCTAGTATTGGTTTCTTCAGCAGAGGCTTTACAGTGGCAGTTTTGAAAAATGGTGGGAATTCCCCTGATGAGAGAGAGGTATTAATAACATCAGTTAGTGAAGGAAATACTGGATCTAAGCACTCAAGCAGTGGGCTGATTTCGCTGCATTGACTATATTTGTGACATTCTTCTTAGCGGCTTCATAGATTTGCTTATGCTTTGCTTTGATTTGCTTCAGATCGATACAGGGGTGGAAATACTTTAAGAATCGGTTGTAGCTGATGTCTTTCAATTGCGGATCAAGTCATGTGTGCTCACCTAGAATAGTAAACAAACTTGGAGAAAGTGTGCTGGATAGCATTTTGCTGTTGGGAAAATCCAATTTTAGACAGCGAGAGGATGGGTGTCCTTATTTTGGCGCACTGGCGGCATCACGTTTGATAGTGGAAGGAGGCCACACCGCAGGAGACAGCATTACAAAAGTCGCAGATCACTTGATCACAATCGTGTTTTAATTATTTTTGTTTAGTAGTTGGTTACATTACAACTTGTATTCGTCAAATTTATATTTCTATGTGGATGTCTCTTTTCAGACTTATTAGTCTTTTTGTGAATCTCCTATTTTATACTGAATGGCGGTACCATAAGTACATTGTTGTGTTCTTGTAGACGACGCGATAACCTTTTCCAAGGGTTGACTGACAATTTAATGAACTGACAAATGTGTAATCTTATTGGGTCCACCACTGTCAAAACTTAGGATAGTCACTAGATGATGTTCGTCTTCGATGTGAGGGTTATATCATCCAGGTCAATCGATGTACGTGTAACTATCTTTTCCTACATACAACTTAGAGTGATTTCAGTAAACGCTCTTCTTTCTTCGTTCTGTTCTACGTATTTAAAGTAGATGACTTCTATGGATAGGTACCATTGCTTGCTTTGGTCTTTTTCTTCAGGGGTGTGGCACGATGGGGGATATCCGCTAGCTTGATTGTTGAATAGATTACCTAAATCAATCTTACACAGAAAGAAAACCAAACCAAAACAGCTAAACTGCTTTATGGTACATGCATTATTTATTAATATGAAGAAATCCATTCAGGAATCTCAGTTTTCTAGCAGGAAAGAATTTTTTTTACTTCGTCCAATTTTAAAACGATCTCGGACCTGTTAAAATTCCAATAATAATAATAATAATATTATTATTATTATTAGTAGTAGTAGTAGTAGTAGTGGTAGTCGTAGTAGTAGTAATAGTAATAGTAGCAGTAGTAGTAGTAGTAGTGGAACAGAGCAATTATCTACACCATGTCATACAAAGAAAGCCAATCGTAACGTAGAAAATATAATGTGTCCTTGACGTGTCATGGGAATATTATGATATATAAATCAAACCACAGTCTATATAATAGAAATTATATATATTAGTAAGATTTATTTTAGGTTCTGTTAAGTTTCATGGTCTTGCAACTTGCATTGTTTCATGAATGTGTGAAGTTGTCATTATTAGAGAAAATGTCCCTCTTTGACAGATGGATCATTTTTAATTTGGATTTTACTCACTCAACATATCCTTTCAGGGTTAACTTAAATTCTAATAGTGTTTCAATGTCTAAACGCTTGAAATCCCCATTGAAACGTGAATTTAAATTATGTATCCATACCAGTTCTCAAAAGTCCCTTTTATCTGTGAACGAGTTTTAAAATTCAGAATGGATCCAGTTTAAGTTTACCGTTCTAATGAGTCACAGCTGTTTCTGTATTTCAGCCATAATTACAAAGCCCTCCAGGGGAAGAATGCTTTATGGTATCATTACACTAACTGGGGGACAATCGGCATCCTATTGTTTTACCTATGTAAATCGTGGTTACATTTTCTCTGATATTTCATGGAGGTTTTCCGACTAGAATAAAAATTTATCCAACATAAGTAGAAAGAGGCTTTAAAGCCAAAACAGAATAGTAAAAAAAAAATATTTAGTGCAGCCTCTTGGCCTTTTCGTAGGATGACATATCAAATAGGTGTGATTCGGCCGGTGGTCTATTAATATTACTGAGGAATTGAAATTGTTGAGTAAATCTGAGAATAAAATTGAAACATTTTTGAAACATAAAGGTAGACGTATCACAGAGACTAGCAGCTGTTTTGACCGTGATGTAAATTTAAAAGGATTACATCTTGTTACAATGTTGCTGAGACTTTTTCATCCGTGGGGCACATGCAGAAACGTTTATGATTGTTACATTTTTATTTCTTGAGACGGTTCAGTTAGAAAATAAAGACGAAAACAAGACGTTATTGTTTTAGAATTTTGTTGTTAAAAATTTCCGATGAATATTAAAAAGCTAGTCCGCATGTTATAAAGAGATTGAAGCTCCATTCTGTTAAAAATATAATCTTAAGTTATCACCTGTAAGTTCAATGTATCAAACATTTCTTGTATGAAAAAAATTACCATAGCGAGTTTTAAAGTACCGTAAAGTATGTATGTATGTATGTATGTATGTACGTGCGTGCTTGCGTACGTGCGTTCATGCATGCATGCATGCATACATACATACATACATAGCCTTTGAAATTTGACCTGAAATTTGCTTGGAAGTAGAGTGTGTATTATCAGTAAGTAAGGTATGATGAAAAAAGCGATTTATTAATCCAAAATCTTATGCTCCATAAGGAAAAAATCCACTTATCTATGACTGCATTTTAAATTTATTCATATGTCCCAGACAACATTAAAAAAAAAATGTAAAGCAATGCAGACAGACTAAATGACGCAACACCACAGTTAGGTATATAGGGGTATTATATGGGTTGTAAAATATCTTTTATTTAAACGCAAAATGCCAAATTCATTTTTTTTAAAGTATACATTCAAAATTGAAACGAATGTGTAAATAAAAAGGGCATATGTAATAAACACAAAACCATATAAGTGTTTTGTTGCAAATCGGGGGAAGAACTCGTCTGAATCTGCATAGGAACATGCACCTAAGCCTGACGGCCTCGATATATTACAATGCCGTAACATATTCTTTCAGCCTACTCAAAACAAAACACATATGTAGTTTTGTCTATTTTCCTGACGTGTTCAAGAAGGCAAATGCTATTCTTATCTTTCAGTCAGGTGAAAGTAATAACGTCTTCAGTTATCGGATCATGTCTCTGATTCTAATCCTATCCATAGTGTTTGAGAAATAGATTAACATTTTTCAATTTGTTTTAAAATTCTAACATATGTGAAGAATAGATGGTTCTATGTCGAAACGTTCTTCTACTTTACAGATTTGATCTCGAAATAAATTGATGTCAATGATTGGCTGCAGACGGCCATGGTTTGTAATGGGATGAGTTTTTTACTGGGGTGTTTCAAGGGTCATTTTGCGAGATCAACTTATATTTATTGTAGATAAATGACCTCCTTTTAGTTTTGAGCAATTAGTATGTATCTTAATTATTTTGAGGTGTGAAGTTAAAGTGTAAGAGTTGCGTCAATGATCTGGCTATCTGGATAACAAGTAACGCAGCTTTAATGTCCTTGAAATGGCTTCAAAACAATGCAAATCCTGAGGTGTTAAAGAGCACTTGCAGAACTATAAAAACATATCAGTCATACGTGCTTTGTATCTATATTCGTAAGGCGTAGACTTGAATACTATTGTGAAATATGTTCTGCCCAGCAATTTAATTGGTTTTGACCCAACGAATTGAAACAGTTTAATGAAAGTATTTTTAAATTTGTTTTGCTTCAGGTTTGACTTTTACCAATTAATGGCAGATCTGCAGACCATTTCATTTACCATCCTAGAAGGAAAGAAATTATTCTCATTGTATATTTAAGTGTATACGCAGTACTTTTGAGTGTCCCTATAAAGCTAGAAATGTGCAATGTTCCGTGGAAAATTTTATACATAATATATTTGTATCACAAAAAATTCATTTGAGCATCAGAAACAGCCCATAAAATGTTATTTCATTTATAGAAAAACATAATGACGATTAATACTGCAGTATTTGAAACCCTTTGAATGAAATTTTACATTATTTCTAGATGGACAAATATATGGGTTCTTATGTGTTTATTTTTTATTCGTATATATGGGTTTGTTTTAGATGTAAATATAACATACATGTTGTTATATACTAATTGTATTGTTGTCATGTGGGCATTTGTGTCTGATGAATTGAATATATAAATATAATGTTAAGATAGTGACTAATATAAGATAGTCGTGGAACATTTAAACTTGTAACAAATGCACTTGATTTAATACAAAAAGTACACACAGAAGGAAAAATGTAATATACGTTGAAAGTGTACCAATACCGTGAATAGCATAACGAAAAACAACACATGGTAAACATGTTGGTTTTAAAAACCTAACTGAGCACCCTTGATGAACGCATAGCTAATTATTTTATGCATGCAAAGAAAATATGTAAATACAGTTAACTGTTTGGGGATAGGGGTTGGCTCTTTTGCATATTTGAAGAATTTGGTGACGACGTTCTCTCTTTTAAGGTGGGCTACGTCAGATTTCGACAATAACCCTTCTTACAAATGTATCTAGCATGCACATGTATATACTTTGCACATTTATTTTTCACATGGCTGCACTGCTTTGACAGTGTCTGAATTTTTATTTTGATGAAGACAAATTTTAATGACGGTCACCGTCTATACTCGCTTATAAGACGACCCCAACTGCAAACTGCGCAGACCCAGATCTACCGTCTCATAAGCGCCGGCAGATTTAGATCTCTGCAGCTTGTTTGGAGTAATCACTATGACAAACAGCACAGACCCTGATACGAAGGCGCACTGTGCAACGGCAGATCAGGATCGTTGTTTGCAGTTTGACTCGTCTTAGAAGGAGTATATACGGTGTGAATAGCACACTTGCAGCTCTTTCGATTCTTTCGACGATACACCATTTAGTTTTTTCATATAAATTCAAATGAGCAGAGTAGAACTATAAATTTTAATTAATCGATCGTAGTAACTAAAGTACATAATGGTAATTGCTAATACATAAACAGATTTAATAAACTGCCACTAGAACGAAAACTATACGTATCAAACACCTTCTAATACGCAACTCCACTCTCAACTGTCACTGTACACATCAAACACCCATAGCTATGCAACTCCATTCTCAACTGTCACTAAACATAGCAAACATCCTTAACTATGTTACTCTACTCTCAACTGTCTTTATACATAGCAAACAACCTTAACTATGCATCTCCACTCTCAACTGTCACAATACATAGCAAACACCAACAAGGACATTCATAACCCAAATACGACTTTTTCCTAAATTACTCCAGTCTCTCACATCAATACAAAAATCAACTTTATCATGACACAATACATAGCAGACACCCACAACAACATTCATATATAAATACCCCTTAACTACATAACTCCACCCTCTCACATCAATATACAAATCAACTTTCTCATGCCACAATACATAGCAGACACCCACAAGGACATTCATATCCAAATACCCCTTTACTACATAACTCCACCCTCTCACATCAATATACAAATCAACCTTCTCATGCCACAATAGACAGCGAACACCCACACGGACATTCATATCCGAATACGACTTTTTCCTAAATTACTCCACCCTCTCACATCAATATACAAATCAACCTTCTCATGCCACAATAGACAGCGAACACCCACAAGGACATTCATATCCAAATACCCCTTTACTACATAACTCCACCCTCTCACATCAATATACAAATCAACCTTCTCATGCCACAATACCTATCAAATACTTACAAGCACAATCATAAGTTTACCCCCTTAACTACACAACTCCACCATCTCCTGTCACTATAAATATAGGAAAAACCTTAAGTTCTCTCCACTTCTAGTGCTACTATATTATGTCCATTTATTATATCTCCACCTTCACCTGTAATGATATTAATTTTTTTTTAAATCACACAAGCATATACATATGGAATAACCCTAGACTACACATTTCAACCATCTTCTGTCATTAACATATGGAATAACCCTAGACTACACATTTCAACCATCTTCTGTCATTAACATATGGAATAACCCTAGACTACACATTTCAACCATCTTCTGTCATTAACATATGGAATAACCCTAGACTACACATTTCAACCATCTTCTGTCATTAACATATGGTATAACCCTAGACTACACATTTCAACCATCTTCTGTCATTAACATATGGAATAACCCTAGACTACACATTTCAACCATCTTCTGTCATTAACATATGGAATAACCCTAGACTACACATTTCAACCATCTTCTGTCATTAACATATGGAATAACCCTAGACTACACATTTCAACCATCTTCTGTCATTAACATATGGAATAACCCTAGACTACACATTTCAACCATCTTCTGTCATTAACATATGGTATAACCCTAGACTACACATTTCAACCATCTTCTGTCATTAACATATGGTATAACCCTAGACTACACATTTCAACCATCTTCTGTCATTAACATATGGTATAACCCTAGACTACACATTTCAACCATCTTCTGTCATTAACATATGGAATAACCTTAGACTACACATTTCAACCATCTTCTGTCATTAACATATGGAATAACCCTAGACTACACATTTCAACCATCTTCTGTCATTAACATATGGAATAACCCTAGACTACACATTTCAACCATCTTCTGTCATTAACATATGGTATAACCCTAGACTACACATTTCAACCATCTTCTGTCATTAACATATGGAATAACCCTAGACTACACATTTCAACCATCTTCTGTCAGTATTCAGATATAATAGTCATAATTACGCAACTCAACTTCTCTAGTCAATACGCAGATCGAATACCGACTGCTTACACAAAACATCATCTCCTGTCACCATGAAGTACTCGCCTAAAAGGTCAAACACACATAAATATAAATATATTATTAGACTCACTGACATATACAATTGTCTTCAAATACAGGAGTCATATATGCAAACCAGTCTGGTCCCCCATGTTATGGATGAGTAGTTTCAGCTTATCAAGTGCACGTTTAAGAGATACGTTGAATCATAAATGCCAGTGTTTCTGACTTTGTAAATTTCGTTGAAGTTTTAGAAACTAAGAATTGGTTCTATCTATAGTCGATTAAATATGTTTGCCATTTTGTAGACCGCTCCGGTGGCCTAATGGTTTGAGCGTCCGCCTCGGATGCGGGAGGTCGCGGGTTCGAACCCCGGCCGGGTCATACCAAAGACTTATAAAATGGTCCTAACACCTGCCTCGCTTGGCGCTCAGCATCAAGAGATTTAGTGTTAGGACTGGTCGGCCTGGTGTCAGGATAATGTGACTGGGTGGGACATCATGCTACATGTCTTCGGCATGATTCCCCAGTGCTAGATATCACAATAAACTTTCACTAACTGAAATAAACTCTCACTGACTGAAATCACAAATCACCTGCCACTTTGTAATTACATAGTTACTCATACTAACTATGGATTATTACAATTTGTAGTTTCTGCTGTGCTTGTTTGAAGCCAATAAAGCTAAAATATAAGGTGTAATTACCAAAGTGTGGACTCATATTTTAAAGAGGTTTCGGTGGCTTTGTAAAGCTGGTAGACTCACAGTATGAATCGTGTAGGCTGTTAAAAAAGATCAAATTTGTTATATTACAACAAATAATATTAGTAATAAATACTCATTTTACATCTTCTATGTCTTTGTCCTTCTGTAAGTAAATCTAACCTGGATGTATTTTAGCTTTTACATTTCGTTGGACTCTTCTGTTTCATGTTCTTGGAAGAAATATTGAGAAAGAACACAAACGGTTCATTTACAATTTTATCAGACACGAAAAATCCGACACATTCACATGATGTATATTTATGAGTCTGCCGCAACCAACGTAAATAGTTTTAACAACAGTCTTTGTGTCATGTATTACAGTCAATTAGTAATCGAAAGTCGGTATTTGATCCGCTGTAACGGAGATCCGACTATGTCCTTACGTGTGAGACAATCGTAAGTATAAATCCCAGCTGATATGAGTTACAAGTATGCGATGCTTACTCATAGATTTATTGAGAAGAATGACTGCTATAAGTAGACCCTATAAGGGGGTTTCTGGCCCAAAACCCTTTTTTGTATTGGACGACAACATGTCGTCCCCCTCCATATCCCCCTCATGTTAGTATAAACAACTACGAAAACAATATTGCTGAGGCATCAAAATTTATTTCATAACCGAATACTCGTTGAGGACACGTTATTGAATCGTCGCCGTCGTCAAACAACATATGGTTTGGTACATAAACACACCTTTTACAAGACTACTTATATATTTCATACACAATTTTACTATGCAGTTGCTAGCAATTTTTATATATGATATTTCACACAAAATTGCAAGATATTTATCGAGATATTTTTAACGTTTCAGCTTTTGCACTAATACACTCTCATCGTCATGCCAGAACAAGTATATATTTATTTTACGGCTGATAAGAGAATCTGGTTCGAACATTTTGACAAAGTTTTCGTGAGAAACTATTGTCTTATCAACGTATATTTTTTTAGCTCATTATCAACTATACGTTTTGTGTATTAGTTTTGCGATCTTGGATTATACAGATTATCATCAGTTTTAACGAACTCTTTTGTGATCATAACAAGTTTATCAAAATATTACGAATAATCATTGCAAACAAGAGACAACTTTATCTTGTTTTTATTTTTGAAGTACGTGCTATATCTTTCGTTGTTAAGCAAAATGGTCATATGCTTATTCTGGAAGAGAATTTTCTTCCTCTTTAGCGTGGTATCTTCCACCGTAATACCTTCCATTATATTTCATATTTCACACACAATTTACCAAATACTGGCTTTCATATTTTACAACTTTGGTATAACATCAATAATAAAAGCATATTTCACTCGTATTTCCTGTATCAGATCTAGCATAATAAATTTTTCACCTATGAGATAATCTCGAAGTTGGTTTAATATTTTATTATAAATCGCTGTTGCTATCTTACAAAACGCGTTTTTGTTCTCATATTTTGGTTCTACATTTTTGTTGATCACTGATAATGCAATACCTGCTCCTGACACTATCAGCAATGATGGATTTGCTGTTCCTCCTGCTGATATAATCGGGATATGGTTTAACACGCTTATGATTCTGCTGTAATATTTTCTGGCGCGTCTGATACAATACATTTTTTTTATGGTAGCACTTGTATTATTTGATCAGCTCGTCTCTATCTTTGTCTTGTAGACCAGATGAAATATGACTGAAGTCGATTATTTCTTCTTTTTTTGTCATATTGAAACTGTTTTGGTAATTATTTCAATTGCCGCAGTAAAAATATTTCAGCTGAGACCTTATCGATCAGAGCACTAATTTTTATTGACAAGATTTACTAGAAACACTCTATACTTATCATATACTTCACATGTGATATCATCATATCTGATATCCGTTAATAATGAGGATGAAATGGAGGGTTAAAATGGGTTGGTATTTCAGTAATATCATTATCTCTATCACGATAAATATCTTCTGATTCATCGATATAACTAACAACATAAGATAACTGTCCCAGCTTAAAATTTTTGAGTACTGTTGCAAAACTCAAAAGTATCTGCTTGCCCTATATCTATGGTGGATAGGTTTATGTATCCAGCAACCAGCTCTTTGATATTTTTGTATTTTGCTTCTGTCAGTAACTTTCCAGCTTCCTTTTTTAAATAGTTTTTCAACGCCTTTTTTAAGGAACTATCATGTATTTCATAAGTTTTATCAATAATTATAGGTTACTGAATTTGCATGCGAAAATTTGAACGAGTTTTTCGAATGGAAATACTGCACGAACTTGGGAGTGCAGTATATCCATCCGACAAAACGAGTTTATATTTTCCCACACAAATGCAGTAACCTTTTATTATATGCTCATGTTTTTAGTCTACCTAATGCTTAATTATATTAACAAAATACACTACAAGAAACAAAGTAACTGAACGTATGCCGTATTTCAAACTAAATACACAAGCACAGATTCATCATTACACAACAACAACATTATTATTGCGCACTTAACTCAGCTCATATAAATTTGAACTTAGACACGCGCTCGACATAACTTTCGAAAGAATATGGCGTGTCTAGTTAAAATTGAAATTTGGAGTCATATAGTGAATGAATGCGCATTGCAACAACTTTTCCATTGATATGGAATGAATAGATGTTGGTATTTTTTTCGATTCTACGAAATTTCGTGATTATGGACTGGATTTATGTTTGACAATTCCACATGAAATATATCGGGTTGAAGAAGCGAGAGAGAAGCGTGTTGACATCTGCAAACGTGTTTCTGTTTCTGTGATTGAATGTTTTAAATCATAATGTGGGGGAAATTATGAAGTCTTTCAATTGCAATTATCAAAAAGACGCAATGGAATTTAAAGCTTATTTCATTTTGAGTGCAGTAATGAGGATGGATTTGCATTTATATTCGAAATTACAGCACAATTTCGAAATGTGTAATCAAGATTGAGTACCTATGGCATGGCTCAGAAATAAGCAGAAATAAGAAAGTACATTTTGAGGAAATTCAGGATGTAAAACTGTAAGTATCTAGAAAAACCAAAAAAGAAAAATGTTTGTGAGGCATACTCGAGGAAGGACAGAAGAAAATTGCTGAAGATATTGTTGAGCAAATTGGTGACCCTGATGCACGACAAGCTGAGTTTTTACAAAACAATGAGAGAAAAAGATGCTTTATTTAAACAATAAGATGAGAGAACAACGAGAAAAACAAAAGGTCCTTCAGAAGTAAAAAACAACAAAAATAGTCGCAAATTATGAAACACCATCTACAGAAAAATTGATTTCATAGAATATTTTGCCTTCGAGTCCGACAAAAGATATGTTAAGTTTGAAATAACACGAAAAATAAGATCATGAACTAAAGGTGAAGAAGATTCTTTTCTTAAAAAATTTAAATGATGTAATACAAAAAACAAATGAGGCTAGAATTGGTTTAGATTCTGCAACTGAGATCGGATTAGTACCTGCATGTATGAATATGGTACTATATAGCAAATATATCAACAAAACAATAAAATATCTTATAACTGCTGGCAGTAGTAGTATGATAATTTCGAGATCATTTCGAACTACAACACTTTACGAGCAAGAATAACATTAAAAGCAAATTGTTTATTGATCTTAGCGGATAATACACAATAGGATCATTGATAGGATTTGATGAGCGAGAATAAGGATCTGACTCATCTGCGACAGTATCGTATGACAGTGAATCAGCTGTTAACATTACATATGTAAATACAATCCTGATAAACTGTTCCCTTGCAACTGGGTCATACACAGCAGGAGGTAACCAAGGACGAACGATTCATTCGTTTAGACCTGATGTTCCACCTGGTTCATTAATGCAAGTAAATCCGAGACAGATAATATACTATCCTATTAGTGTAGAAAATCAAATATCATCTTTCACGATGACACTGAACGATCAATCAGGCCATCAGATTTATCTTAACAACGAAATTGTGACTTACTATCTGCATCTACATGTCAGTAGCTGAACAAAGTCAATTTTTATCAGATAATACGTATAATAAGATGAAACAAAGAAACATTTATCACAGGAAAATAGCAGGTGTTTATTAAAATATCTCTTCAAAGATAACAGAAAATATATCTGGGATAGCTCACAAAGTGTCGTGTTAGATGCGTCAAAACCTTTTGCAACATCTGAAGCAGGAAAAGCTGTCGGACAAAAGATCGCTGATAAAATCAAAGGTGGAGTGCCAAGTGGTATAAACCATGTTCTTTCTGAAATAGATCCATCATCAGAGACAGCACGTGCGATGAAAACAAAAACAAAAATAAATGTGTTGTCTCTGGCCGGCGAAGAGATTGCTAAAATGTTAATGGCAATAGCTAAACTTCAGAGTGCTAACACTCTGCTCGATTTTGCTGCGCTTTAAGTTGCTTAAAATAATCACGATTTCGTCTGACGAATACAATAAAAATGTCTATAAAAATTATCTTGACATTGCGGATGAGATAACGGTAGATGATTCTGCAAAGGCGTTCGAGTATATTGAATATCTTGACGAAAACTATAATGAGACCAAAAAGGTGGGCATCAGAACATGTAATACTCGAAATGAAGCTGTGTTTTTACTTCTTCATAAAACCGTTCTTGAAGTTCAAGGAAGTATAATGACAATAGTTACTCCTCCATTAGCAATTGCTGCTGGTGTTGATATATCACTAGTTAATAAGGGATGGCGTGTATTTAAAAGCGCTAGATATCAGATTGCAAATCGAACAGTCGAAGATATTTCTTTGCACCTGCCGATAGCAAGCAGCATTCTTAACATTGCATCATTTAGCGATGATAACTCGAGATCTATTGCAACCAACATGCTATGGTTCAAAGTTACTAGAACCGAAGAAGCTATTTCAAAAGAGTTTAAACCGGCACTGATGCTGATGCTGCAGTACAAAATGGACTAATTCTAACACCAGTTTGTGCTAATATTGCAGCACAACATACCGTAGCAGCACGTACATCAGATGCGGCTTGTGGAGCTACTTTTTCAGCGACAATTAGAAATGCTCTTCGTAATGCCCGGAAACAAAATTACAACGAGGGATATGCTAAACGAAAAGCGTTTGCAGAACAATAAAAAAATTACTAATTACGATGAATCTTCCGTTGAGCACAATATTTGGGTTTTTCCGCGACTATAACAAAATATTTCATAGTATCAAACAGGCGTTTATACTTGACAGAGCTGATCAAAACGATTGTCTGCTGCAAGTTGGTGGTATTGATTACCAATTTATGATTTCAGGATTAGCATTATGGATGCCACGAGTTGTACTAACTGTTTCAAAATGGATAGAACTTGAGAATGTTATCCGCGTACAGCAGGAAGATATACTTCGAACAGCATAAGGTTTATGCAGTTGCAGTGGCAAATGCAACTGATAGCACATGGCGAATAACAACAGCGCCGAGCGAACATTTCCCAAAACGTATGTTTATTGTGATTCAACAACAGGAAAGGCGTGGCAATCAAGAACAAAACAATTCTGTTTTGATAGCGCTGACGTAAGGCGAATATTCGTCAGAATAAGCTCTAAGCAATATCCCGAACGAGCGATCGAATGCAATTTTACAAATGACAATATCAGAAACTTATCTCGTGCGTATATGTACCTGATGGAGGCGATGCAACAATATCAGGACGTTAATGCTGGATCTCAGTTATCTGTCGAATAGTTTCGATCTCTTTACCCAATGTTGCATTTTGACGTCTCGAAGCACAGCGAACGAGCTATTGGATCAACCGCTGATATGGAGGTAACTTGGACGTTATGAGCGGTTCCAGGAGCTGCTAGTCCTCCAGTTGTTGCACAATATTAAGCTTATGCACTTGTAACATCTGATAGATATATTACACTTGAAGCCGTATGATATAGGATTACTGTACACGTTTAGTGATAACAAATATTGTATGTGATACAATTAATAATGAAATATATTTTGCATATTATTAACATGTCACAAGGACAAATACAAAATCCAGCTTTAGCTATTGCTAAGCAGTTTCACTACAAATAGATTTTAAAACGCATAGCGCATATACTCGATCTGTCAGTGGCACAAATAACAGCATTTGCCAGATCGAAAATGATCGATGGTGGATCAATCGGAATATCAATAGCAATTATTGTACAAACACTATAGCCATCACGAGCACCAAAAAGCTGTATATGGCGATGGTATAAAACAAATGCTGTAACGTGCATATTGCAAAAGCAATGCAGTGCTTTGCTCTCTAATTTTATCTCATCAGTAATTAGAAACAATGCTGAGAACACGAGCACGAAAAGCGCCTCGGACAACAAGAAAAAAGACAACCAAGAACGAACCGCAACGCGATCAAAGGAAGGTTTATAGCTCCGTTGCTAACAGGGATAGCAGAAGTTTATTATCAAGCCTGTTAGGGATATGACGCGGAATGCAGGTATACCCAATGCGAAGACGGACTCATGGAAGGTGTGGCCGAGTACTGATGCTACCGAGAACCAGAAGATGAAATCGTCCGCGTTAAATAATTTTGAAATTGCTGGTTAACTTAAAGATATAAGAGGAGTTATCGGAGTATTTTCAGAAGATGAGTTAGCAAATAGATCAGCAGAAACTAATCAAAGCTGTGTCATCAATATACAAGATTTCAACGACACATTGGGTAGCACTTTACAACAATTACTTTGATTCGTATGCTCTTCTTCCGAGTGATGTTATAAAACAGTACATCTTAAAAAATATGAAAAAATAAACTATAACTCTAAACAGCTTCAGCCAGCTGGAACTTTAGCTTATGGTTATGATTGCGTTGTGTTTATCTTGCAGATGTATGGGACGCAAGCGTCCAGGTTTGATGGCCAACCAGTTAACTTTTTAAAGTTTATTCTGAAATTTGACCCGTCTCCTAGTGTCAGCAATGATCGTAAAGCTACACAATTTTAATTTTGTCTGACATTAAGTATAAAAATAAAAACATATTGTCTCAAATGCAGAATCAAAACCAATAACATCGACGAAACAACAGAAACAACCGCTAATAACAGAAAAATGAAAAGTGTCTGTGTTGTATGTGGTAAGAAAACGTGTATGTTTCTTAAACAAGTTAAATCCGGTGATATAATCACTGGTGGTTGTGCAGTGCAAACACAGAATGCTAGCAATCCGACAATAACGTCAGACGATAAAGTTATTTTAGTAAGCGACTAAAAATAAATGAAATGCAATTGCGAAGGTATGAACAAAGATCTGTGCCTTCAACAAAATAAAATAGTTGATTATTGGCAGCGTTGACTCACATAGCGGTCATTGGATCAGGATTGAATATTTATAAGATTATTAACAAATGGCCAAAACCAAAAACAGGTTGGAAATTGCCAGGACATAAATATCTCTCGGACCATGGATTCCACTTGATCACCAACTCGATGAAAATGACAATCCGTTGCCAGGACAAGAGCCTTACAATGCAGTTGATGCAGTTGCAATGCGTCATTATATTTGTTACTGTGATCTCGTCCAAAACTTGAGAAATAAAACATTTTAATTTTACCAGGAGCTATAATTGTGTTTGGAATCAATGACGATATACAAAAGATCTACCTAAGCTATATCAGAGTAACATCAGAAACTGCAAGATCAAAACAAACAACAATAAACTTACTGTTCTATAAAAACCACTACGTTTTGATTACAGACTTTAACGGATTAGTTGGTGGGCAGTATAACAAACACAAAGAAAAAGGTTTGCGTCCGATGCTTACGCGGATGTAAGTCACAGAAGGCATTAAATCGTCATATCGAATATTTTTCTAACGTACAACGAATATATATGCCTGGTAAAGGTGAAAACATATTACAGTTCACGAACTACAAACATAAGATGAACGTTCCTTTTATAATCTACTACGATTTTGAGTCTATTCTGCTCCCCGTTCTAGTAGTAGAAAATAATCCTGATTTATCGTGGTGTCAATCCTGCTCTGTGGTTGTTGAAAAACCTTATCAACGAGGTTGATGCCATCATGATGTTGCTCGATAAGACAACTAAAATAAAACCGCTTACAATAAAACAAAAAACAAAATTTGCTTTCAAAAACATGTCATATTTGCGCCCAAGTGTTTCACTGCCATATAACCGGTAAGTATCGTGATCTTAAATATACCGTACCAGATTTCCTTCCTGTTGTCGAACATAATTTTCGTAGTTCTGATTCTCATATCATCGTTTAGGCGTTCGGCATCAATGAAAATCAATAACAAAGATAAATAAAATACATCCCAAATAATGCGGAAAAGTTTATGGCATGTTAAGATTTATTGATAGTTTACATTTTATGGCGGCATCGTTAGACGAACTCGTGAAAGGATGTGGAAAGTTTGATAATTTGAAAGATCATTTCGGAGACAAAGCAAATTTGCTTACAAAAAAAATTTCTTTCCATACGAATATCTTGACTACTGGAGTAGATTTGATGAAACAAGTTTACCTGACCGGGACAAGTTTTATTCCAGGTTAAATCTTGAAAGTGTCAGCGATGACGACTATGCTTACGCTCAGTCAATTTGGAATAAATTTGATTGTAAAACCTTCGGTGATTATCCTGATCTGTATCTAATCACATATGTGTTGTTGCTCGACGATATATTTTTGAAAATTTTAGTGGTGTCAGCGCTGATAACTACAGACTTGACCCTGCGTGGTATTACTCAGCACCAAGATTAAGTTGGTACGCATTACTCAGGCACAACAAAATAAAACTGGAACTGCTGACATGTCCTGACATGTATTGTTTAATATAATGTAGAATCAGAGGTCGAATAAGTGTTATAACAAAAACTATGATAAAGCTAATTACAAGTACATGAGCAATTATGATAAGACATTGCCGTCGTTTTTCATAGTTTATTTGTACACCAATAATCTCTATGAATATATGAAATGTCATAGCCGATGCAGTATGGCGAATTTCACTGATTTAGTCCGGAGCAGTTTTTCAAAGAAACAGATAAAACTGTGCCTGGTGATATTGGTTATTTTGTTGATCCTGACTACCCTGTGAAACTACATGAAGCACATAACGATTATCCGTTTTGTCCCGAGTCAATGACGATAGATTACAGTTTGTTATCAGAGCAGCAACGTAATTACTCATCTAGTGCTAGAGCTAGTGGTAAATATGTTGTTCGAAAATGAGTTCCTAATCTTTTTGACAAACGGATATATATTTTGCATACAAAAATCTTAAACAAGCAGTCGACGCGGGTCGGATATTAAGAAAAGTTCATCACGTGTTCAAGTTTAATCAATCATGTTAGATGAAAGATTATAGCGACTCAAACACTGCTCGACGAAGAGTTGCAACAACAGAATTTGAGACAAACTTCTTTAAGCTCATGAACAAAATAGCGTCTTCGGAAAGACCATGGGGGAATGTTAGAAAGCGAGTCACATATAGAAATTGTTAATAACGCTGAACGTCGTAATAAACTTGTAGCATCTGATAAAAATGTAACAAGAATGTTTAAAGATGAGGTTACTGTGAAAATTAAAACGGAATTTATTGGATTACGTAGTAAAATGTATTGCTTTAATTATCAGATAACAAGGTTAAAAAACGAGCCAAGGGAATAAAAATAAATGTGGTCGGTAAAGTAATCGGATTTGATAATTATAAGTCGACGTTAGATGGGTTTAGTGGTCATGTTGAAATGATGGCAATAAAATAAATTTCTCATAAAATTGAGATGAATATTATAATAAAATCTGCTCTGTGCAATTTCGACGATAAGAGATGCTGTTCTAATGGCATTAATACACTAGGGTTAGGATACCAAAAAATATGATATTGATTTTAGCAAAGTAGATTTTATTATAAATTTTGTTTTTAGATTGACCGCTAAAGTGAATCGCTAGCAATATTATATAAATCTCTAATACAATTTTGAGCAAAATATCAGATATAAATTTTTTTTAGCAATCTCTAGCAATTTTGTGTGAAATATATGAGTAGTCTTGTAATAGAAGTGGTTCTGGATCAAACACCTGTTTTGTTTGACGACGGCGACGATTCAACGGCTTGTTCTCGACGAGTAAACGATTATGAAATAAATTAACAAAACTTTTTTCGTAGTTGTTTAGACTAACACGAGGGGGCTATGGGGGGGGGGTTGTGGTAATAATCATGTTGTCGTCCAATACAAAATAGGGCTTTGGGCCGGAAACCCCTTATATAAGATTACTCTATACCAGCATTTAAGAACTTTCAAGAATTTGTTGCCAGTCGCTGTCATTATTTTGTTTTCTTAAGTCAGCATGGGAAGTGTTATTGTAATTATCCACTCTGATATTCATGCACCATAAATTTGTATTACCGTTCTTTCTTGTGTTCTGATACCATCACTGCTTTACGACACTACCGTAAAGAGATTTGATTTGCAAAGTGTTGTATTCTTTAAGCAAAATATCTCAAGGCCTCGTGTTCTTTCAGGTAGCTGACCACCGAGCCATTGAAGAGTCTACTTAACTAGTACCAAGGCTAAGAATGCATATGCTTTAACGAAACTCAGAAGCAAATATCAGTATCGAAGATCACTCCTTTAAACTCTAAATGATATCATGAACAGTTGATGAAGCCATGTGCAGTTTATATTTTCCCCATATTCTATGCAGAGCAACTATTTTGTTCAGTTTCTATGTCGAGTTTATATTTTCCTCATATTTTTATATACCCAGTTTTTATTATCCACCACCTCTGTGGCCTAGTGGTTAGAGCGTCCACCTCAAATGCAATAGGTCGTAGATTCGAACGACAGCCGAGTCATACCAAAGACTTAAGCTGCCTCGCTTGGCTCTCGGCATTAAGAGGTTAATGTTAGGGCTGGTCGGCCTGGCATCAGGATCATGTGACTTGGTGGGATAAGCTTTTCTCATTTAATCCGGACTTAGAGCAGTTTTGCTAATCTCGAAAAATAACTAAAATATTTATAGTGAAAGAACTGGAAATATTCGGTCTGTTTACATTTGCTATACTATAGGGGTACAAGAACCACCAAAACTACAAATGTTTTGAGAAACCATTTTTCTCCAGCGGCCCACATCCCCAAACAACAAGAATCCCCCGGATGGCTTGCGATCAATAGAAACACACGCCAAGCACAACTCGCTCCTGTACCAGATCCATTCCAGAAACGTTGTCGATTTTTATATCCTCCGATTTTGTCGACACTTTTGTGCACGAGGCCAAACAAGAATGATGAATACACAATTAGACAAAAGATTTTAGTAGCCTATATATACAAAATAGAAAAAGTAGCCCAACAAAACGAGGCTGATATAGAATTTGTGGAAACAAATGCAAATAGAACATTATCGATGTTGCATTCCAAAGAATGGGACTACGTGCACGAACATCTATAGCTCTGCAGGTATGCACAGGAAAGCAATTTGGACCCAGACATCTCCAACGTCAATTATTGGCACGGATACGAGGGTAGCACACAACTGGAGCCTCTTTGTGATATTACAACTTTTGTCCACGTACCTAGTGGCAAATCTTTATAGGATAGCCTCATCAACCTAAAGCCAGCACTGTATAGTATAGCCTATGTAAGTTATTAGGAAGATCTACCTAGTGCCAGCACTTTATAGGACCATCTTTGTACGTTTTATAAGGCAGGTCTGCCAAGTGCCAGCACTGTATAGGACAGTCTATATATGTTATTTATCTAATCTACCTAGTGCCAACACATTTTAGGACAGTCTTTTTTCACTGTCAGCACTGTACGATACAGTCTTTGTACGTTACAAGGCAGGTCTATTTAGTGTCATCACTTAATATGACGGTCTGTTTACTGTTACAAGGCAGGTCTACTTAGTGTCAGCACTGTACGATGCAGTCTTTGTACGTTACAAGGCAGGTCTATTTAGTGTCATCACTTAATATGACGGTCTGTTTACTGTTACAAGGCAGGTCTACTTAGTGTCAGCACTGTACGATGCAGTCTTTGTACGTTACAAGGCAGGTCTATTTAGTGTCATCACTTAATATGACGGTCTGTTTACTGTTACAAGGCAGGTCTACTTAGTGTCAGCACTGTACGATGCAGTCTTTGTACGTTACAAGGCAGGTCTATTTAGTGTCATCACTTAATATGACAGTCTGTTTACTGTTACAAGGCAGGTCTACTTAGTGTCAGCACTGTACGATGCAGTCTTTGTACGTAATAAGGCAGGTCTTTCAAGAGCCAGAACTGTATAGAACATTCTTTGCACGTTACAAGGCAGGTCTACTTACTTCCAGTAGTATACAGTAGAATTTTTGTAATGTTATGTGACAGCCCTAAATAAGGCAGTCTTTGTGCAGTTCATCGTGTTCTATTAGTTGAATGTCAGCGTCAGAATTACGATGAGAGAGCCCGGCTAAGAGCTGTCTCGAAGCATAACGCCGGAAGTAAATCTCCCTGGGTGTCCTTTTACGCTAATCCTTGATGGATGTAAACTTATATAATTGATATGTGAGCTCTTTACAGATTCATGGAAGAGTCTCAGAAGTCGCCATCCATTTCCGTAATAGGTGTAATGGTGCATTACTCTTTATTTCAGGTCATGTAAGCTTGCATAAATTACTTAACAGATTGAGCAGAAACCTTTTTTAAATTTTACCATAGCTCGGAGTGATATCATTTTCATGATTGATAATCGGGGCCTTTCTCTCACAATTTACATAATGCAACATTCATCAAACGTTTTTCGTAAATCATTTTTTTTAAAAATCAATTTGTTATGTCTTTGCTACATCTTGATCTAACATCCCTGATTGTGAAAAGTTCCAATTCGTAGCCGATACCATGATACATTTATTTTTAAAAGCAGGCATTTTCAACGTTATTCTTTGTAGGTATCTCTATAAATAAAATAGTCTTTCATAATTTGAAACCAAGAGGGATTTAATTTACAGCATTAATGGCTACTGGTTCAGCTAATGCATTGCAGAAAGACACTCATAAATTTACGTCGAAAACCTTTGTGATACAGAAGTTGGCAGTTTACATAATGCTCTGAAAGTAGGTAATTTTAAATGGAACATTTCATCAAATTCGTAAACAAAGTCAGGTCTTGAACTTAAAACGGATTAAACGTCTTCCTAACATAACAAAAGTCAAATAGTCAAAAACTCTACACTCAGTGATGGACAAAAGTCAAGCACACAAGTTAAATTAAATATGCATAACACTAGTGCATTTATTGATAATACAATTTTGTATCCCTCTTACGTAATCAGGAGCATTCTATATTCTTGCACGAGGAACAAGACCGTTGATCACGTCGTTTTCAGAGATTATTCACAATGCTTTAACCAACACATGAAAATAATTGGGATGTCTTAGTACTGTCTCTATTTTTCTGTGATTAATGTAATTAGTTCTTTCAGCATATGTAATTAAAGTAATAATCCCTCCATGGAACACTATATTTTGAACAAGCCACCGTAGCATTTTACATTTTGATATGTACCAGACTTGTTCTTTGGTCGTGTGTATCAGTATCGCCATGGAATAAGGAAGCAAACCATTCTTTGACAAATCTTCCTTTTTGTCAATTATATTTGATTTGCCTCCAATCGATTTTATATTTACAATATAACATCATCACCTGAATGACTTAACATGTCCCTAAATTTAATTAAGGAACTTAATTGTTTTAGTTTTCTTTTCAAACATCCTGTACAGTGTATCGTGCGATATTTTCTAGTTCTCAGAAAGTTGTAAAAACAGAATCCCCAATTACAGATATTTGCTATCGAAATTTGTAATTGATTAGGTATAATATAAGCTAATATATTTTCAACAAGCTTGTAAAATGAAAAGTAAAATCACGTTAGAATGAATTGCTCTGATGCACAAGCAATATCAATATTTTTCATTTTGTTGTTTCGGTTCTTTTACCAGGCTTTAAGAAGCTGTAGGATTCCAAGTTCACTGTAGAGACCAAATTCTATTAGAATCTTCAGAGGGTGTTCTGTACTGACGTTTTGACTATGTTAAGACATTAGAAAGATCTGATAGTTAAGTGGGTTAAATAAAATTTATAATATTAATTATTTGGATTGATGTTGTCTACTTTAAGTATTTAAATCCCAGAGATAAAATTTGCCGAGGATTTAAATTAAATTATATAATAACGAAAAACAAAAACTGGAACCAGACACTGAAATAGGATAAATTCAATAATGTTATTATGCACAGTAAATGCATTTTACCTGTGAAATAGCACAACATGCAAAGTAACATTACATTACGACGCGAAAGGACGGCATTCAATTGGAAATGTTCTAATGTCGGGAATATTTACGCTCGTTTACTTACACAAAAATTAGATCACCCTGACAGCGCTACATGCAGATCACCTTAGTTGTCTCTAATCTTCAAGCACGGACAAGATGGGCCGACGTTCACTTCACTTACTCTATTAAAGGACGTTTTTCCTAGTATTTCCTTTACTCACTCACTCTCCTGCCCTGTCTGATACTAATAATGGCGATATGAAAGGGTTCAGCACCGATTTGCTATTGCTCTTACAGTCAATAAGAAGAATTCATAAAGTCGTGCGACAAAGCTTTGAACCAAATAGCTTCAGTTTTCCTCCTGTTTTGTGTGTAAACATTGTAATGTCCCTGTAGTAGTTTAACCATATCCGCTTAGCCTAAAAATGGAGAGAGGGATGCATGGTCGAGGAGTATATGAGTTCGTGGGTACAGGCATACCAAATCATAGTAAGTATGTGATCCTACACGTGTATATATGTCATTTAAATATTAGTACATGTACTTAACACTTTTATTCTTCTTCTTGCTATCCTGTTTAGGAATGGATCCGGCACAGCCAGATTTTGAGAATCACCCCATGCCCATCCGCCTGGATGAAAATGATGCCATATTTGTGGATGCTATTCACACAAATGGAGCACCAATCTCAAGCGGTGGAGCGGGGCTAATGCAACAAGTTGGTGACGTAGATTTTTATGTCAATGGTGGAGAAACTCAGCCGAGCTGTCCGAGCGCGATCGGCGGAGCCCTTTCACACATTGGAGAGCTATTCAGCGGAAATTTTAAAGGTACTAGTCCATTCAATCCGGCGTGTTTACACAGAGAATGTTTTTAGGTATCACGGTACCAATTATTTTTCCATAAACCTTAATGCTAATGTTTGGGGAAATAAATATATTTTCTATCCTACTTTAGCGCGCACGTCACACACTTTTCTAGAGAGCAGTGTTAGATTGTCAATTTGACAAGGACAAAACCAGGTACTCCATTGCATTTAAGATAGATAACTCTGCTGGAACTAAAAAGGGGTAAAAGTTATCTAGTCACAACAGACACAGTTTCAGACATGTATACCACATTTTTTTTAAAAAAATCATAAAAAGTACAAAATATCATCTAGGTAGGAATTAACATAATCTCACATATTGCCAGGAGACACAACTCTGTTTTAAGCCTAACAGAAAGTACAACTCTTACATAATGCACCAATCACAGCTAGTTTTGTTGTTTATTTCGAAAGACAATGTTCCCTACACCTTAAGCTCCGCCCACCTGGACTTGCGCAATTGGTACCGTTATACCTTTAATCACGATAACCTTAAAAATGAATGGTATGTGCTGACAGTGTCTTATTTAAATATCACATTTCCAACATTATTCTAGAAAGGTTTATTTTTCAGTTTCCAGAAGATATCATCGTATTAGTTTTAGGACGAAGAAGAATAGAGGGAACGTATCTGTTACATTTTAGGACGCTCGTCTATTTCAGTAGTCAAACTCTACAACTTAATCTGCTAATTTAAGAAAAGTCTGCGAAATTGGATTACAAACAATACCATCTGGAATTGACTTTTTTGATCTTTCTTTCCCAGAACTGTATTATATTAGATTCGAAAGCCATATATACAAACGTTGACAAATATGGAACTTAATATCTTCACTTTAAAATTATTTACTCGTTTAGCGCCTTCATGCAGAAGAAATTTATTAAACTTGACAAAGCTGAAATGGAAGAGGCTGCATTGAAGTACTGTGCTATATTTTGCTTTCATATGGACTTTATTTGAATAAAAATAGTTTGTTCCTACAAATTTGGCTAAACATTCATATAATTTTCATTCCAAAAGTTCATGGATACTTTTGTAAACATGGAATAAACTTATTATGATCATGGTATAATATAAATATTTATTTCACCCTCATTTATAATAATTGCTCAGTTCCACAGCTAATAAGAAGGTGTTTTAGCTCCGTGGTTAGTGTGTCGGACTACGTGATAGAACGGCTGTGGATTCGAATCATACCATTGGATCAACCCGGAGCGGCAATGATTTTGTTTCCATGGGCAAGGCACTTTACTCCAGTTGCCTTCACACGTAAAACTCTCTACCTATGTATGTGTGCTATTAAAACAAGCAAGTCCGTTGTTAATAGCTGAGCATAATTTGGCAAGACTGATCATTTGGCATGACTCATAATTTGGCATGACTCATCATTTGGCAATGATCAAAGTCTTGCAAGTGAAGTTTTGCTAAATATACGAAAGGTTGTATTGTTTCTTTCTCTACATGGAACACTCACACTCACACTATTTTACAGGGATTAGTGATGCAGTAGCCTGCAGCCACGGCCGTTCTCACGAGTATTTTACGGAGTCTATTAATTCACCATGCCCTTTTACAGCCTACCCATGTGACACCTATGTAAGTACAGAATCCTTTATTCCATCTTGACAACTTGCAGTCTACACATAAAATAACTATTTAGGAGCAGAGTCCTTTCACTCCACCTTCCCAGAACAGCAGAACAATGTAAACCCTTCTCATTATCTTTTGAAGTAGCTGGATCAAAATAAAGAGCGGTTCTGGCTTTGTAGACGTATGTGTAGCTAGTACTCACACCCCGGTTATCAAGTCCTTAATTCTTCTGATATTGTCATTAACTTCATTCGTTATTCCGGATCCTTCACATAAGAAAAATAAATAAGCACGCTCGGTTTTACTTTGGAATAACGTCGTAAGTTAATACACAAGGTTGTTAATGGAATAATATTTTGAGGTAGGGTTTTGTACTTAAAACACATCTACTGTTCTTGATATAGTGCTTTTCTTATGTCACGTGTTTAGGCTCGAATGAACAGTAACACAAGAAAGAGTGAAAACAACAAGCTTTTAAAAAAATTACAATTATTTATTTCCCTGGAAAAAATTCTGTAAAAATTAAAAAATATGAACTTACGGTTTTATAGAATGAAATACAAAATAGTCCAAGAATAATCCAAGAATAAAATTTTAGGAGTCCTAATAACAAAATATTTATACTGATTTCAAGTTCGAATCCCGACGAAGAATCCAAGATGGAAGACGGTATCATATGGTGAAATCTGTAGTGTTGAATTCTACAGTTTCTTGTAAAAACAAGAATTATCACTCCGGTTTCTGATACCTGAATAAATTTCTTATAAGAACTGTCTTTGAGTAAGAATCTCACATGATCACATGTATTTTCCAGAAAAATAACAGAATTAATCCTTTTGAATCCAAGTAATTTGAAATGACTCCAAACATACAACTTCCAGTTTAACATCCCAGCTTGTACTGGGAATACATTTCCAAAACAGAGGTTACATGGTCTTCAAAAATGTAAACAATGGGTCACGTGATCATCTTCTCGAAGGCTATAGAAAATAAGTACTTGTTAAAGATTACGTCTACCCAGTGTGACCCTGACGAAAACCAATCAATTTACTCTGAGAAATAAAAAATAAATAAGTTGTTTACATCTTAAGCACGAGGTCCAATCATGACCTCGACAACAACCAATCATTTTAAAATAAAGAGAAAACATGTTTACGTGGTTGCCACAAATTTGAAACAAGGTCAGGATTTAGATCTACATCTGGTGTTTATAAACTAACAGTCAAAATCAAATTATTTTCTGAAAAAAAGTATCATCTCTAGTAAATAAATTTACATTACAGTATCATGTAATGAAAAATAAAATAAAATAAAACTGAAAAACAATTAAATTGAAATAAATATATATTTAATCAGATACGAGCAAATCAAATATACATAACACTTTTAATTGCATACCAAATATGTATGCAATAGGTTGATACGTTATAATAAGTAGCATATTTTGTTTTAAGCATAGTGTAATTTTATAACATCTTTAAACGGTTTAATTTATGGATACTTGAACCGTCAATATTTTAATTGATGAGGTGTTGCAATTTTACTTTGCGTCAAATTAATTTGTTGTTGTTTTTATTGAGGAGAACGTTTTTACACGTGACATTATAAGGAAAACAAGCAGACAAGTTAATTAATTTGTTGTTGTTTTTATTGAGGAGAACGTTTTTACACGTGACATTATAAGGAAAACAAGTTAATAAGTTGAGTAATCTCTGTTCTGTGGGGGAGAGGATCAATTTATTCTTTTCAAACGGAAGTATAGATGGATCAAAATCGCTCCGATGGTCTGGTGGTTAGAGCGTATGCCTTGGATGCGAGAGGTAGCGGGTTCGAACCACGCACGATTCGTACCAAAGACTTATAAAAATGGTGCTAACAGGTGCATCGCTAGGCACTCAGCATTAAGAGGTTATTGTTAGAGCTTGTCGGCCTGGTGTCAGGATAATGTGCCTAGGTGGGACATCATGCTACATGTCTGTGGCATGATGCCCCAGTGCTAGACATCACTATAAATATGATGGAGAAATGGGGTAAATCTTACCTAATCACATAGAAACATTTGCTTTTGCAAGTCATCACACATTCGCAATTTCTTATAATCCACCACGTATCGTTCAAACCATGTATGACCATGATATGTTATGGTATGATATCTACTACTAATTGTGTGGCATGATTCTGTGCTTAGAGTGTAATTTAGAACTTTAAAATTACCGTGAAAACTGCGATTATATTCCTTTATAGAATGATAGGCAAGTTGGGCTGATGAACTTTATCCCAGTGTACTCGATCTGTTCTGTTTATACACACTGCAATTAAGAAATACAACAGCCGCGTTTGTACACTTTTTAAAAAAAAACAATGAATGAACTCAAAACAGTATCATTCCGTATTCAAAAGTTGCTGTTTTTACAAATAGAAAAATAAGCAAAGTATAGGCATTTTATTTCATTCTCGATTTTTTAAATGTCTCCTTTGTATTATTTGATAATACAATATATGCGCGAAGTTTGGAGCAGCATGTGAAATTCACTGATAATTTTGGGAATATTTAGTTTGAGCATTATTATCATTGTCCCAATTTAGTCTGTATAGCTGTTGAACATGCACGAAACTAAATTAGTTTGCAACTGCTGTTATCCTCCACTAAAGTGTTAAAAAGGTTCTGTTAGAAAACTAATTGTCTAGTACACATATTTGTTTTAGTGCCATGTACAAATTTGTTTTACTCTGTAGCATCATACCTTTTCGGCATTTGACATTTGACGATATGATCAACCCTCTCTATAATTCCATGCTGACAAATTTACAGTTGATTCACTTTGCCAACATAACAACAAACAACCCACAATAAAACAATGCACTCGGATCTCGCTCTATCAATCTATATTTCCGTATTGATCCTCTGTTATAGAGCGGCAGCTTGAATGGATGAAATTTATTCCAACATAATCATAAGTATAGGCATTCGATTTCATGTCCATCTTGGTTTGATGTTTATGTAAAAGACGACAATTTTGTAAATGTTGAAAGGTATACAGAAACAACGAGTCAGTAGATAATAGAAAACATTTGGTCGAGATGTACTCATCTTATAAGGCAAATATTTTTTTTAATGGGGGGATATACAGGTGGCAGAAAAATTAATAAACCAATACGACCTAGTAAGTAGATTGCTAATGAATAATAGCCATTTTTGAGAATATGTGTTACTAACAAATACCTTCCGTATCAACAAATGTATTTGAAGCCTTTGAAAGTGTGCCAATATAACCGATTACCCTCATTTTAGTCCAGATTTTAATAAAGAGCATGTACAGAGTGACTTGCAAGTTTTGTTTCATGAATTGCTATTGCTATTTCGATAGGAGAATTGAAAATGCAATTAAAGAGTTAAAGAATGGTATCAGTAGGGGCCTTAATAATCTTTATGAAGAATTTCTGCAATATGGCAACGATGTTCTGAAGCCATATCTACTATATATTTTAATGTCACTTTCATTGCTTCCCTTGCATCTGATATGAAGGTATTGCTATACCTATGCAAGAAAGGCTCTATTAATAAGGCAGAAAATTACACTGGTATCACCCTTTTGAGTGTGAAAAGTAGATTGTTTACTAGGATTGTAAATAATAGATTTGTTAACTGAGCGGAGGATCACCAGGTATTTGTCGAAACTCACGATGGATTTTGGAAAACTGCCCACAGCTGATAACATTTTACGTTATATGGATGTATAACACATTATAATAATTCAGGTAAAAAAATGTTATGCGCTTTTGTTGATTTTGCTAAAGCGTTTCATTTATTATAAGGGGTATTTTTATGGTATAAATTACCCAAGTTAGATATACGTGGTAAAATATGATTCATTGTTCGTTCAATTATCAAAATGTCAAGTGAGATTCAATAATACCATGCGAGAAGAATTTGTACCTGTAACTGGCTTGGGTCTAGGGAAACGTGTGTCGACCTTCTCGCTTGTCATGTTAATAGTGACATTGGAGCAGAATTTTGTAACAGTGGTGTTCAATGTGCTGACATATGTATGATAGAACTGTAGGTGATTTTATACGCAAGATCTGGTTATAAACTTAAATTATGGTATAGGAGATAATAATATATTCTTCTATAACGGTTTAGACTTAGAGGTTGTGAATCTATTAGTTTTGCATGCAATTGTTTTTACAACAGGGAGTTCTTTTCACACATTATGCACACAAGTTTCGAAGACATTTGTTTTGCAATGGGTAAATATTTAAAGTTTGGAAATGTGTCCCAAAAGTTAAATTAAAAATGTTTGACACTAATTTTACAAATTCTTAATTATGGATAAAAAGTATGTCGATGTATTGAAGGAAATGCTGTTGAATGGTTGCACTTAAATTTTCGCAAAATATATGCAAGCGGTTAAAAGATATGCCCAGAATGATTGTGCATATGGTCATTTAGGGAGGACACCCTTACAGTTCAACAGATCTTGCTGCATTCTGAATAACCGGATTTAGTTTATCTTTTCAGATAATAAAAAATATATATCTTTCATATATAACCTACTGCTGTCTGATATATTAATCAGCCCCGGAAGATAAATTGGGCATCATTAGTTCATGAATTAAATATATAGTTCTGGTCTGGGGGAAGTCTACATAAATCGAACTGTTGTAAACATCAAGTTTTTCTTATCTATGGTTAAATTTATACAAAATTGGCGATCTAGGATTAATTCGTCTTCAAGAGCTACATTACATATCAATTTGTCATCACATTTTGGCTATAACAAGTTATTGGATATAGTAAAATTGACACAATTTTGAAAATTCCTTGTAAAAAAGGACGTTGCATATACTTTACGTATTGAATCAATGAGATAGAAGAGACCAGAATGTACTTCACTACGTCAAATAACTTGTTGTTGCTGTCTTTTATTTTGCAGTCTGATGTAAGATGAGTATAGCTTCGTGTTAAAATGTCAATGCCGTTTGCACTAAGAAAGAAGTATATTTAGAGATTAACTGGTCATGGTGACCTAATCACTCACAAAGCTTATGTTAACTTTGTGAGTGATTAGATAAGAATTTACACATCGATAAATAACCCAACCATGATCATTTAATCATTATGATACAAATTTACTTCCTTTCTGTCATCATATCAATTGATTTCATCAAGAAAGCATTCACTTTTAGGTAGCTCGAAGTTTCGAAGTTTTCTTTCATTAGTCTCTTCATTGCGACAGAATACATAGCCCATGTTCTTTAGAGAGGGTCATGCCAGTGATCTAAGGTGCTTGTTTTGATCATTTTTTTAATCAAAACGATGATTGACGCTATTTATACCAGGCTATTCGTGTTTTTAACGTTACGCTTGTACATGACAAGTATTGTTATAGCAATCGTTCTTCTTGCTTTCTACACTTTTCGATCTTTCAAAAGCAAACATTTTTAGTGAGATCCCTTGCTCGTCATATTACCCTGAAACCATATATAACAGATTTTAGGAGATATTGTCGACACAAAATGCAATCATTTCTGAAGAGTTGCTTGTAAAGCTGCCATACACATTCTTTGGCAAAAGGGGTAAGTGTTTGAGTGCAGGAAGGTATGTGGAATTACATTATTTTAACTTCTAATCGGGGATTTTAATCTGGGGGTTGTAAATTTTGATAGGAAATCACAGGGATGTTTGGGTGGGGGTTTATTGTTGTTATTATTATTATTATGGTATAAGGCGTTGCTATATATAAAGCTTCACATAAAATGACCTGAAAACAGGGAACCAACGTAGTCTGCAGAATTTTTATCTAAAAAACAGCTGTCACTCACCTATTGTTACGAGTCTATGCTTTGAAAATAAATAGAAAAAAAGAGTGAAATACAACAAGCTTTGTAAAATTTAAAAAAAACTTACGGTATTGCGAATAAAATTCCAAAATAATCGAAGAATTACAGACACAAGTCCTAATAATTTAAAGTCCTAAATTAAATTCAGTAAAAGTCCAGAATAAATCCCAAAAACTTAAGGCGATGACGTGTCTGTTATAGATTCTAGAGTGTTTACGTGTCAACAGTCTTTTATTGAATCACATAAATATAATTCCAGGTTTAAATACATTATAAATTCCAGTGAATGTCTCTATCAAGAATTTTACCAGAGCACTTTTTTATTCGCAGAGAAAATAATAATTTGAATTCAATAATTGGAAGAAAAGCCCAACTGGACACAACATAATATACAGTTATAACGCAACTGATACAATTCTCTCAGTTACACTATATATAGTTCTCTGCTTGACCTCAGGACACAATCAGCATTTTCTAAAAGAAAACATTACCAAATGGAAAATAACTTCTAGAATGATCATAATGTTTACAAAACAATAAACTGGAGTATGTATGATTCACTTAGGAAATTCCAAACACTAGACCCGAATAAACATGTTTACTTCTTCTATTAATATTAATACTGATTTTAAGCCCATACATATAGAGAATAATTTAGCTATATATTAGTTGTTTACAATAAATACAAATAAAAAACTCAGTTTGGGTGAAGCAGAAATGAACTCAATTTTGGACAAGGTCTAGTCAAATATATAATGTTACATTACAATGTAATAAAAGAAAATAAATAAAACTGACAAACGAAGCAAATTAAATATACATAACACTATGTTCTACATCGGTTTGTTATAATGGCTAGTGATACTTCACATTTCTTAAAGTCGAAATATCAACAAGCCATAGAAAGTTATGCGACTTTAGTTTTTGACACTTGCATAACTCTCCACTACACAAGTGTCACGAGAAAAAATTAATCCAAGCTTTGCCATTTTCCAAAACGCGCACACTTGCAACTTATTCCGAAATCTGTACTTCTTTTTTGTGGATAACCCACAGACCCGTCACAACATATATAGCCGGTTAAGAACTTTAGGAATATCCCCATATTTTTGCAGAAATATGAAGGCTTTTAAAATAATTAAAAGATAGATAAATAAAGATTGAGGGTTATTGCATTATTCATGTATGTGTGGGTTTTAGGGTTGTTTTGTTCAATTTGTCATAGTTTTATTGATGGAGCTATTATTATATTTGCAGGCTAAGTTTTAGTTTATTAAGATCTCTATAACATGTCAAAGACATCTGATCTTATTTCGTCCCTAGTTTTTAAGTTTATTAGCCTGTTTAATAATATGATAGTTGATTTTGTTTTGCTTTATTTATATGTTGTTATTTTATTTCAGGCTAACTCTGTTTTAATAAAACAGATATCTTTGCCGAATTAGTCGGGTCGCTGGGATGGGTCAAGGATATCTGAACTTATTTATTTTTTTGGTTTTCCCCTTAATTTTTAGGTTTGTTAGCCTGACTGCTAGTTATGGTTGTTTTTGGGTTTTTAATTAGAGTAATCGGTTTTTGTGTGGAGATAAATTTAGTGGAGGAGGTTATTTTATATTAGTTAACTGGAGACGGGTTTCTTTGCTGAAAAATCAGGTCTCGGTAGACATATCAAAGTCGCCCGTGTTTTGTTAACTGCCTGACAAGGTTGTTTGGGGCTGGTTATATCCTATTTTTTAGTTCGGTTTTTTTCTAAGAACTTTAATATATTATGGGATGTTAATTGCATGTTAGGGTTTTTCAAGTCTAGGATTTCTGGAAAAGTATAAGGGGTTCCAATCGCTTTTTGTGCTTTTTGGAAATTGGTTCTTGCTAGTTTGAATTTAGTGCAATCATTGAATACATGTCGCAGGTCTTTTACTGTGTGACAGTGGTAGCAGTTTATGTTTACAGGTTTGGGGCCTATGTATTTGCCAAAACTGCCTGATAATTTGGTTTTACCTGTCATTATTCCGTTAACTATTTTTGGTCAACATTGATACATTTGGGTGGTTTAATGGACCTGTTATCTGTTGTTATGATGGAGTGAAGTTTCCTACCTTTAGGGTGGAGTTCCAGTGTTCTTGCCATTTTTGATTGATATAAGTGTTTATGAAGCATTGGGCTTATGTGATGCTATATCTAGCATGGCTGGGTTGGGGTCTCCTAACTTACTTTTTGCGACTTTATTAGCCTGTTCATTGCCAGTGATTCCTGTATGTGATGGCACCCACATGAACTCGACTATTTGATCTCTTGTGGATAATTCCTTGAGCATATGGAAGGCCCCGTCAAGGAACAGCTGTTTTGAATTCGTGTTTCGGTTTTTAATTGAGTCTATTACACTAAGGGAGTCGCTAATAATTACTGGTTTTTGGATGTTGTTGTTTTTGATCCAATGAAGTGATTCAATAATTGCCCAGAATTCAGTAGTTTATATAGAGCAATGGTCTGGTAGCCTGGTTCCTATTTGAATGTTAAATTCAGGGATTACTACTGCAGCTGCCGTTCTGGGTGTCTCAGCTGTTTTGTAACCGTCTGTGTATATTTTCCTTAAATCAGGGTAGGTGTCCTCTATGTCTTTTGCGATTATGAATTTTAGTTTATTTTCTTGTTCCAATTTGGTTCCGTATTCTGTGGCCATGGTGTTTACTCTTGGTTTGGTTTGTGTCCAAGGGATTTGGTCAGTTGGTTTGGTGTATTCTTCCTGTTGTTCAAGTATTGGAAGTTGTTCCCTAAGTTCTAGGATTATTTTGCCACTTGGTATGTTTGGAACTAGTTTGTGTCTAAAAGTGATGCTACATCTGCAAATGGGAATTTAGGTGGGATGCCTGTTTGGATGGTTAGCTAATCGAATGGAGTATCTGAGTAACATTTCTTGTCGTCTCAGTTTTAGCGGTAGTTCCCCGGTGAGGACTTGAAGCTTGTCCGATGAGGTGGAGGGGAGTGTGCTTGTGCAAACGATTCAGGCTTTTCTTTGGATGGCATCTAGTTTGTTTAGGAGTGGTTGTTTTGCTGAGTTATACACTTGACAACCGTAGTCTAATTTGGATCTTACAAGGGCTTTATAGATGGTAAGTAAGGTTTCTTGGTTGGATCCCCATGTGGTACCTTTGAAGTTTCTTAAGAGGTTTAAGTCTTTATTACAGCTTTGTATAAGGATATCTATATGGTGTTTCCAGGTTAGGTGGCTGTCGAAATACATTCCTAGGAATCTTACAACCTTAACGTATTTGATCAGTTGGTTTTGTAAATAGAGGTTAGGTTAGGTTAATTTGTTATTTCGTTTTGTAGTAAACAGTATTGCTACAGTTTTCTCATGTGATATTTTAAACCCCCATTTATCCGCCCATCTCCCTATGTTATCTACAATAAATACATAATGATATATCCATAGTTACAATTGCTTTAGTTTTTAAATGTAGCAACGATTTCCAATGGCAAGAACTAAACCATCTGATTAGGCCGAGCTGAGTTTATTTCAGTATAAAATATCCGGAAACTACTTTTTACTAACTTCTATAATAGAATCGTGCTTAAAGTAACTAATGTAAACACTGAAACAGAAGGCATACATACTGCATGTCATGGAAACGAAATAAAAATGGTGGATTTATATTTTATTTTAAAATTCAATAAATTAATTTTGACAGAGTCAATAACAAATCTTCGTATTTTTCTGAAAATTATTAATTGTTTCGTTGACTAGAGTTACCACAAAGCTGAGAAACTCAAACTCTACCATGAAGAACATTGTGGCTACAATAATTTCAATGCGGTTCGTTACAAATGAATTTGAAATTATAGTTAAATGGATCGAGGGCATGTGAAGAGAAGGGGATTCAAACATTAACATTATAACAATTGGGCTCAGAGTCCAACAATGTTTAACGCCGACACGATTCGGGGATGGGGGTGGGAGACAGACCCCGTACCTCCATCATACTAACTGTCAGACTCGATGTCTTGTTTTGTTTGGCTGTTGGACCCCAACCACGATAATCATTTACTGATAGGCTTATTTTTATTTGCACGTAATTCCTGTATGTAAGCTAACCTGTTCATGAACATGAAAAAAGAATGCCTGTACTTGTTAAGAAAATAATGTTGTTTTTTTTACTGTAGCTGAAAACAGAGAGAACATTGTGTTTGTTTGTTTTATATCTAACACACACAACTAAAGAAGAAGCCAAGTTCATATGCTGTCTACATTCTATTGTTTATTTTGTTTGCTCTTAATTCAAAAGGTGCATAGTTATAGATGCATCGTCTGTTCTCAACGTGATCGACGAAATCTCCGATCGACAAAGCTGGGAGGCAGAGATAAGCTATTCGATCAAAGCACATTATTTGAGGTTATTAGAGAGACAAATCTCAAGTACACGTTTTAGATAAATAATAGCCATCGCCATGGCTAAATTATGCGTATGACGATGGTTCCTTTTTTTCCACGCGCATATTTACTAATAGATTTTAAATCAAAGCACCTAATTATTTCAGGTTTCATACAGACTTGTTTCATAACTGGAGTCACGGTGATTCATATCGTCATTATAGGTTGTGTCCGTCTAAACGTTTAAAGGCATCATTAACGCACTTTCGGACTGGAGCAATAAATTACACACTCACTTCTGTGTGCTTGCTATTGTTATTGTTGTTCATTACATCACTGCATCTAATCCAACTACACTGATTCGTATACTGCATGCCAACATTCCTGATAATTATGCAGCAGTACGTTCACATATTTTATGGGATCTACTCATAAAGAAATACTTTGAGGGTACGACAATTGCTACAAAGGATTACTCACACTGTTAATCAAACATTAACACTTTGGGGCCCCGAGTGGCCGAGTGGTCTAAAGCGCTCTTCGTTACGGATCACTGCCATCTCACCTCTGTCAGCGGCGGTTCGAGTCTAGGATTCAGCCAATGTGGTAATGTGAGAAAGCTTGCCAGTAGCTTCTCGTGGGTCGGTGGTTCTTTCCGGTGTTTTCTTCCTCCACCATTAATACTGGCCGCCATGTATAGCCTATCGTGTGCTGAAAAATGGCGTCAAACCAACAACAACAACATTAACACTTTTAGAATAGCAAGGAGTAGAAATGTCACAACTGTCATCTGATAATCGATATCCTAACCAACAAAACAAATTATCTTTTAGCTAAATTGAAGTGAATTTTTGTCAGGCGTTATTGTTCTTTCGTTTGTAAGATGGGACTCAATGTGGTGGTAAGGGGAAAAAAGACAGCAAGGAAGCGAAGAAGTGTCATTGTTACAACAGATAGAAATTCATGTAAAAAATAATAAAGAAAGCGAAAATAATAAAGATGAAGATGGAACCACCCCCGGTACGAAAGAAAAAGAAATAATTACGATCACAGACATATCCAACAAAAAGAGTGGCACTTAATCCAGAACACGTATGTATCGTCTGTATCCACAACCATTAGTAAGGACAGAGCAGTCAACGTAACCACCATCACCCGTGTCAACATTACATACTCCGTTTTTTCTTTTGTTTTTGATGATGTCAGCTAAACCATGTGTAAGAAAAGTCTTTCCAAATATGTTGAAGAAGCGATCAAAATGGATACTTGCATATTAGAACTAAAGTTTTACTGGTTCCATCGTGACACTTATTAACTCGATTTAGTCCATGAAAATCTCCATTGTTTTCCTATGGTGTCCAACGAAAGCTTGCACGAGGTCCTGGCAATAAATAAAATTGTTAACCTGTATGATAGAAAACATTCACATTTTCGCATTCACAAGATGTCATACAGAAACTTATCTTGGCATCGTTGCCACAATTTTCATTATCGTCGAAGAACTCATAAAACTGGGAAAAATTAAATACCACGTAGTTTAGTCCAGCATTGGGAATTGTTGACAATAATAACCTTATCTGGAACACAGATACAAGAACAAATCTTTAAAATTTCTCCCAAAGAAAATCATCGACAGCTTGTGTGAATGTAGTTTGAATCCATCGAGATGAATTGTTCCTTTGACGAAGGACAACCATTATTATGACATCGTCACGTCCTTATATTATTTTAGATTATTTTCAAAGAAACTTCTAGAAGCCCCAAAGGTCATGAACTCCTCTCTGAGATCAGAGGCATGGTTTATGCGAGAAAGATATCAGTAATATAAAACTTTCTCTGGAATGACTAAACCTAACGTTGATCATCTGAAAAACGGTCGATGGGCTTCCACCGCTAATATGAGCATCGGATACCACACTTGCCACCGAATTGTAGACAATGTACATAATTAACACAATTAGTCACTCTACCATATTATGTTATTAGATTTATTGCAATACACTCATTAATGTATAAAACAAAAAATTAAAATTGATAGATCTGAATATTAACCTGACCTTCTAAAATGAAATAGATATACATTTTGTGAGTAACACTCTTTTCTTTTCTGCTTCGGATCAAGCCCGATACAGTGTAATCATCACTGACGTATACGTTGCACATTTCTATGGTCTGTTATTGCCCAAGGCAGAAAAACCACACAGACTTCTGTCAATAGTTGCCTCAGTATGAATACCAGATAATAATCCATTTTGAATATCTATCGTCACCTAAATCTTCTCAAACGCTGAGTTGTAAAACCTTTCACAATCCCTTTCTCAGGCCTTTCAGCACATTATCATACTATTCTTCAACCTCATTCTTGGAGAATGGGGAGTGGTGTTAGTCGTTATATATATATATATATATATATATATATATATATATATATATATATATATATATATATATATATATATATATATATATATATATATATATATATATATATTTGAAACTCTTGGTTCATGATTGTGTCATTATAATGTGTAAATTTTGTTCACGACTGTAAATTGTAATGATCAACGATAGTTAACATATTAGACAGCTACCTTTTGAACACGGATATGAAATCATATTATTTAAAGTGTAGATTGCGTTTATGCTTGTATATAAGTATATGTAACCGAACAATTCTGGTCAGTCTTATTTGTTATGTTCTTGTTGCAACATCAGTCTTCAGACGTATTGCGTTTAGATATTATTTGAGGGGAACATTTGTTTTTATTATTTATTGGAACTACAAAGTGCTCATTTGACACAGATATTATTCTAGGACTATTGTGAATTATTCAAAAGAGTGCTGGACATTGTCATCTTGATACGCCGGGAATGCTGGTAGACCAGTTGCATTCGAAGACCTGAAATTTAATCGATGCATTTGATTCTTTTGGACTTGAATAGAACTGTAACGTGTTAGTTCATAATATGTTCCTCTTACATTTTCATTTTATAACGTTGATACTTAAATTATTTGTTACGTTTTGCAAAACTTATTGGTTTTACTTACCATATAGTCGTAAAATAGGTAATGGTGTATTTTTATGTCTAGGATTCTCTCTACCTCTCCCCTTTTTCTCCCCTCCCCCTTCTCTCTCTTGTGACGTAGTCATCAAAAATGCAAGTCCATTTTTGTATTTGTCATTGAGAAACTAAGCAATTGATTCAGATTCAGAGTTAGTGTCATCGGGCTGGAAACTTTTTGACTAGTGTACTGTTAAATGTGAAGTCTCGAGGAAGAGCACGTGGATAACTACAGCTAGAAAGTATTGTCTACGATGTCCAAGTACAGAGTGACCGAACTTTGTTCTTTCGATTATATTCAATACCGTTGCCTATATTTTTTTAATTTAAATACTTCCAATGGCACTTTTCATTTATGTGCAGATTAACAAAATGAATTTTCTTCTTTTCAGATAAAGATTTTACGATTCTAATGCACAAATTAGATTTCTCTTTGGATAAGTTGTGTATACAGTGTACATTTTCTATGTAGTAACACACAAATTGATAACGTCGCAAATTCAAAACAATATACTAACGTTTGGAGCTAGAAAAGCTATTCCTCATGGGAAGAAAAGAACAATTTACATTCACCAAACAAAAACTAAACACAAACGCCAAGAGCAAATCTATACTCCTATATGTTGGAATATCGGGGGAATCTAAAAATAATGGTTGATTAATGAAAGAAAGAACTAACTGAAACACGATCTTTAAATGTGTAATCTAGATGTATATTTAGCGCTACCGTCAGAGACTAGTAAAGTATGAGATGATTGTCACACACACACACACACACACACACACACACACACACACATATATATATATATATATATATATATATATATATATATATATATATATATATATATATATATATAGAGAGAGAGAGAGAGAGAGAGAGAGAGAGAGAGAGAGTAACTTTTCATCGATATTTTGTCCTTTCTTCTAACTCTCAATTTAGTGCTCTTTGCACCCATTCCATGTGTAATGCAGTTTTTAATGCCTTTACATTTTCGTTTATTTTGGTGTTGATTCTGTCACTATTTATCATCTGTTGTATCGGTTGTAAATGATTACCTAACGTAAAGTAAATCGGCTCCATTTTCATTTACTGATAGTGTGATTGTGTTTTTATTGGAGAAGATAATGTATCGAATATATGTTTAAACATGTCACGGGCTTCTGAAATGTCTGCTTTTGTCGTTTTGTAATCTCGCTAATTGTCATTCTGCTCAATCCAAATAAACCTTTTGGGAAAGAAATATATTTAGTTAGGAACTTAAACTACTCGTGTTAAACTTACGAAGAGTTGGACTACAGTTTAAAGAACATGAAACAGGATATCATGTATATGTACCATTAACCGATGGGAGGATTGTATGACCTGAAAGTTATGAATTGCTTGCCGCTCTGAAAGTGATAATAAACGCATAAAAACTACATTCTGCAGGAGAAATTTCAGCGAGGAGAGTGTACCGGTTGTGGAACAAGGGGCTGCTCTCAGATGGGGTATTACTCAGACTGGTACAAAGCACGGGGTAAGATGTATCTTAAAACAAGGACTTCCAAACCTTTCTGTGGTAAGTAACCTCGGTGGAGATGACTTTCTGTCCCTATGATAAGTTAATATTCTTAACCTATGGAAAGGAACAATGCAGGATAGGAATTATTGTAAAATGCAAAAGACGTTTCAAGACGAATAAATGCGAAATACATATCTGCTTTAGTTAACTTAAGTTATGCTGTAAATATAAACTGCTATAGGGGTAACTTTGTAGTCCTCACTCTTAAGTCAAATGAGAAAATTTAGTCTCCGGCCATCTTCGATTGAATCACTTCTGGGGGATATGGACCTTTATTGTTACAAATGTTGATGTCATTAACATTTTAGATCACTCTGGGATCTTACAAAAATTTAACATTAGGATGAGATTTTGGTGCGCTATGGGTATTTAACACTAGAACGGGTCGCTCCTGGGCACAACGGGCACTCCGGGCATGAGGGAATTTAATATCACCAGACCATTTTTATATTATAACCCTCTGAGCACAAGGGGAATTTAAGGTTTAAAGCTAGGTTTAATATTGTGAATGGTTTGGCGTCCTTATGATAAATAGCATGGGTTGCAGTCCATGTTAAATTCCTATAACCGCCATATCCGCCCATAGTGATATTCCTGTGGACGTCTTGGACATTAAATTACCATAGGGCCTCATAGTGACCGACAATGTTAAATTCCCATCAGACAACATACAGTCCCACGTGTCCCGGAACTGTTAGCCCATGTTCAATTCCCGTTACCTTCTTAAAGGTCCAATTTATTCCTTAAAATTGCAGCCTATGTTAAATTCCCATAAATCCCAAACCGACCCATATAGTTAAACTTATGAATATTTTAAATATTAAATTTATTTTATCCCAGATGGTCAAATTTTCAAAATGGTAGTTTAAGTGACCCCACCCCCCGTGCATAGAGTAATAGTTTTAGATCAGGGTGACCAATATTCATGTTAAAATGCTATAATAATGTTAAATTCTTGAAAGATCTCAGAGTGACCTACAATGTTAATCATATGGATGTATATAAAAATTGAATTACTTTATAACCCCTGTGTAACACCAATCCAAGATTCTCGGAGTGCGGACCCTCTCTGTCTGATCTCAGAGTTATTAGCATACATCAGTTTGTTGTAAATGCTTTATTGAACCAAGCAATATTTAGATCAATTTTAGAAAATTAAATCCTGATTTTGTGAACATCTTGAATACACCCCAAAGAAATTAATTTTCTTTTCTTTGAGTTGCTGTAAGATAGTGACAAAAGTCGTATCCGTCAAACATATTTGGAAGCTCATCCAATTTGTCGTTTTTTTTTCTTCTTGTAAACTTTAAGAGACATTGATACTGGCTTTCAGATAATGTATCCGGTAGACAAACGTTTCCTGTGGTACGTCTAATGCTCCGATGAGTTACCCATTTTTGTGTTGTTATCTACTTCTTGCGTTAACACGTAACGTTTTATTGACTTCATCGTTCACTTGTTTGCAGGAATACGTAAGCTACATAAGCAAGATAAGCCGTCGCAGCATATTACAGCCTAGTTTTATATAAAATACCTAACTACGTGCACTTAATTTAATTACAAAATGTTTACAAAGTGTGCGACTGCTTCGTGAGCTACTTAATAAGAACTGAAAGGATGATCCAAACACGGAGAAAAAGCTGCAAAAGAACACAAGCAAAAACGTTTTTGAAATGATTATAGCAGAAACTATCTAATTTTACACCATGTGAATTTAATTAGACAACGCTGTATCATTTGTTTCTCACCTATATGGCGGAATATTATATATAATGTGGGTCCGTTTTCGAATTCGCTGACGATCCGTACATCACATAAAATGAATGTAACGGCTGAAAGAAAGAAAGAAATCAAGCGAAAGCTCTCTACTTTATGGTCTCCAGTGAGACCACGTCCATACCATGCTATGTATATAAAAGAAAGTTTAAATGTCTGCAAGTTCGTAAACTCGTGTACAAGAGTATTTCATTAAAAATTATTTTGGCATGTTGGTTTGAGAAAAAATTGCGAACATGCATACGTTTCTATAAATAGTCATACTTCAATACGAAAACAAGCCCGTAAGACGGACGCAAAGATCCTAAGGATGGAAATATTGTTCGAATCTTCCATATGTATTACATGTTAGCAAGCAATAAATCCGATTATCAGCATCATCACTATCATGTATTCTAAATATTTTTTGACCCTATCTAGTTGGTGGTGTCTTCCAATAACTATTTTTGTCAACAGGTAATTAACCAAGCCTCTGTATATTCTTCCTTTTCAAACTGTTGCAAAACTTTATAGTTTTGATAATTTTCTGATTATGGTCACCATGTTACATATATTGATAGTAACAAATCGCCTTCTTTTGAAATAAACAATTAGCATTTAAAGATAACAACGTTTAGGATAGTCAAACTAGCAGGAGACTAATATCTTCAACTCAATTGTTTTACCGAAATCGTCAAGTTATAAAATTCACATTATCCAAAGACTTAAACATCAAATAGTGTTGCTGGAATCGCTGTCATTTGAAATGCGTAATAAATGATATAGATTTTTTAAGCATCCAATATGGTACTCTACAGGTTGTAAAAAGAGCCCAATTCACCAAAAATACCAAAAGAGCTATATTCTCACAGACGGACAAGTTTATTTTTACATTGTTTGATCAGTCCTTTCGCTTGCTTTTCTGGCGTTTACATGTATAATTATATATTCAAAAGCGTCAAGAATAGGCTATACCGCTTTGTGGGATCTATAAACATTCTTCTCAATACGTGTGTTTACTTTATAAATAACTACACAATGGTAAAATGATTTTTATCGTGTTATGTGACATGGTTGGAAAACAATCATTGTATTGTTTTTGATTAAGAGCCTTCAAATTATTAATTATACATTGACAGATCTTTTAAGTTTAATTTCACACTATCTTCTCAAGTATATATAAACATATATAAAATCCGATCAATATTAGTACAGTAAATTTAACGGCTCCGGTAAAGGGGATCATTTTGTCTTTGTATTCATAACGTGCATGTACTTAGATATTTTTTGGTCTGCTATCCAAAGAATCTTGCATTCTACGAGGAAGTTATCAAAAACTCGCGACTTCTTATAATCCCATGCTGGTTTGTTGAAACCGACTAATGATCGACAAGCGCAAAGAGCTCCGATAATAATATTTAATTCACTAAACTAGTAAATATTCCTGAGAATTTTGTAAACCTATTAATGACATCAAAACGCCTCTCCATCCATTTCCCAAGAAAAATCAGTGGTCGTAAATGCGTGGTTGGATTTTTTTGCAAGTTGCAGTGTCTTATTTCGAAAACCATAACTTATTTATCAAATGAAAGAATATAATTTTAAATCTTCGAATTTATTTAAATTATCAAACATTGTTGGACTTAACTTCGATAAAAAGTATGCCATATTTTTTTTATTAATTATTCATTATTTACTATTCATTGTAAATTTCTTAATCTTTTGATTTTTAGGGATTCATTTATTAACTTACCTTACGCGTAAGAAAGGTAACAATCGACAGTACTCAACAAATATCCTTAAGAAAATATGGCATTGTTGAGAAATATAAACAGGTTAACACTGATATGCCATAGAATTTTAAATCGAGGGGTTTATACAACAGGTAAGAACACAAATTACATAATTGTACCCTTGAGTGCCAAACTATATGAAAGTGTCAAAAGCCCTTGTTGACGTGTGGACATATGAAAACAAATGTTCTATCTGGAACTCCCCAACAAAACATCATGGCGTATTTAGTTCGGTAAACTTGTCAATTCAACTCTAGACACCGAGAATAGTCAGCTAAAATGTAAGTCTCTATATCTTTGTATCTGCCAGGTGACGTTTAATCTCAAAACGTACATTCAAAGCTAGCTCTCTCTCTCTCTCTCTCTCTCTCTGTGGTTACGTTTTTACCAACCAGTCCAAATACTCGTCAGGAAATGTTTATTATAATGTTGATAATTTATGCCTTTTTCGAAAAACATGATAGCTTCAGATTACTAAATTTAACCAGAATGAGAGATTTTAAATATAAGAAAACATCCATGGTTTTTATTCTGAATATTCGTTGAAGAATGTTCATTTTAAACTAAAAGTGTTGTTTAAATTGTATGACGCATGGCTAATCTTTATTTGAACCAACCTGTACTATCCTTGTTTCAGGGCATGCAGCCGATGCTACATATTTTACTGACTGCGGGTTAATCATTTTTATTTGGGACTTATAATATATACAAATAGTGCCAACACCAAGCTAATAGCAGATCGCGATATGAAGCTTAATATCTTGAAAGGTTATCCTGCAATCCGGGCCATATCCGAGCAAATATTTATATGTGTGTGTCGTCTGCATCCAAACCTTTCGTAAGAAAACACTTGTGCATTTTCATTTAGGAGTTTTTAATATTTTTCAAGACTTGGCAATTTCATATTTTTCAAACTCTATAAGTCTGTAAGCGTTTTGAAATGTTCAATTAGAGCATAACTTTCTCACTGATAAACGTTAAACAGATCTGAAAATAAATGTTATTTGAAAATGTTCTCGGTGGTTTAATTTATAAATGAATTTTACATACTTGTGAAATTCTGGATGTGTTGTTGTTGTTTCACAGTACAAGGTTAGGCTTTTGAAAAGGGTGCTAATATATAACACAGAACGAGACACAGTGGCACCAGGGTGACCATGCATATACCACTTTAGAAGTTTTTAAAAAATAGATTTTGAGATCTGTGCCATTTCCAACAGACATGCATACTCCTTTATATTATCCAAGTCTTCTGGACTTTAAGATAATCTGTTTTCGTCCTAGTGGTGTTAAGCCATTCCATGACCAGTTCTTATATTCGGAACCTTTATAGCTAAATGTATTCGCAGTGCTTAATCTGCAACTTCATTCTTGTTTTATTGCATTAGTTTATTTACTGTGGATGGGACAATTTTTAATCTGAAAGGCTAACACTGAATACTACCTTTCTTTGTTAATGTAATTAATAGTATTCTTAGGCAAAGTTGGTCACCCAGTCTTCTTTAAAAGACGCTCTCATGTTGTTGTTCTTTTTTTGTTTTTGTTTTTTTGTTTTTTGGGGGTTTTCAGGGTTTTGAGGGAGTATTTGGGGCGGGGTGGCGTATGTTCAGGGAACAATTTTGGTAGCCCTAAACTGTTTAATACGTGTATGCCTCTGCCACATAAGATCTAGCACTCAGCATGAAGTTTCATCATCAAACAGGAACTTAAGCACCTGCGAATTTTTGTTCCATTACGCATTTAAAGCATTCAGTTCCTATTCATCTCCTGTAAGCACACGATGGGAAGTGTTGTTATTGCTACCAATCCGACAGTCGTGGGTCAAATTCCCTAGCATGATAGTACATGTTTAGTCAACTGTTCAAGTGGGAAATGCAAATTCGTCCATTAAACTGTGGGTAAAATTTAAACCTATATCTGGATTAAGAAGAATTACATTTCATAAACTTCTTCGATGTTTTTCATATTTAGCATTTTATCCGTGTCACTTACATCAAGAGTGCAAAGGCGCATATTTAGAAACTAGATTATCTCATGCCATATGCTACATTGTTCAAACATGAAACGAGCTCGGTCTTTGCAAAAATTTTTAGTTTTGCCAGATTATATTTACTGAATGCGTCGAACTTACGACACTATTAAGTTAGTTGAACCATGTTCATGTTCATTTTGATACTGGAATCTAAAAGTTGTTTCGTAAGGTTAATAGTGGAGATTTCTCTCGCATCGTTGATCTCGATAAGTGATATATCGAATCATGTCTACTTGCGCTTCACTGGAACCCGGGTTTGGCGACACGAAAATTGCCGATCCGAAATGTCTTTCATTTGCTTCTTTAACTAATATCTGATAATCATTATTACCATCCTTGTTGTATTTACATGGGTAAATGTTATACTACACAACAGATTTTTGTACATGTACCATATAAAATACATATAAACTTAACGAAAAGCATCCTCCAAAACGAAACAAACTACCACGAAAAAAGACTTTGAAGATATGAGACCATCCAACATACATTAATTGCCACTCACGACTTGTCCTGAAGAGACAATCAGTGCGTGTTTATCTGGCCTTTTTCTGACAAACCTGGTCTAGAAGTAGTAACTGCTTCCTTAACGAAGTCAATTTTCTTTCCTTTAAAAAAGATAACATTTAAATGGATTTGCCTTTACAAATAGCTTTTCCTAATAAACTGGAGTTTATAGAGTGTGTATATTATTTCCCAAGGTTACCACTACAGCATCAGGATCCATACTGCTGTAGATGCGGTGAAGACAAAAGGCAAAGTACGAGTTCGACTGAATGGACGATGGGGAACAAGTGACTGGATGGATACGACAGAGTAAGTCTTCTACATTGTTTACTGTTGGAAAGGATTATAACAGAGATAGCTGGTAAAAGAACAGTAAAAAGTAAGCAATTTGAGGCAAAAAACTAAACGAGAAAAACAATCTTTAAAAACTGAACATGTAAGAGTCAATTAATGGAAATTATTACCACTGTTTTAACTCATAATAAGCTGTTCTCAATCATTCCATACAAAATTGCTTTGAAATGGTTGCCTGTATTTAATATATCAAAAAGAGAAACCAGGATATTTGCCGAACCCAAACCACGAGGTGACACAAGTGTCATTCCAAGAAGACCATCTTGAGTTCTCTGTAAAACAGGGGAAAAGAGAATAACCCGTGCCAAGGAAAATGCAATACATTACTCATGTGTACTTAAGACTTTTTAAAGATTTAGCTAATCCCAAGCAACATGGCCAACATAGGCGTACAGTCATATAAATAAAACAAAGCTTGTCAAGATGAAAACATTGCCAATGAAGGCAATGCTAAGAAATTGGCAAGTAGATTAAAAAGATTTGTAAGATGTGCCGACTGGCCATCCATCTTAACCTGTTTAACTGGAAGACCTTACAAATAACACCGTTCCCTCAAACAACTCATAAACACATAAGTGAAGCGGAAATTCTGTCAAAATTATCCACCTGAATCATTTGTCTCCCATATATCGTTTGGAATTAAATGTAAGACATATAAATATACCGGAAATATTTTTTACATTATAACATTAGGTAAAAATATCCAATTAAAGCAACTGGTACAATTTTAAAACGAATGTGGTTGAATTATAGGATCTCAGCAAAGAGTTTAATATAGACAAATATTTATAGACAAGAGATCAAAACAAGACGACTTATATCCGGATGATATTTCTCACTGTTTTAAGACAGGACAGGTCATATATTCAAATCTCTTGACGTAGTGTGAGGCAATTATCCCGCTTCAGTCAGGTATTTTAGAGAAGCAGTTTTCAATAACACTCATGGCATCATTAGGAATTTTAATTGGGAATCATACAGTCCCATAAATAGAGAACAAATTGAATGATCGACTCTTTGGTACACACACACACACACACACACACACACACACAGATATGTGTGTGTGTGTGTTCTACACCTTAATTTCATTTTCTTTAGAACCATTATAAATATTGTTCTCGATAAATACTTTCAATTTTAGTTTCAATGTGCAACGATAGAAAGAAAGATTAAATGCAACGCAAAGACTTAGCATATCAGGACGATAGTCTATGACACAATCAGTTTTATAGTATGATGTTATAGTATGATGTTATAGTATGATTTTATAGTATGATGTTATAGGATGATTTTATAGTATGATTTTATAGTATGTTTCAGTATAAAACTTAAAGTATACAGATGTTTGAAGGGAAGAAAAAATATTTATAATAATAATAAGATAGTCAAACTGCTTGTTGTCATAATGTGTCAGCGGTGTAGACCAGAAGGAAAATGTGGTACCCTTATGACGACCACTTGCAGATATATCACCGAAAATCCGATAGACACAATTAAGTTAAATAAACGATAGATTCATACTAGATGCAGTTTTAAATCGTATTTCATCTATCGACAGATGTTTGCGTTTTGATTCAACGTGTGATTATCTCCATCACATATCAGTAGTGTAAAATATTAATGCTGGCATGTTCGTGATATACATCAATATCTGTGTTTGCCTTCATGCCACACTTCATGATCTACACTTACTTTGTAAATGGAAATACGTTTTGCATTTACGAATAGTATCGCAGCACGTATCGACATTATCAATATTCTTTTGCATTTCAAACTTAATCTATGCAGCATATATAAATAAATAGAAATATCTGGACGACTACACCTCGAGTTCGTAAACTATGTAAAGAGTTATATTGGTATTTCAGGTAGCTACAAAATAAACTTGGCCCTAATTTTGAACACAGAATACAGCAGTATTTATACGTACCAAACAATAACGTGAATCATGTCTGGCATTTAGTTCTCTACAATACGATATTACTTAAGGATGTTAAGTACCTAGGGTGCCTTAAAATATTGGGTCATATTTCAAGTTAGTTTTAAGGTACCAATTGAACGTGTTCTGCTTTGGCTATTTTACACTAACGGAAGGAATGACAAGAACAGCATTAACTGCGAAACTCATGAAAAGACAAAACAAATGGTTTTACTAATACTGTAGCCAAAGAGGTTCGTCCTGTCTTTAGATCACACGGGATAAATATGTTTACTTAAAACTGAATCCAAAGATCCTACATTGGATCACACAGGATCAGTATCGGAACCATTCGTGGTTATGCCTTCTTGTTTTCTTCTGGCCCTGTCTTTTCAACAGCTCTGTAATAACTTTTTCTTCTCTCCTTTTAAGAATTCTACAATTGGTTTTAGTGTTCCAATGTATATGTCGATCATTCAATGGAAAATGGTTCTTAACAACTTCAACACCAATCCAACAACTGTAAACCTTAATATATACCGTATATTCCAAAAATAAAGTCCATTGAATCATTACAGAAAGCAAAAACAACAACAAAAAAATCACCAAAAAAAACAAACAAAATGGAAATCTTTTATGTCAAGGTGTAACTCTCGTGCGTTTATAACATCAGTAGGGAATACAGTGCGAAACATCTTTGGCAAAACATGAAACCAGCTGCATCAATCATTTAATGCAGTCTGACAAAGTGGTCGCTAAACTATCACAAATTTCAAACTTTGTGGATATTCACCGAAATATTCTGAACAATTTCATCGTATCAAAATCTTGAAAGAAAAAAAAATCCATTAAATTTAAGTCTGCTACAATAACCTCTGGCTCTCAGAGAACTATAAAACGCTCACGATGAGAGTCTATGAAGTTTTAGCAAGACCGTATGATATCCAGTATAAGCTTTTGAAAAACTTGCCTGATACATCCCTCAACACACTTCACATTTTAAATTAATTTTGGAAAATGCCGACTACTCGTTATTATGACTAGAAGCAACAATTACACTGGTAGTTAGACTTTTGCGAGGACAATACAGTCATTCCAATTATCGTTCTAGAGTACTATACAGTCCTTCCAATTATCGTTTTAGAGTACCATCCAGTCCTTCCAATTATCGTTCTAGAGTACTAACTTGCTGCTGATTCACAAACATTTAACGAATGCCCAACTCATTTGGCACCTTTGAACTAACAAAGACTTTCAATGAGGATTCAGACGTCACAGAATAAACATTTATCTTCAAATCCCAATGGAAACATTTAAAAGAAATGCTTTCTTGAAAAAAGAACATATAATATTAATTTTCCTTGGTTTGAAAAAAAAATATGATAGTTAACTGAAATACATTATAAAGAATGACCTCTTAAATCTATCAGTATATCTTATTGTTTTTAATAGACAGTTCAGAAGTTATAGGTGGAGCCACACTTTCATAAAACATTACTCTCGATATGGGTATACTTCAAGGTAACATATTGTTAGTCATCCTTTTTATCATCCAAATTAAACACAATTATCACACTCAAGAACTCAGTGTGAACTAGTAATTGCATTTGATACGCTCATTCTCAGCATCTATGATATTGTATTCTGCTTTTTCAATCTCTTCGGGTTTCACATTTTTTGTATGCAAGTTGAGTCCCGGTTCACTATGTACAGCAATAAGCCTCAATATGACAAAGATCTGATTGGATACAGTTCATCTTAATGACCTGCAATCACTAAACGATACTGACTTATTCATTTTAGAAATAAATATAGCAATTAACATGTAACGTTCAAAACCAGGTTTATTCATTATTTAAATATAAGGCAAATAATATTTATTTCAAAGTTTGAAATAAAATGGCTATGGTGCAAATATAGTGCCTCTTCTGTAGAGTCATGTACTCTTTAATGCAGAGGTGGGCAAACTTTCCAGTGCAAGGGCCGCATACACAAATTTACACCTTGTCGCGGGCCGCATAGTTCATTAAGTAAAAAAAACAATATTTGAAAGAGCAAAAACAAAAGGTTTTTCTAAATAATATCTAATTAAATTTCCGTTTTTAATATGTTGTTAATAATTGAAAACTTAAACTTAAACTTCAAAAGAAGCACATTTATTTGATAAACAGAGTAACATAAACAGAGTCAGTGCGAATGATGACTTGTTCCTAGGCCTCATGAAAACCCTTGGCGGGCCGCATGAAAGCATTTGGCAGGCCGCATGCGGCTCGCGGGCCGTAGTTTGCCCACCCCTGCTTTAATGTATCCTGTATAAAAAAAATCAAATGTAATGGCTTACGTACACTCTGTTAAGTAGATCTACACCCCTAGTGTTCTTCTAATCTAAGATGGGTGACCCTATTAAATAAATTCTGATTTATCACCAATGAAACCTCATTGGGAAAAAAATATTTTGGAGGTCTATTATTTTTTAATTAAAAAGTAATGATCAATAAAACAAAAACTACGCTGAATCAAGTGGAAATAATTTTTAATGAACTTACAGGCAGATAACAAGCTTTAGATACACTATAAAATATTTAAGAGCTTTGATGTCACACTTTGGTGACATAACTTTTCCCGTTGTCTATAGAAACAAAAATTTAGTTATTGTAGGTAATAGAAAAATGCAATATTAACAGTTTTGCGGAATGGAATCAAAATTTTTAAAACTTTTTTCCCCGACGAAATTAAATCTCACAGATTTTAAATGAGAATAATATCAAGGTTAACGTAACAATTACAACTAATCAAACGCAACTTGTTTACATGCTCGCACTTTAATGGAATTGATATTGTAGGTTCTATCTCTGATCCATTAAAAGTCTGGACATCTTGATGTGAATTTTAGAAATGGATAGAGAAGGTAGTTTCTGCAAAGTTTATCCACATACTTTCTCTGTTGTGATCCGTTTAAAACGTGCAGCCTTCACAAACAGAACCTTGTAACAACCAAACATCGATGTTGTAAGCCGTTTAAAAACTAGGGCCTTCACAAACCTAACCTTATAAAAGACCAAACAAGGCTGTTGTAGTCCGTTTAAAACGTGCATCTTTCACATGCCTAACTTTTTAACGAATTAAAATGACCGCTACACCGGTAAAGCATATGCTTGCATATGCATATACAAATGTGTTATAACAACATGCGAAAAGATAAAATCTTTCACACCTCTAAAACATCTAATGATGTTACATGTAAAACGAGTTTGGTTCACAATAAAAAATGTAACAAGCAGATTTGCCTAGGAATTAGCTCGCACATATGAATCAATTATTTTGTTTATGCACATGTGGTATATATTAATTACATGTTTAAAAAATGCGATGAACATAGGTTCACCTATGTGATAACATATATTTGTTTTCAATGCGTTGATCACATGTTGCAAACATCAGTACAGAATATATGAAATATATGTTGCAACTAAACTGGTATTATTACTGTGAAGCGCGACTTATATATTGTGGGTATTGATGCAATCGTAAAAGATGAGAATTCAACGCTCATGGTCTTCAAAAATTGCATCCTTTCATTTTTAAAACTTAATTATATTCCTTTATTATATTTAATACATTCCATTATGGAATATGCTAGTACAACCTGGTATGAAAGATGACCTTTCCAAACTTTAAAGCAAATATAAACTTTTGCCATATACGAATCACACTTCAGATAGTCATTCTTTACGTTGTCATCCTCCTGATTAGTTGCCTGATTAAAAAATGGAGCGACTAGATGTTCGAGTCTTTATTGTGAATTCAAGTGATTTATTCTAATACTTTCATATCGTTTTCATTTGCGTTTCCAGACAATGCAACAACATAGCAACTCATTTACATATGTATCCTGCAGACAGTCCTTTAATCATTTTGCAATTGCTGCTGTCTAGATGATAGTCTACTAGTGCACGTATATTCCTTAAGCGGTTTATGGCAAAGCCGAAGATGATATTTCAAATACTTTGCATCGCACTGCACAGAAATAAAACCGTCGACATTTTACTGCTTGGCTTTTGCCGTGCTTAATTTCGTAGTCGTGATATTTGCAGTTAATCGTTTTGAAATTGTTTATGTGCAAATAATTTTGTCAAGATCAATTGAAAGTGTGGAACAGTCTCTTCATCTGATTGTTTAAGCTTACTGCAGTGTACTTCAACAGGCCATCTGGCTATGTCTGAAATCTGGTTTGACAGTAATTTTGTACTTCCTATCGCTGTACTAGTTAGAACATCCAAATTGATTTCTATATGAGATATAAGGTCAGTTGTAATATTGTCGGACAGTACAGTATAGTCTTTAAAATAAACACATAATGCATTCAAATTGTTTTAACTTAAAATTGTCTTTGAGTTACATTGCAATGTTAATCGTAGAGCTCGAAGCCGAACTTTTAACTGACTTTTGTTTTGCCCGGCATAGTAATTATAAATCTAATCTCGTCAATCTTTTAGCAGTTTGGAGCCATCCTGGTTTAGGTGTTGCGAGAGCGTCATGTGTCATGCTGACCAAGTATCAATTCCAATCACATGCATGTAAACTGGATATACAATCTAACATGAACGTCTTCTTGTGTAAAAGATTATCCTATGTAAATTAATCTAACACAAACTATTTTCAGGGAGGACATTAATCCAAGCGCCCAAATTCACCTACTGGCCGTTTCGGCAATAGAAGTAGGTGACGTTGACAATATTGACGTCAGTTACGTCAAATCTTCCAGTGGCTTTTTATGGAGCTCTGGTGGAAGTGACACATTGAAGACCGACAGGGTCATGGTCATATCAGGGGAGAACGGGGAAAGGTAATTATTAGCATCCGCAATGTGTGCGAGGTTAGTATCAATGATTTGGTTACTCTTTATTAGGAATGAAAGCGTCACTTATTTTTGGACAGCGGAAACAAAATAATTTTTTTGTGTGCAGATTTTCAAATGTCTCTTTGATACATATTCAACAATTCCATGCGAAACTAGCGGATGAAATAATATATTCGTTTGATTTTGAAAATGAACGATAATGTTACAATATAAAAAATAAATTTCAATTTCCCAATCTTTATTTGCTAATCGTTTAATACTAGTTCTACAATTAATGTAAAAGTATGGAGTCTTCTCAAGTCTGTCTATTAAAAGATAAATAGTTCATGTCAATGACCCGTATATGAGGAAAATAGTAATATGTCTTCATTATTGATCACAGTCACTCTTTCATACATAATTATCATTAAATACAATTATTGTAATCTTTAATATACCGTCTTTCAATAATATAAACCATTTATATATAGTTCAGGAGAAGTGAATAATTTATGTAGTTTACCTACTTGTTTACTCTACGATAGACATAAGAACCCTCGTACAAGATCCTTGCAGTTAAGTGTGATTTTAAATATTTATGCTGATCTCATGGCAACAGCATCACCATTTAATGTTGCTTAATTTTATCAATTATTGCTGTAATATCAACCAATAAAAGGACTCTCAAAGTAGGGAATCCCCGTGCAGCAATCGGTATTACTGTAGCAAACAGTCTACATGTTCCCGGCTTCCTTTAGCTTGACCGAGTTCATAATTAACATAAAAAAGCCTTTAGAGGGTATGCAAAGAATTCTGTCTAATTGTACAACAACTAGTCAACATCCCTACCAGAAACATCTGCAAAATTTAGTCCCTTGTAATTTATTTCTTCCAAATTAATTCGATACTGAACATTTTGTCCCTTTATGGCCGGATTAAACATGCTGCACTGTACTTTCCAAAACCATAAGTATTTAGTTCCTGAGGACCTTCTTTTTATCATAAAACTGTGACATTTGTTTTATTTTGTTTTGTTTGTTTGTTTGTTATTGCTTGTTGTTTTTTGTTGGTTTTGCTTCTGTTTCATTGTCTTGCTTGCATCACCATACAAAAATTAAATTTCTAGGTCTCACAGAGATTCCACTACTAGCTTTGAAATCAACTACTTTGAATATTACATCCATATGACCTACATTTTAAATAATCTATCGACTTGCCTCACAACAGACTTTTTGCATTTGTAACAACAAGACTAAAAATAGTGATATAATCACCCGTATACTTACTTCATGTAAAAGTACTGTAAGTATTCATTATCTGATATGAGGTCTAAAAAGTCAGTTTATTTTCTATTTTTAATATTACGTATAGAACTCGAAAATAAAGTCATAATGAAATCTAAGAGACAGGTTTACAAAATCTTGTGATTGAATATCGCCAGAATGAATTTGGCATTGCAATGCCCTCAACCTGAAACGTTACATTTATAAATTTCTGCCACGAATATAATCAGTTGACCAAGATGTCAAGGATCTCCATTAAAGTTTTGACCTGAGTGTCTACAGCTATGGGAGAACGTTATAACAAATTCTCAGTTTTTCAGAGTTCAGAAAGAAAAAGTTTTGATCGCATGTTTTATATACGCCTGAAGTTCGTTTTCTTCTAAACTTGTCTTTATTCATTTCACACGTGTGCCTTATGGAACACTTTCAAATATCTACAGATTTGCTTCCATAATTTTTACTAGTTTAAGGCCGCCATGTCGTTTATCTTTCTTTGTGTTAACCAACTTAACGCCTTTTCGAGCCGAAGATCTCTTTTTGATAAAGGTAACGATTCCTACGAACATGTAGAAATGATCTATAAATCTGAATGTATGTAGTTTAAGTAGATAAAACTCCTGCATTAACATCAAATCATAATTATTTTGAAAACACTGTGGTACTGAACTTTCCAATACCATTATAAAAACATATCTACATATAAAGAGAATTGACTATACATATGTCAATGCAAGATTCTCTTTTCAAAATAACTTTTTAAAAAATATTTTCTTATAAATGCGTGATAGTAATCCAGATTATATTACTGACATTACTTTTAATTAGTTTTAATTTTCCTGAAAATCTGAAATGCATTTATGTCAAATTTAAAACGTTCAGTCGGCCAACAGTTTTGACTCACTACTTATTTCGAACCTATCATCAAAGAGAAAATTTTGAGGCTTAAATTTTGTCCGATTTTATTCTAATTTTGATTCAATAATAACGGAGTTCATGTCCTGTGTAGTCTATAGAAACAAACAAAAAAATAAAATAAAAAATAAACCAAAGATACAGACAAAAACTCTCCATTCCATAAAACATGTAATGCATCCTTGGGGATGGATTTATGATGAGGATTAGCAGTCATTCAACCAATCTGTACACCTGCCCCAATAATATAACAACGACACTTCTTTCAACCGGAAGGACACATCTTTGTCCTTAAGTTTCTTTAATTAACTAAAAACTCTTAAATGTCTGCAGCCACTTAAAGTTACCAATAGCATAATGCATAAACATGACAAACTTGAGCAATAAAGGATGTAAAGAATATGGAATCTTGTGTAATTATTGCCTTTTGCTCTTTTGCGCAGCAATGCTTGTGTGACGTTTATATTAGTCTACAAAGGAAGTTAAATGGCTGACCGGTTCGATTGCAAAATACACCAGTACTACACAGCTGTTATAACTTATTTCTCTTAAAAACTCGCCGTCTTTTTCTTCTCACTGCTTTATGTATATTTTTGTGTGTGTATGTATGTATGTATGTATGTATGTATGTATGTATGTGTTCTCGCAGAACATATCACTTTATCACAGTTTTCTTAATTTATGAGTAAGCAAAAACAGTCTTTGTCCATCATAGCAAGCATTATCATCTCAGTGATTGCATATGTGACCCGTAATTTCCTATGACTTTGCGAGTGTTGGTATTGCATCAAGAACACGGAAAATCATGTCTTGTGTATTTATTTCATCTTTTGTAGTTATCTATTTTGCGTGCGAAGGGAGGTGCACAGTGACACGCCAGTAAAGGTTCTGCGCACAATGACTCGTTCCTGCTAGAAACTGACACGTTGAAGTTCGATGGTGAAGTTATAAATGAATTTAGAGCACAAATCTGGATCAACGCGTATGGCAATCGCAAAATTAAAAAAATTAAATAAAATTGTGTTCATTTTGCTTAAAATTATTGTGCAACTGTGTGAATAAATTTGTTGAGTAAAGTTTTTGCTTGGATTTATGCATGAACTGACTGCCTGAACCATGTCAGAGAACATTTCAACCTGTAAATGTCGTCTGCAATGAGACACAGTCACTACCACCGCGTGGAAAAGATGAAAAACAATGTATCTGCGGCACTAAAGCTTCTTCGATGTCCTCAAATTCTAATTCAAATACCATTTTTTTTCTTGCTGACCGCTTGAGAAACTGAACTAAAATGAGAATAACAGTGAGAACACACTTTCATTCAAAGTCACGTGTCCTGGTAAATTTTACCATTAGAATATGTGCACAGCATGGCACTTTTCACCTAAAAACAGACAGAAACGAGCGTACTTAATGCATGCATCAATACAAAACATGCCAAATTCATGCACAACTACCACATATTGGATCGGAGGACCGTATCGTAATAATATTAATCTTTATTTAGCATGGCTTTTTATTTCCAACAAGAAACATTATTTTTTTCAGGTAATTTTGCTACAAAGAACGGTTTGGTAACTCGCTGAAATTGAAACTTCCTGTCGGCACTGGGATTCTAACTCGCATCCCAACGTCTACCAGCTCTATAAATATTCTAATAACATGTCAAACCACCAAGGTGAATTACGCACACAATAATGTAATTTTCAACAGTGCCAACATTTTCAACAGTATTTGATTGTCACGTTTGCTCAGCCAGTTCGAAAGTCGTGTATAAACTAAGGTATTAGTACAAGCCATGGTTGCTGTCTAAACATTCCCGCAGGTTAAGAGTTAATTTCTTACACAAGGTTACCGTGACCAGAGAAAAGATCCGGCATCTTGAATCGGCACAGGCGTTAGATAGCGCAACATCCCACCTAGGTGTTACAGCCTTGTCTTTGGATCAGAGGAACCGCGAGGAACCGGGGGCATGTTCTAAATCCGTCCCCACGTGGACAGACAGCGAGAAGAACATTGTCTGCTAAGTTTGATTGGATCGAATCAAAGCAACATCCAATCGGAATTGAGACGGAGGGTGTGATAACAATTTCGATCCGAATTATAACTTCTAACTAGCAAGCGAAAATTTAGTCTCGCCTAGGAAGATTGATGAGCAATATAATGTTACTCCGAGAAAGCCATTCGTAATTTTGCGGCAAAACTTAGAACATTCTAAGGAAATATAAAGCTTCGTAAAGGTCAGTAAGTTATTTGCTCGATTATGCAGAACATTACGGCATAGTAATTGTAATACTGTGTAGTATGTATACTTAATTACTAGGATCGTTTTGTACGTAGAATTACCTTTGTAGTGTTTAATTTACGTACGTATTTGAAAATGAGTTTGAGTAGTATGTAGTGAATTATGTAGATTGTTAGCTTGTGGTCAGAATTAATTTTGTAATTCGCTGTCAGGGTACTTCGTAGTAAACTAGTGCATTTATTCATGTGATATATTAGATTTTATACATGCTCGATTTGTGAATGTGGAAAATGGTTGAAGTTGTAAGATTAGTTAATATAGATGTATGATATATCAGAGCATGGATATTTGAATATTTGTGTACCTTGTATGAGTTATAATGAAAAGAAATGCGTCTAATTGTTGTGATATTATATAGTATAATGGGATTAGGAATATGTACTGACGTGACGCAATTAATTGATGTATGTAATATAAGTAATTGATACCGTGCTTTTATTACGTTGTTTTACCATACAAGGACGTATGAATATTTCGATATGAATGAATGCGTGACCGAAGAAATTTAATAGCCGTTATCTGACTTTTAGGCTGGGTGTAGTGTGAGATAATAATAAAAAAAGCTGTACCGTCCTTGTGTTTTCACAAGAAGCTTTTGAGGGGACAGAACTTCCGGTTCAGTTAAGTCCCGAGTCTCTAAGAGGGAGACGGAAGTGAGACTAGCAAAGCAGTCGGAGTCGACAAGTCTAGTCAGAGGAGAGAGTCGAGGAGGAGAAGAAAAGGAGTCGAGGAGGAGAAAGTGGAGAAGGATGAGGAGTATCAAGGAGTCGGTGGAGAGAAGGAGTGTGGAGAAATTCGGGAGGAAGAGGAGAAGGAATAGAAGGAAAAGGAGAGAAGAATACACAGATGAGTAGAATACACGGACAGGTGGCAAGCTATCTCACACTACTAATCAGATGATGCAATAGGTTAGCACAGGGTCGAGCGGAAGGAGAGTATTTGGGAAATTTTAATCGTTTGATTATTGAGTTTTCATTAAATTATTAGTTGAATTTCACTATTTTGTATATTCAATCATTTAACCGTCTGCATTGCTGACTTGGGGCTCGAAGCTTTACATCTATCTTTCACTAATTTAACTTCCAACCAAAATTGAGCCTGGGTGGGACTTCTATAATAATTTGAGTAGAATACTAGAACCACCCCACCCCACACCTACCACAATGACGGCAAAACACCCCGTCACACCACATTGATTTTTTTTACTCAAGAAAAAATTTGCGCTTCACAATTATACTAAGATCTTTCCGTCTCTCTGAAAGATGAACACATTCGACACTATAACACTCCGTGTACATATTATTCTAGGATAGTTACATTTGTATACCAATGGACAAACCTGGCATTCAACTAAGGAGAACAAAGCTGCTTAACGATTCAACCCGGACTGATCTTTTCATAAAACGTTAAGTCACTACAAAAGTCGAAAGCTATAGATTACAATTATATCAGCTCTTGGGATAAATAGCCTCCGTCGATATTGGTAAAGCGTGCATATAGCAACATTTATTTGCCAATTAACAGCGTGAAGGGACCATTTTGCTCTACAAAAATGGACAAATAAACATTCGGTTCCCTTGATGCCTACTGGTCTCAAGATAATGAAGGATGACAATATACACCGGTAAGACCCATAATTGAGCTAAAGGTCTTTCAGGAACAAATCCAAGAATGTGTGACAATTACTTGTATCCTTTCTCCGGTTCTACTGTCTGTCATCTAATTTCATTGTATTGGACGGTTATCTATGTTAATACCGAGCGTAAGACAAGAATCAGCATGACTGCTATTGCTGGTATTCGCAAGACTGGAACATCGTAAGGCTATTATTGCTGGTGTTTAGATTAAGACAAGAACATCGTTTCTTTTTGGGATCCTAGTGTCAATAAATGAAACAAAGTTTACATATTTACATATGGATCAAAATAACGTTATTTTATACGGACCCTGCGGAAACACGTGCATAGCTTTCAATGGTTACAGCGTAGCTGATTATAGGGTATGTTCTTACGAACTGTTTAATTAGATTACCAGCTGCAATTCGGACTCGAGATCAATCTACGCATTTTCCTATATATTGTTCACTTAGGTTAAGTCAGTATGTGAGAAATGAAGGTAGCACTTCCCAAACCACAAGCACGGTAAATATTAAAGATATCCAATTCTTCAGGATGAAGAGAAATCTAACATGGCTGTTTGTGCCCTCTGTGTGTGTGTGTGTGTGTGTGATTTAGATTTTTAACGTAGCTTTAACAAATTTTCAGTCATATCGCTACGATGTCTGCAGTGTGGCAGTTTATTATGATATCTAGCACTGAGGCATCATGATTCGAACCAGCGACCTCCCGCATCCGAGGTGGACGCTCTCACCACTTAGACCACCGGAGTGGTCACCCTTAGTGAATGAATATTTTCGTCTTACTGAAGGCAATATACAATTATTCGTAAGAATGTTTAGTACAGCTTATGAAGACATAACGAAATGATCCTTATAGATATCTTGAAACTGATACTGACTTCTTCACAGAAAATAAGCTCTACTATAATAGAATATACATTCAGTTTTTCAGACTAGAGGTAAAGCGCCTAATGTGATGACAACATAAACTCCTCGGTGAAATAAAGAATGCGATAAGGCAAAATATAATAATTCCAATTTCTATAAATTGACTGCGTTTTCTACGTTTTGATTGGATGTAAACGGTCACGTGATACTGATCTGGAATTTCGTACACATTGATAAATCCTGCCGGACTACTTTTGGTTCCCTGTTACCAGATTGTATGATGTGAAGTGTTATCTATATCAACGTCTTACACCCTACTAATAATAACAACAAGCTCCCATCCACCCAATCCTGTGATTTCCGATCAAAAATGACAAGCCACAGCTTAAAATCGACCATTAGAAGTTAAAACAACGTAATTGCACAGACTTTCCTACACTCCAACACTCACCCCTTTTGCCGAAGAAGGCATTTGTCAGAAGCCAATCATGGAAATTATTGCATTTTACCTCGACATGTTACAGCAGCGGTTATTAAAGATCAGGGTCATACGTCAACCAAGGAATGTCACTAAACATGGACACGATTTTGCTTTTGAAAGATCGAAATGTGTAGAAAATAACAACGACGTTGCTATAACAACACGAGCCATACGCAGGTGTGATTTAAAAAAAAGGAATATTCCTAGTTTAACCGCAACAACCATTTTTTATATATTAAAAACATGATCATAACAATATATCACTGGCATGACCCGCTATGACATTCTACCCAGTATCACTGTATAAAGAATCGATGAATCTTGGCTAGCGAAGATAGGGCTATGTATTCTATCGCAATTAAGAGGCTAATGAAAGAAAACTTCGATGTACATAAAAGTGAATGTTTTGTTGATTAAATCTGCTGATCTAATATTAGAAAGGAAGTAAATTGGAATTATAAGGATTAAATGATCATGGTTGGTTATTTATTAATGTGTAAATTTTACCTAATCACTCACAAAGTTTACATGAAGTCCTATATTTACTTTTTGAGTGATTATGTAAAATTTACACATCGATAATTACCAAACCATGATCATCCTATAATTAAAAATCCTATAATACTGTTTACGACGCTTTAGATTTTCATATTCTGAAGTTGACAAGTTATATAGAAAGTAGTAATCAGCTTTTAAATCAATAATCGCACTCAAGAAAAGATACACTAGAGAGTTTCAAATTAAACCCTCAACAAATCTGGCATTTTTATTAAAAAAACATGCAACGCATTATTCTCAACATGAAGTAGAACATATTCCCCAAACTGGTATGAATTCTTTAAATCTTCATTTAAGAAGACAGTATCCGAGTTAGATGACTCTAACAATATTGTTAGTGAAGAACTTCCTCACTTAAAGGACCACGACTTAATTACTCCTGTTATAAATTATGAAATTATGAGACGTTTACTTAAAATCATAAACAAAACACCCAGACCTGATATGATACCTACTCGTTTTTATCAGCGCACGACTGAAACAATATTACCATTTATTAACGTTCTATTTAACAATAGTTTTGAACCTGGTTATTTTACTAAACAGTGGGAGAAAGAATTATCTATCTTACATAAAAGTGAGGTGACAAAAAAAAACAATTACAGAGGCATCTTATTTATTAATAGTCTATACAACATCCGATACATAAAGCACACGCATTGTTTATGAATATTCAGGCTTTAGCTCAAAAATATATCTCTAAAAAAGGTAGGATGTATTTTAATTTTGTCGATTTTAAAAAGCTTTTGATGAAGTAAAGTATGACAGATTATGGTCGTCATCGAGGGTATGAATAGTAAAATAGTAAGCATTGTTACGAATCTATGGTCTCAATCTAAGTAACAGAAAGAAGCAAAACCAACAATTTATATAAAACGTAATGCTTTGTTCTATAAGATGTACAATGAAAATTTGATTGAAACTTATATTATTGTGAATTAAATCGAAAATATTCCTAATCAGTCACAAGCCCAACATAATAGAGTGTTCTACATGAATTTTTTTCATGTTCTCGAATGTGCGGATGTAAGAATATCTTTGAATGTGTTGAACTGCCAACAATCTTGATATATTATAATGGCATTGTACAAAATCTCCTTTGAGTGAATTCACAATAATCCCAAAATAATATTTCAGTCCAGAGTCAATGATCACTTTGTAATTCCAATGAATAATTCAAACAAATAAGTCTTCTTGGATTTTATCTAAACACAGCATTAAAAACATATGCAGCCTTATTTTAAAACACGAACAAAGAAATTAGGAAAATTGTAATGATTTAATTCTCCGCCGCTACTTCCTTAGATACATCCTTACGGCTCTACATCAAAACATTTTCCGAGTCGATCTAGGTCGCAATACCTCCCACGTGACATATTTCCCAAAACCTTATGTCTCGACATCACCCACTTGACTCGATCATCGAATGGGAAATTACCCCTAACTTGTAGACAGGTTTATGATTAAGACTAATTTTATACCTTATCAACACCATTGTATAGCTCACATGCAATCTACAGTCATGCACCAAGAGTAAAGAAGCCTGTAGATATACATGTATTCTCATTTAAAGGGATGCTTCCTAAAATCATTGCATTAAATAAAATAGTATCAACGATCATGCTGAAAAAAGCATTTGTTCTACAAATTAATTAATCTCTCAGACTGAAGTATTTTTAAACGATAGTGAACTGAAAAAATGAATAATTAAAATGCTATGTTTTGTTGGTCGGAGCTAATGTTCAAGTTGTAAACTTGCATATCGATTCTAAAAGGAAAAAGCTTTATGACTTTTGACTTCTGATTTAGACATGTTAGATACAAACTAGTGTCCCTCAGTGAAGTGAGTATGTGTCTGGGGTATTCGTTTAGACAATTTGGTAAACTATCCATGACAAGTAGGTAGTGGAAAAAAAAAATAACCAAGGGGAATTTTGTAAAAAGAAGTATTGTACTGGTATATTCCTTAGAGACATGTTATGATGCTAATACATAGCATACAATTTTGAATTTTGGGGGAATCGTCTTCTAATATGAGCGAAATCAGAGCTTGCTTAGTAAATAATTTATTTCCACATATCAGTCGGATCTCTCAGCACTGACGGAATATAGCTATACCTGATGTTTGTACTAAAGCAAAGGAAACGCACTGTTATCCACGAACAACAGTGTAACCTTTAATGGCGGAAACACTTGGGCCCATAATGGCATACTCGACTAATAGCGATTTGAAGACTGGCCCGACATGTACATTTGTGCATAATTAAGCCAAAGAGAGCTAATTGGGGGTTTTATGTCAATTTACAAACTTATCTTGAATGTAATCATATATGCAGGGCTTTACAAAAAGAAAATACCCTGGATAATATGGATGACATTATCTCGTCAGTAAATTTTAAATTGAAATAAAGACAAAAGTTCGACTTTTCAAATTGTTTTCAGTAGGAAGGCATATAAACATGCTTCTAATAGGATAAGTAAGATATCTGTCTCACTGACAGTAAAGTCCTACTTGAGCTTGAAGAGATATATGATCGTAGATATATGATTCTGTTATTTTGTTTATTTGCTGTTTTGTTTGTTATCTCTTTCCTCGCGTGTTGTATATCACAGCGCTATCTTACTTCTGATGGATCTTGATATGCCCATTGCCATATGTGCTGTTTATACTTCTAAAATATATGGCTATTGTAGGCACATTGTCTTACATGCTGTTTCTACTTCTAATATCTCTGGCTATTGTAAGCACATTGTCTTATGTGCTGTTTCTGAATCTAATGTATCTGGGTATTATAAGCAAATTGTCTAATGTGCTGTTTCTACTTCTGATATCTCTAGCTATTCTACGCGCATTTTCTTATGAGTAGTGATGGGGGTTGTTTAGCGACAATGGGAAAATACATTACAGAACCCCTTGGGCACGTTTAACGACAGCACTTTTTAGCACACCTTGGGCACGTTTAGCGACAAGGGGAATTTAATATGGGGAATATTGGGTCTGTATAGCGATAAGACAAAGTTGTGTTGTTGTATATGGACAATAGGAATGGAACAGGTGAGGTGACGTCACGGTACTGGACATGGGTAACAATGTGGCAAGGGTTTGACCTGAATACGCGCTACTCTAGGGAGAGACAAATACAGTAGAGATATAGACATAGACATATATAACACATAGACATATATCGATGAACATAAGTATATCACACCTAAACTATAAAATCGAATAAAAACATTTAGGCAAGAGAGTACATATCTTTTCGAGACAGTGGAGTGGCCCTGAAAAGGGCCTTTAGTATTTTTGTTAACACCGTTCCATTAACACAGAGCTCATCACATAGATCTTCTTCTCTTCCTCAAACTTCTTATAACTTCTGGACCGTAGATGGGGACTCTCTTCAGATAACCTTGTCTCTCCACATAGATTCTTCTTTTCCAAACGCTCGTATCGGTGATCTTGCTGACTGTCCATGATGATTTGACATAGATGGGTAAGTCCTTGCGGAACAGCACTGATGACACGAGGGTATATGATTCAACGTTAGTCCACGTCTTGTGGTGAGAACAGGTGAAGGGAATGAAATGAACCGCGCTTATTTATAATGGAAGAGCGGATCGAAACCTAGTACGCGTTACAAAATTCAGTCACAGTGTGGAGTCTGTCTTCCATTAGAAAGAGGGCTGCCTGTGACGTCACATTCCCTATTTAGATGCGCTAGCGTCTGTGTGCAGCGAATCAATGCGACAAAGTTTTCAAATATGACGGAAACAAAGAAGACCATGAATTGGGGTGCATCAGCCGTGGAAACGAGAAGTCAACAAAGTCCTACTTCCAGAAGAGACTGATTTTAACTGAGATTTAGTTTATTTTCTCTCTTCTTCGCAAGAATTTGTTCCGGTACCAGCACCTTCGCCACATTCTCCTTCCTTACCACACGTCGAAGATTTTAAACAGACAGAAAGAAGAATTGGAGAAATTTTATAGGAGCAGAAAGAAGCAGAACAAGCTTTTCTCCTTCAAAAGTAAGAGGCAAGAAGAAGGAAACGACAGGAAGATGAAGCAGTAGGCAAGAAACAAGGCCGAGGAGAGAAGGAGGACAGTGAAAATCAAACAGTGATGGTACTCTTAGACATTTTGGCAGAGTTAAGGAATCTGAAACAAATGTATCAGGCTTCTTTAATACGGCCCAAGAGAATAAGATCTTCCCGAGAAAAACAGCCTAACCCTGTTACGTCGCCTGAGATAAACACCCTAGTGATTTCTACCAAATCATCATCGACACGAGCAAGTCCAGAAGTAGTCCTTGGCCGTGGCAAAGGCTTAAAACAGTTAAAGCTGACTGCGTCCCTTTTCTGAGTTTGTTGTTTAAAAAAAAAACAAATACCCAAAGGTCGTTATCAGGACCACTCACATCTCTTTAAAAGAGATAGCATGCGTGAGTGTAGGTCCATATTCTAAAAATTCAAAACAAAGAGAAACTTACGTTTTTATCTGGTCTATTCTGTTGCAACTTTTGCAATCCAATTCACAACACAACACTTTAAAAAGTTCATAAACTTCATTGTCCTTTTGTTCACTCTCTTTGTTTTAGTTGTTGAATTTCTTCACTTTCACAGGTTTTTCCTCCTCTTCTTCCTCACTTTCTCCTTGTCTTCTTTTCTTCACATTTTTCTCTTTCTTAACGTGTCTGAGTTCTTTTTTTTGGGAGGGTACCTCTTCTTCCTGTTCTGAACCCCTCTCTTCCTCTTGTTCTTGTTGTTTTTAGGGCATTGTGAAGACCAATGTCCTTTCTCTTGACAATGATTACAGGTATTTTGACTTTTGTCTCTTCTGACACCTGTCTTGCTTTTTTGACGGTCTGGACACTTTGTTGCCCATTGCCCTATTTTCTTACAGATATAGCAAGTATCTTGATTTTTATCTCCAAATGAAGGGAGTAGTACGTCAGCTTGTCTCTAGAGAACTTTCATATGACACTTCGCAAAACTCTGATGAGAAGTTCGATTTGTGTGAGCTCTTCCAGCGTTCTGTTAGGACTGAGAGTGAAATGAATAATGGGAGTGAAGACACTGGCCCTTTATATAGGGAAGTCAGTGGTCTCACATGGATATATGTGACCATTGTGTTTAAAATGTAGTCATTTGACATTTTGCAGTCATGATAAAAGGATCGCATCATTTCGTGGAGAAAGGAGAAGAACGTAAGAGGCAGAAACGTGATTTATCGCCTCGACAGTAGCTGAAGTCTTGGCTCAAATTCATGCCAGTGATTTTGAAGATGACATGCGTGAGCCAGAATTAAGACCCAGAGATTCTACACCCAACCAAAGTCCACCATTAACTCCTCAAAAGTACTACCACATTCCAGAGACGGAAAAGCGCTCCTCTAGAAAATTTACAACCACGGCTTACAAGGTGATGTTTAAAGATTTCAAGTCCGAAGTACCGTTGGAGAAAGTAGCGGGGTTCACCACTGAGGTGTGTGATTCTTTGTTAATCACACTGAGACGATAATGTGAAGCCAAAGTCGACGATCGCTTGAGACTTTCCATTCATCACGACAGTTTGAAGTCTCCCATTTGGATCGCGTTTAGCAGCCTGGCATAACTAACACCTTTCAAAGTCATCGACAATATTCAACACGTGCAACAATCCAACGACAAGTTTCACATCACTGATGGAAAAGCAACGATGTTCATGACCAACGTGTCTCTTCCCCAAGGGATAGGACCCCAAAAAAATTATTTTGCTTGACGAACATTGCAGCACCAAAAGGAGCCTCGTCCAAATTAACAACCCTCAATATGTGTTTAGCACGTGTCATCGTGGTGGGACGAACATATGCCAACAAGAACGACACGGTAGAATGGAAAAGAGCCTGGAAAACTGTTCAAAGATCGGAAAGAGCCAAACAACGAATAGAAGCAGAATTCATGTTACAGCAAGCGGGAACATCCAAAGACACCCTTTGTGGAATTCATGAAATTCAAAAATTGCAAGACGTCTTTGCTCCACGCTACACATTGAAAGTGCACCCTCAAGAAGGGCGTGGACCTCTACTGATCTGAGGCAAATATTTCAAAGACGGAAAATACATTCGCATCTATCATCCCGATGAACATTTCGATTCCGTCACCAGTATCACCCCATTCCTGAGATACTGTTATTACTGTTAAAAATGTGACTATGGTTATAACAGTCGAGAGCAACACAAGCATTGTGGATCGAAATGTGGCCTCTCAACCCTGTCGTGAGGAAGGACAAGCACGAAAGCATTACAAAACACTTTTGTCAGTCCAACATGTTACAATCAACATTTGAAGACATATGGTTTACAGGGAAAAGTGTTTGTCAACTCCTGAGATTGTGCCATACTTTTTGACGAGGCATACGTTCTCATACGTTCTAATAGTGCCAAGTTACACGTTTGTCGAGAAAAGAAACGATGTCATATTTGTCACTGAATCGTGGACTAGGAACACGAATCTTCATTAAAAAAATACCATTCCAAATGTCAAGAGGAAGACGATGACCAAAACAAATGCGATTTAATCTTTTTCGATTTCGAATGCATGCAAGAGACCAGTATTCATATTCCTAATTTCTGAGTGGCTCATCGAGCGTGTGAGAAGTGCCTTCAAGAGCATGTCTTTAGCTATTGCCCTCACTGCAGCAAAAAGATTCCTGGAGAACGTGAAAATATATTTCGGGTATCTAACACGCTGGCCGATGTCATCGGATGGATCTTAGACCCCATCGACCAGACATGGAGTCAAGAGGACATCGAACGTTACGGAGATTGTCATCGCTATGCCACGATGATGGCTCACAATTCCTCGGGATATGATAGACATTTTCTTCTCAGATATTTTACGGAACAAAGTATCGAACTTCCTTGTCACTTTGAACGGAGCCAGACTCATCTACATGCAAGTGGGACAAGTGCAGTTTAAATATTCGATTAGTTTTCTTCGCCATACCTTTGAGTCGAATGCCTAAAACGTTTTGAATGACTGCAATGACTAAAGGCTATTTTTAAAGTATTGTCGTTCCGACGTGGGCATATTCCGGCGTTACTGTGGAAACTTTCAAGAACTGTTCATGGAGTACGAAGAGATCGATCCTTTGAAAGAAGCCTGCACCATTGCCAAAGCGTGTTCCTTACTGTACCGCCAACGATTCATGCCCGAAAACACTCTGGCTGTCATAAGCCCTCAAACGACCAATTTTGTCAAACGTCAATACTCAGTCAAAGCCCTACGCTGGCTAAATTAGTTGTGCGACAAGGAAACAAATTGATCCAGCACGCTCGCATTGGAGGAGGCAAAAAGACCATCGGAACTTGTTCGGTAAATGGTTGGGACTTAGAAAACCCCAAGCTCGTGTACGAATTTAACGGTTGCTTCTTTCACGGATGTCCCATCTGATACCCTCAACGTGACACCAAAAATCAGTATTTATAACGAACCATGCAAGACTTGTACCAGGCCACTTGTCAGCGGCGCTTGAAGTTAGAACAGCAAGGATACCATTGGTGGAAATGTTGGAACACGAGTACATTTGCCATTTGAAAACCGATCCCGAGTTTAAACGTATATTGGAAAGTTACAAGTTGGTGGAACCACTGAATCCACGAGATAGTTTGTACGGAGGATGGACGAATGTCACCTGTTTGCTGTACCACGCCGACGAGGAGAAAGGAGAAGAAATCAAATACTTGGACGTGTGTTCGCTGTATCAATACGTGTGCAAATATTGTCAATTTCCCGCTGTACACCCGCAATTGCTGACGGAACACATCGACCTGCACAGCATTCAATAATAAGAAGGATTGATTAAATGTAAAGTCTTGCCTCCCTCTGACTTATACGATCCCGTTTTACCTCCATTGCCAAGGAAAACTGATGCTACCCTTGTGCCGTACTTGTGCCTCAACATAAAGCCAAGACCGACCTTGTCAGCACACCCAGGAAGAATGCGCCTTGACGGGAACGTGGGTCAGAGTGGAATTGTTCCATGCTCTGGACCTGGGATACCAATTGTTAGAAGTGTACGAAATTTACCACTTTCCCAAGACACAAAAATAAAACACGGGTGACCAAAGTCAGAGAGGCATTTTCGCGGACTACGTAGATGTATTTTGGAAACTGAAACAAGAAGCCAGCTTCTATCCTTCCTGGTGCCACACTCCCGAATACTTAAAGGAATTGAAAAGAAATACTGTGAGCAGGAAGGCATCACTTTAGACCAACTGGGGAAAAACGAAGGAAGGCGATTTTTTGTCAAAGCAACACGACAGTATTTGTCCGATCTGTCCCGCTACTTCCAGATGATTCACGAGAAAACCAAGTACATGAAACACATGGACGTCCTTCGTGAGTACTTGATCTTAATCAAATACGAAGAAGAACTGAATTTTGTAGAAGCGGACGAATTTGGAAATGTCATCATTGCGGCTTACGTTGTACGAAGTTTTAGAACTGTTAGGAGATCGTGTGCTGTATTTTGACACGAACAGTTGCATATACAACGATCGCCTGGGTCACTATTACCCTAAAATTGAAGGAGACCATTTAGAAGCCTGGACGGTCGAGCACCCCGACGACAAGATTCTAAATTTTGCTAGTGGTGGTCCTAAACATTATGGCTACGAATACCAGGACAAACAATGAGAAGTGCACACGAAGTGTAAGGTGTAAAGAGTCGTGCACTTTAGTGTGCTGAAAGAACCTTTGCAGTCTGGACAGGATGGAAACTTTAAAGTGACTACCTAGGAGCTGCACAAGATTGTACGTTTACCCACACACCAAACTGTCAGTCGGCCTTTAGAATTTAGAAAAAAGTGCATCAAATCGTGTACCAGAAGCGAGTGCAACTTCCCAACCACTTCACTTTGCCGTACGATCACGTCGATATTGGTCATCATATTAAGAGGGACAACGTCCAAGACCGATAGTTCATTGTAACTAGCAAGACCAAGTGAGAGAGATAAATATTTGTATTCGGATATCATTCAAGTGAGAGTGCGATGCTGTGCCTTGTGATTGCAGGGATGCCGTACGGTGTGACCTTAGGGATTCATTATCACATCATGGTAACTTTGATATGACTATTTTAGCAGGACATCATGGGAACTTTGCTATGACTATTACCACTACACCTACCATGGAAAGTGATGTTGTACGTTTCAAACCTGACGGATGCGAAAGCGATGCCACTCGTTACAGAACACCTTATCCCTTTACTGGTTTTCATTGCCAATATCATCCTCCACGATGCAGCTACCACCCAACGGATGTCATCCTACCTTAAATAAACTCCTGCGGATTTCACCGTACCCTCGTCGAAATGGGCCTATGAAAGACGAATATTCGTTCCCTATGCTTTTGCCTTAATGCTGCAACTTTGAAAGTCGATTCCAAACCTCCAAAGGAAACTGGACTAAATATCTGGGAGGGCATACCCTCGAAGAATTAGCCAGTGCCGGGTTTATCTACTTGGATGAAGGGCGAAGGGGATAAAGTGAAGTGCTTCAGTTGCGGTGTGTCACTTCACGAGTGGGAGCAGAAAAATTCGGCTTACCTGGAACATGCTCGATAGTCTCCGAATTGTCACTACCTACCTTTAGTGGGACGACCTCAGTAATCTCTGGATGGATACTCTATAAGAGAACATTCGTGCTTTGCCTGTGGAGTTGAGAGAACGCATTTATCGAGAGTTGGTCAAAACACAAGTGAAAATCAAACTCCGAATCATTTCTTCATGTTTAAAGTATGCTCTTTACCAAAGTAAACGAAGACTGGGAGGACACTACTTCAGTCACAAATATAAACGAGGCTATTGGCCACGAAACAGCGATTCCTGATTCTTGGAGGACACTGAATAGATACTTTACAAGAGAATATTCGTGGGTTGCCTCTGAAGTCGAGAGAACGCATTTACCGAGAGCTGGTCAAAATACAAGTAAAACGCAAAGAACAATTGAATTTGTTACGTCAACGATGTTTAAACCACTGGTACCTGAATGCTATAAGAGGACTGATTCAGATGAAAGTGTTCCAGTGGTCAGACATTGTTAAAATGGACGTGGGCGAGAAGGATTCGTTTGATGTGACTCATTCATTTTATTACAAGGTAGACATACTACAACGAAAACCAGAAGCAGAGTTAGAGGATTATCAAAATATTTACACAATGTAAACTTAGTTCAAGAGGAAACTTTTGAACAGAGTGTGATGTGCAAGCTAGTGATTAAACCATTTAGATTCGCCACCGGAGTATGATCACCTGTGTGCAGAAAGTACACTTATTGCCTCAGACAAAAAGATGTCTAAAATCGGGCTACCATGCCACGACCTTTATCAGTGGTGATAAAACAAATTCTGTGGAAGGAAATCAATGACATTATTCAGACGGTGGAGGATTACCAACACTTATTACATGAACTGTGTCCGGGTGGTCATGTGGTGTGTGTCTTAGTGACTTCCTTACTGGAATTTCGTTTACCAGCCGATTCCTTGTGGGCTCTTTACGAACAGTACTTGCCACCAAATAAAGAATGAAGGTGGTCCTTTTAAATGTCCACGAGACTCATTCTGCTAAAAAGCCTTGCGTTTTCGTGTCGATACGTTTCGATCTCTACGGGAACAAAAATATTTGTCAACTATTAAGTACTGAAGATGTGTACGACGATGTGAGTTTAGCTTGTTACTTACACCCTCGCTTGGCAGATGAACATGACTGGAAAAGTTGGGGTTTCGAAGCTTGGACCAAAGAAGTGGCCAGAAGAAGAACACGACACCGAGGAAATCACTCCAATCAGGACAGGAGTGTCATAGATATTACCGAAAGACCATTCCGGGAGGACACCTGTGAGACTGTACTCAATGTAGAGACTGTAATAACATTACACACTGTAAATAGGACACCTTTGTTACCAAAAACATGTTGTACAGTGACTTATGTTTATATTTCACTTTGATCGTTGTGATGTGTATTTTATCGCTGTACCTAACCATTTGGCTTTCATGTATTTTTGTTTTCGTGTTGTTCCATTTTAAAGATGTTTTGAAAAGTATAAACTCTTGCCTTGTCTGTCTTTGTGTCAAAAGTGACATTCCCTACACTATAGCTACCTCTACTGTTTCTGCTCCCTCTTCCTCCACTTTCAAAGTCATCGACGAACACTTAGATCGTTCTAGTCGGAAGGCCATTCTTTTAACATGTTAATTGCAGGACCCAGTGGTTCAGGAAAAACCGAATTTGTCAAACGTTTTATCGAAGATAAGCATCATTTGATCGATCGTCCACCTCACCGGATCGTATGGTGTCACAAATAGTGGCAATCGGCGTACAGTCGCCTGAGAGAAAATCAAGGCGATTCCATCATGTTTGTGGAAGGCATTCCTGGCGAACACGACGGGATCGTGTCTAAACCAAGTCAAACCCAGTCAAACACATCTGGTCATCTTCGACCTCATGTTAGGAGAAGATGAAGAAAAAATTAAACTGTGTTTTACGCGTAAAGGGCATCATCGTAAAGTCAGTGTCATTTACAACACTCAAAATTTGTTTCAACAAAGTAAAGCCCATCGCACCATCAGTGTCAGTGCTTATTACGTAGTCTTGTTTAAGATCCCTAGAGTTAAATCGCAAGTGCAAGCCTTAGCCAAACAGTTAGGAATGCCTTGACTGACTCAGGCGTACGACGCCGCCACTCAAACCCCATACGCCTATTTACACAAGGATTTAACCCCCCAACTCCGATTATTTGCGATTTCATACCTTTCTGTTTCACCACCACTGTAGTGTACACGTCCCCATCGTCGATTTAACAACAACAATAACAAAAAATCTATAAAAAAAAACCTCGGTCACTTTGGGTCTGTCTCACACAGTGTCAACATGAGGTCCCTTCAGTCTTATCTTCCCATCAAATTAATTCGTGCCTTGAACGGCATCATTCGCGAAAACAATCCACAAATACATGCTCGTGTCTTAGAAGCCAGTCTCAAGGAAGTCTTACGATGGTTTACGGTGACAGCACGTCAATTACTGCAAGGCATCGTTCACATTCCACATCAAACCAAATGCTTTTTTGAGAGAAACAATGTAGCCTTGGCGAAACTGGCCGATCCTCGCATCGACACTCAACCCAAAAAGGAAATCATTTTGAAACCTGGAGGTAGCGATTCTCTAGGAGGTGTCATCATTCGTTCCCTCGTTAAATGGGATCCCAATGCTCCCAAAGTTCTCCTCAAGAAAATAGCCACTCCCAAAAATTCCAAACGGACCCAAAAGAAAAAGAGCAATGGTGTCAAGACCAGGTCACAGCATTAGAAAAAGAAAACCCCATAGAAAAGACCCCAGAAAACAGCTTCTTCCCTCAAGAGGCAACGACCTACAGCAACGGTGACCACCGCGTCCCCAGCAGCCTCGGATTCTTCCACTTTTTATCCGTTGCTATTGATGCCAGTCAAACCCGACTTGATACCCGTTCTTCTTCATTTGATGAAAGAATGGAAACCCGCGTCTCCAAGAACTTCTCCAGCGGTGATACCCTCTTCCTCTGTAGCTGCAGTAGCAGCTGCTTACAAAGTACCTGCTCCCCAAATCAAAGGCCAAGAGAGATCGGGCATGTTACAGAGCTTACAAGATTTGTCCAAGCAAGAACTCACCCGATTTAGTTCGTTGCGAACCCCTTCATGACGTGCTATGCCTGTCATCAAGCTGATACGACGGAAAGACAATCAGTGCGACGCATTCCATTATAAAAATGGCCTGCGGTAAATGACACCAGTCTCAGGCTAAAAAAGGAAAGAATAGGAAAGGACTACCTCCTCGTTTAGCTAAACAATGGGAGTTGTTGTCTGTCCTGTTCAAAGCAACTTCACCCATGCAAAAACAACCCATTTAAACAGCCTCAAAAGATGTCGTTCATACCATGAGTGAATGTTATCTGAATGTCTTGAAAGGAAAGATACTTTTATCTAAACACTAGAAAGAATGCTTAGCCAAACATCGACACCTTTTTCGCCAAATGGTCCAAAAGAAAATCCCCATCCGTCAAAAGAAAAACATGATTGTGCTACGCGGAGGACTTTTTAAAGGCCTCTTGTCAAAGGAATAGCGGGAGATTTGCTGCGAGGACTGTTGGGAGGTGTTTTACCCATGGGTCCAAGATAAAAGGGCCTAGAACATAAAAGGGACCTCCGGAATCAAAAGATCTCAGACGTGACCTTTGGAATCGAATGGACGGACGAAAAGTCTCTTTAATACCTTACAAACGAGGGATGGAATATCATCGATGGCAAGAACAACGGACCCCGCATTTGCCTCTCAATCCTCATTAGACCTTGATATCCCAGTTACAATACGAATTGTAATCGTTGATGGATAGTAACGATTTGTCCGAAACAGAACAATCGCAAAGGCACGGTGAACTATTGCATAGACTGCAACTCTTTCACAAGAAAGCTGTATACGAAACAGATCAGCCAACTCTGAAAGATTTTAAGACCCTGATGAAAAGTCCACCACCACCACTACCCCCAGTGACCAAGACAGAAAAAGGAGAAGAAGAGATTCAAACTCCATCAAAAAAAGTACGCAAGTTAAACACAATACCAGAGAAAGTACGCAAGTTAACAACACCACATGCATCCAGGATTAAAAAGATGATGGCCACCACTTCTTCCACAGAAGAGAAAAGGAAGGTGAAGACAGACGTGAAACAAGAACCGATTAACCTTGTTCAGACATCCTCCCCCTCCTCGACACCTATCGCTCGCCGGACAGGCAAAGCATTACAATCTAAGAAAATACCACACGAATACAAGAGTATCATCAGTGAAGAGTGGGTGACTTATTAACAAAAATAGAGAAGGTGTTAGCCAGTATGTATTACGATCCATCCCATCCATCCTGCGGGATCCGGAGGACTTCAGAAACTATTGTGCGCCAAAACACGTCTGAAAAGTCTCCGTTTACCTCAAGTGCAAGCCACGTCCACTTTACACAAACCCATTCGACGAGAAGTTTCCAGAATTCGGACCCAAGTGGAGGACATCGATCATCAATGACAAGCCGAATTAGCCTATGTCTCTCATTTGGACACCTACAATCGTGTCGACAACTTTTCCAAATTTGCCTGGGTTGTGTCATTGACTTCAAAATCGAGCAGTGAGTTAGTGCAAGCCTCAAAACTGGTGTCAAAACAAAGTGGTCGTCACCCTCTTCGATAGCAAACCGACAAAGGCACCGAATGTCTGAACCAAGCTTTCCCAAAAGTACTAAAGAAACGTGAAAATCATTTTTTCACCACCGAGAATCCCGAAGCCAAAGCCAGCATCGTGGAACGTTTTCAACGCACCTTGAAAGAACGCATGTGGAAATATTTTACGCATCAACACACTCTCAAGTACGTCGATGTCTTGCCATACTTGGTCCAGGCGTACAACCAATCTTACCATCGAAGCATTGGATGTGCCCCCCAAGAATTGATTCACGACAACGAAGTGACTGTTTTTGAGCACATGTTTGGTACGTCCCCGACGGTGACTGTCCCCAAGAAAGGTGGAGTGCTGGTAGCAGGAGAATGGGTGCACATTGTCAAAACCAAACCCACTTTCGACAAATGTTACTTAACCAACTGGACCACCGAATTGTTTCGTGTCATTGAACATGTGCGTGACCGTCGTCCTGCCGTCTATAAATTGGAAGACATGAACGGGGAAGTGTTAAAAGGAACATTTTACTTGCCTTAGTTAAAACAAAAAAGACGAAGTGTTCAACATCGAAAGCATTTCTGAACGTTGAACCCGAAAAGTGGGAAAACGACGATGTCAAAGAAGTCAAAGTACATTGGAAAGGATTCTGCTCAGTTTTGATTTTTGGATCGACGCTTCGCAAGTCATCAGCTATAAAAAGAAGTGACCATCGTACCCTTCAAGACAGCCTCAGCTGCCACTACAATCATGACCACTAATTCACCCAGTTCTTCTCTACGAGATCTACAAAAGCAACACTTGTGGGTGTGGTGTGGAGAACGTGTGCCTAAAACACAAATCGTCTTTTTCTGCCAATTCTTTGTGGTGTATTGTGTCATCTTTGCTGTTATTGCCAATTTGAGTTGCCAACAAAGAGACAAACAATTGTGTATCATTTTATTGAGCAGCTGCATTATATACCTTCTTCCCAATTCTTCACTGAAATACTCCTCAAATAGGAACAAAGGGAGTCATGTGTCGAACGTCAGTCACCACTTCAGCAATAACCTCTCCAACAGCAATCCACTTTTAGACACTCTTCTGACTTCGAGTGACCCCTCGGGCAGAAGCAGAACTCTAGAATTATGAACAACAATAACTAATTTTACTTAACGACACCCAGTGACAGTTCCATGGATGTATTTCCCTACAATACTTTGTGCGTTTTTACGGCAAAATTACCTCTGGCAATCCAGTTAGATCGCGAAGCCCATTGGGAAGTGGAGTTTGTGTAAATAATTTAACCTACACAAATGAAAAACATCTCTGAAACTCAAAAAAATTCCAGATCGAAATCCTGAACGTCGAATTGCAAACAGAGATAAATAAAATCGGATTTTTAGATGACACAAAGTCAGTAAGCATTCCATTATTAAGCATTATACTGTAAAAAGTTCGTCATGCATTATTTAGCGGTGAAAATTTGGTGGACATAATAGCTGACACGTTCGAGGCAACGTTTGGTGAAGCTTTGAACAGAGCCATACAATTGTTAAGATTGAATAACAAAAAGTGGCTTGTCGCCTAGTGATAAAATTTTAGGATACCGAAACGTTGTCAATCATGTTTGATGGTAGTTTGTTTAAAATTTTAGGTGGACTTCCACAGTTGGTAGCACAGAATTTGAGTCCGAAGATTAACAGTAATGTGGATTTTTACAGGGCTTTTGGATCCCTTGTAGAACTGAACGACGACTCAATTTGATATCTGTGTACGCCGATGTGGTGAAGTACAATATGGTGGGACACACCTACGAACCGCTACTGCGGGTCATTCCTTTCGAAGTAAATTCTACCACGGTCACTGACGAATTTGTACATCCTCACTATTTGCCCGTCAGTAAGTCGTATTTCGACACTATCAACATTGCTACAAAATGAGATCTGGTTCAAAATATTCCATTCTCCAAAAGGAAAGTCATGGTGAAACTAAATTTTCGAAAACGATTTTCTAACGAGTTGTAAGTCATGTATCCAGTGTACCGAGGAGTAGCTCGATAGCGAGGACATAATTTAGAAGATATGTTAAAATCGGCCTTTCATTTGGTTGTTCCCGTTTTGAAACCAGTGATGACACGAGAATCTTGAAAGATGCCACATTGACGCACGGCAAACAACTTTTCCAAAACGTCATCATCAACAAACAAAACCCTAAATAACCTTTCTTGAGAACAGGGAAATATTTCTTGCTTCAAACGGCTAAAGAGAGTTTGGGTCGGCGAGAAATGCCGTTAACGGTGCCGAGTCAGACATCCCTGCTTCCCTGACGCCACACCAAGGACAATGCAGAAAGAGACGACGAAGACACCCTTCCAGAGGACTTCACACACACAGAGGTAGAAAGACAAAGAAAAGAAGAACCGCCAGAGACTTAGACGTTTTGATTATTAACCAGAGAAATGATGCACAGAGAGTATTGCAAATGTTCCAAGTCGGAACTGGATCTGTTTGCCATTCCACTCACTATGATGACGATGTAAGAATCCCAGTGAGTAGAATTTCAACCCACCTCCTCTTTGGCGACTTCACCTCCCATCGAATTTGAAAGCAAAGGACAGCGGGGATATTATATCGATCTGAATAGCAGTTATTTGTATTTGAAAGTCAAAGTGATCAAAACGCATGACTCCGAACTAGACGACGCTGAGACAGTAGCTCCCGTCAACAATTTCATACATTCGTTGTTCAACGAAGTGTATTTATGAGTAAGAAACTGGGCAGCAGCATGGATACTTACCCTTATCGAGCGTACCTCGAAAATCTCTTGACGTACGGGAAAGAGGTCATAAACACCATCTGGATGCCTGACTGATATGGAAACCTGACACATTGACCGAGTTCGATAAGGTAGCGAGTAAAGATTGCACCAATAAGTGATTCGACGAACTTAACAAGAAAATCATACTAACCCGTAGTTTAGCACTAATGGATCATTTGTATTTGGACATGTGGTTGCAAGAGAAGTATCTGCTGAACGACGTGGATGTCCGCCTGAGACTGAAATTCAGCAGTACCGTTTTCCACTTGATGGCTGATACTGCCGATTACAAAAGCAGCATCGAAGATACCAGACACGTAGAAGTGTTACCTAAAGTGGGGAACGACATCAGTCACACTTTCAGCAGAACTACCACCAAGTATCCAATACGACGCGATGAAGTGGAAACCTTCACCATTGCCACTGGACTCCGATCCAAGATCGAAGATCATCTGTTCCAAGGACAGGTACCCAAGCGATTAATCGTTAGTAAAATTAGCAATGCAGCCTTCAAAGGAGCCCCCAATCAAACTCATTTCGAGTTTCAGCACTACGACGTGTCCAAGATGGAAGTCAGTCGCGATGGCAAGACCTTGTGTACTAGACCCTTCGAACCTGAATCTAGTGTCAAGATGAATTACCTGAGGTATACTTATCCCTGTACGAAGCCACCGGACAGATAGGAACCAACACCAGTCACGGCATTACGTACAAAGATTATGCAGGAGGCTACGCGTTGTGGGCTTTTGATTTCACTCCAGACCAAGGCAGCGACGATGGACATTTCCACCCTATAAAATCCGGCCAGATTCGTGTGGAACTTCAGTTTGCTAAAGCTCTACCTAAGACGGTGAACGTCATCATGTATGCCAAATTTGATAATACGATAGAAATCAAGTTTGAGAGAAGTTATTCTAGACTATTAGAAGCAATGAAAGACTGTAGTTCCTCTTTGAATAGTAGGTAATCTTTTGAAATGGAATGGGAAGATACCGTGGAGGTAGAACCCAAGACAAAGACGAAAAGGACATAGTAATGAGGTCCCGATGGCCAGAACAAGAACAACATTGAATCTCCTGTTTGCCAAACACCTGGCGGATAAAATTACGGAATTGATTAAGAAGGATTGCTATGATGTAAAAACAATCATCCCATTAAAATTCAACACGATAAACATCTAATGCTGTGTCAAGAAAAAAATTGACGAGTATCTAGAAGACGCGTGGGGTCTCATCTCAGAAGAAGCCGTGTTGCATCATTGGCATAAAGGCTTGCGTGATTATTCCTCTCCTCCAATGATTGCTCTAGAGATCCATCAAATCGAAGTTCTCTTGGCTCAGAGTGCGGAGACGCAGCGAAGAAACGGTTAATTTTCGGAGATTTTTAAGCAGAACATTCGATTTGAATTGATGACATTTCATTACATATGAAAAAAAAAAACAAGAACACAAAAAATGGATACCTGGCAACTTTATTACCTTTTGAATAAACGTTCGTGTACTGCTTCTTGGAATCCATTGGTGTGTGCTAACGATGAACTGCCTCATCGCAAAACTTCAGGACCATCAAGCTTATGTCACCAACACGGATGACAGTCATATCCCAGGAACCCATTGGGTAGCCGTCTACTTCCCTAAAGAGGGATGTGTGGAGTATCTTGATTCGTATACATTACCACCTTTGGAAGACATCATTGATTTTATGAGAAGAAATGACCAGAACATACGATTCAATAATGTAAAATAAAAAACACATATTCAATGGTGCGTGGACAATACAGTGTGTATTTATTCATCAACAAAGTCTTGGATATTTGTTAGAATATTTAGTGACTTTTTAATCGTAACTCTTCTAGAAACGATGACAAAGTAGATCGACGGTTTTGTGACCATTATGGCTATATTCTAGTCTTTAGCTAGGAAACGTAGTGTACATCAATGGCCCAATAACTTTCATCAGTGGAAGTCTAGCTTGACTTCACAACGTTGTCAACCTTGTCAAAAAATTGTTATTTGAAAATTTGTTTGTTTGTTTGAAAAAAAATATTTTACTGTTAATTGTTGGTTGTTTGTTGTTTGAATATAAAAAGGTTGTGTTTTGAAAAATTCGTGTCTATTGTTTGTTTCCAATTTGTATCACTATACATGCTCTTTGACTTCTCTCTATCCCTCTCCCTAAAATCAACAATCCTAGCGTTTCGACCCAACAACAAATCGTAGAGATGTTTTCTATCGCGTCCGCGATGTATTCTCCAGTCTGATCATCTATTGTTTACTCATCCTCCTATGAAGATGTGTTCAAGACTAGCCAAGCTGACTGAAGCGGACGTGAATTTACATCGTGTCAGGCAAAGCCTGATAGCCAGGCCTGAAGAGATAGAGAATGTCAGAATGTTAAAAGTGACCGAAGACCTGATAGAAGAGCTCTTCAGAGAGGAAATCAAGAAAGAGAAAGAAGAGTGGACGGAGAAGTACAGACTTCAGAAGTAAAGAGAGCAGATAAAGCAGCAACAGCAGCAGGAACCATACAGGTTTTGTAGACGGTCGTGTGGACACGAAAGAGTTCTACTTCTCTTTCCGAAGAAGCACACCCTATCCTGTGGAAAGGCCTGCATCCAAGCGGTAACGCAATCTTCGACGATAAAGGGACACCCCAATGCTCGAGAAAAGACATACAAGTTCAATTGCCAAAATATTGTGTATATGTGTTTGTCTGTACGTTTAAAGAAAAAGAAGTGTGTCTATAAGCACATCGTTTCCGTAGCTTATCAAATAGTTGTGTTTTTGTTTGTAGTTAGTGATTGTAAGTTACAAAAATTTGTTTCTTTTAGGTCAGCGAGTTCCATATGTTTGAGGTGATGTTATGGGCAATGTAAGTTTTAGTGTCAGATGATGTTGTCCTTCACGTCCGTGCTTCACAAATATAAAGAGAGGCGTTCATCAGTCTTGTTACCCATCGTTGACGTATCAACTTCGAGAAAATTAGTAGTAGATTAGCGAAATTGTTGGAGCTTCAGATGCATCTGGGGTATGCCAGGCGCATACTAGATGAAGTGAACATGGAGGTTATAGCAAAAGTGCTAGGATAGAGGACGAGGAAGAGGAGAAAAAGAAAGAAGAAGAGAAGGAAATGAAGAGAGGGATACTGCCTCAACTCATGCTGAGATCTCTATGTGAGGTCACGCCTGAGGTGAGGACGCCTCCACCACTACAACAAGTACGACAACTAGCACCACAATCACAACAACGTCAGCTACAGCCACCAGTACCAGTGCCAGAGATAATGAGACCTCATCATTCCCGACTGCAAAATAGAAGACTGTGGGAAGTCTTCACTATTCCACAAAGTGAAGACTGGGATGATGAGGCCACTCAACCCGCCTTTGCGCTCCCAAGAACAAATGTCAGTTGGAAGCAGGACTGGAGTAGACGTTGCGTGTGTGGGGCCAGGCCTGGGAGATGTCAGCATTAAGCAGGTGTATCTGAAGCTCAACAAACAGCCCTTCTCAGGGCTAACCAAATCTCTAGAAAAGAGACTATTCAAGTTTCCAATTTGAGTGAATGTGGAGTAGTGTGACTTTCAGTGGATTGTAGAGTGTGTATTTATATGCGTTCGCCTACGTTTATGTGGATAGTAGATATTGTATTTGTATGCGTTCGCTTATGTTTGTGTGGATAGTAGATATTGTGATTGTATGCGTGCGCGTACGTTGTGTGGTTGGTATATTTGGATTTGTTTTTCCTCTTCCCGTGTGTGGATAGTAGTTACTGTGTTTGTATGCGTTCGCCTACGTTTGTGTGGATAATAGATATCGTGTTTGTATGCGTTCGCGTACGTTTGTGTGGATAGTGGGTATTGTGATTGTATGCGTGCGCGTACATTGCGTGGATAGTATATTTTTTTCCTCTTCCCATGTGTGGATAGTAGGATAGTAGATATTGTGTTTCTATAAGTTCGCGTACGTTTGTGTGGATAGTATATTTGGGGTTTGTATGCGTTCGCGTACGCTGGTATGGATAGTAGTTAATATGTGAAGTTAGCGTAGGGACTGTTTTCCGTCGCTTCCGTGCTTGACAAATATAAAGTCGAGCGTTTGTCATTCGCGCCATTCAACATTGAATAAACCAAGATGGCAAGTAACCACCTTGATAGAATGAAGAATCTGCAAGACCTTCTTGATAATTTGGGAATGGTCGAAGAAATGTTAGTCAAACTGGATGACGATTTTTATTAGTACAGTCCCCATCGAGTAAAGATGTAGATCAACAGTCGGTGAAAATCAAAGGACATGTTAAGGAAATGATTAAAAAATAAAAGAGGAGAAGGAGGATGAAGAGGATCGAATAAGAATGAGGGAATGGAATGAAAAGATAGAAAAGGAAGAAGAAAATGAAAAGAGGAAGAAAGAGGTGGAGGAAAAGGAGAAACAGGAAGAGGGAAAAAAAAAGAAGACAACAGCGATAACAAACATAAGATGGTGGAGGAAAAGAAGGAATTAGAACACACAGAATAAGAACAAAACCAATGGCCCCTTTTTTAGGGCCACTCATATGCCTCGAAAAGATATATATTCTCTCTATTTTCACTTGCCTAAATATTTTTAAGTAGATTTTATAGTTTAGGTGTGATAGATTGATGTTCATCAATCTATGTCTATGTGTTGTATATGTCTATGTCTATATCTCTACTGTAATGTTCCCCAATGTATTTTCCAACTGTCGCTAAACAGCCCCCTATCACTACTCTTATGTGCTTTTTCTGCTTCTAATGTCGCTGGCTATTGTAGGTATATTGCCTTATGTGCAGTTTATACTTCTAATATCACTGACTAGTGTAAGCACATTGTTTTATATAATATCTCTACTTCTAATATATCAAACTGTTGTTTGTGCAGTTTCTACTTCTAATCTCACTGGCTATTGTACATATCTTATATGCAGAGCGAACTTCAAATGACTCTGGCTTTTGAAAACCCATTGCCATATGTGCAGTTTCTAATTCTAATGTATCTTGGCTATTGTGAACACATTGTCTTATGTGATATTCTACTTCTAATATCTATGGCTATTGTAAGCACTTTGCCTTATAACAGTTTCTACTTCTAATGCCCCTGGCTATTGCAAGCACATTGCCTTATGTATTATTTCTACTTATAATTTCTTTGGCTATTGTAAGCACATTGCCTTATTCTAGTTTAACTTCGACAAGTGATGTTTCCTATAACCGGTCAGTCCTGTATCGAAAATGGACTCTTCCATAACTTCTTCAGCACCAATATGGCGGTTTACATATACACAGACCACTCTTTTTCAGCATATATGAAACAGATGGTGTTGCTCTGTATGTTAATACAAATGGTGTTGCAATTATACCTGCACGAAACGAAATCGGTAATTTTAGCTACATTTCGAGATGCTCACGTGAAAATTCAGAGAGATACATACGCGAATATATTTCGTGATGCTGCGCTCAACGAACTAGAATCGGATGAATGAGTAAGGAAAGGAGTTCCATCCGCTTGAACTTAAATAATAATGTGTCCACCTTTTACTGAAATTTGATGTATTCTGTTCAATCAAGAAGATTCTAGAAAAATGAAGTTTCTAAGTTTTGACAGAGATGGCTCTTGAACATTATTAATCACACCAATATAAATTACATCAACTTCCAGCCAATCTTCTCGGGTATGGTCAGTTTCGACTACAACCCTTAAACATTTCTCGATAAATCGAATGTATATATAAACGCAGATAAAAAAACGTATGAAATTCTTGAAGTGAAAATATAATGAACTCTTTTGCATCCTTTTCCATACCATTTAAATCAATGCGTTTTCATAAGCAACATGAGTTGTGTCCCAATTGCATTAAAAAATAATTATAATTCACCCTATTCCATAGTGTGTGTGTGTGTGTGTGTGTGTGTGTGTGATTACAACAAAGGAGTGAAGATCGGTGTCATTTACTTTCATAGGCAGACTGAGGGAGAAATGTTTCTTTCCAAAACTGTTAATTATCTTCCTTATCATCGCCCTGTTTTGTAACAATCTTTTGAAGATCTAAGAAATTTTTACTGCAGAATAATAAATTTTGTTGTCGTTGTTGTGGGGTTTAACGCCATTTTCAGCACACGATAGGCTATACATGGCGGCCAGTATTAATGATGGAGGAAGAACCCGGGAAAACCCCGGAAAGAATCACCGACCAACGAGAACCTACTGGCAAGCTTTCACACATACCCACATTGGCCGAATCCTAGACTCGAACCCACGCAGACAGAGGTGAGATGGAAGTGATCCGTAACGGACAGCGCTTTAGACCACTCGGGGCCCCCAATAAATTTTAGGGGATCTTTCTTAAGTAATTGTGTTGACTCATGGCTAGTTAACGAAAACGCGGATATTACTAATTTAGACTCACTTTAAAGTAATGTTGGTTTGCATCAGTGGCGTCACTAGGGTTGGTGTCACCCAGTTCGGTAACTCATGGTGTCACCCCCATGGACCTCCTTCCTGCACAAAAATTCAAAAGTTTTATAGTGATTCATTTTGTTGTCACCCCCTCTGATAGTGTTTCCCTTTGCGGTCCGCACACCCACCCCCAGCGACGCCAATGATTTGCATGGAAGTCTGATATGGCTTATTGTGCGTTAAATGCCATCAGCTATCTAAAATGATTGTTTTTGCATAAGGCATTTTGTAAAGAAAAAAATTAACGAGTTTTGTCTGGCTTTAATAATGTTGTGTATGGTAGATGCTGGAGAAAAAGTGAAAATGAGTTGTAGGAGTTAATATTGACCAGCTTTATGCTTGCAATATATTGGATTATTTCTTCCTTGCAGAGGAATTAATACGATTTTGGTGGCGTTTACTTTATAACTTAATATTTCGGCGAGCAAAAACACATACTACTTGAAACTCTCAAAATCTTGCATAGTAATCTTTCTTCCAGTAAGAATTCACATTGAAAATACAAGAGGTATATACGTTAAAATCAATGACGAGTCTTTCGGTGCTATGGTGCAAGTAAGTTTGTTCCATCACTGAAGTGTATGAATATACCTCAAACTGTGTTTGCGCATGTATTTTAATGACTTTATTAGTATGAATATCCGTGTTTTATCCTCTGGAAAACGCTTAAAGCATCATAATTAAGCTAAAGAAATATATTAAATCATGTCTTTGTTTTGGCTCTTTCCTTAACGCATATCTTTACATGCTAACAGCTTTATTAAGGGGCCAAGGTACCTTGATCCATTCATTTTATGTTTTAGACTCACGCTAAGAAAGGTTCCATAATTGTTGAAGTTGGGACAGTAGAATCAATAATAAAACTGAGCAAAGAGTTTAAAAGTCGAATTGTCTCCTACACTTGCCCGAAATACTTGACTGTTAGTAAAAGTGTTGTTAGTTTAATATTATTTAGTCTTGCATCTGAAAAACAGCTCGGTTTTGAGGACAACCGGACTTTCCATGCAGTCACAAGAGAAGTGTGGGGGGGGGGGGGAGGTTTGCGGACCGCACCGGGTGACACCATCAGAGGGGGTGACACCAACATGACTATTTATACAATTTTTGAATTATTGTGTAGGAAGGGGGTCCATGGCGGTGACACCATGAGTTACCGCACATGACTGTCTATAAAAGTTTTGAATTTGTGTGGAAGAAGGAGGTCCATCGGGGTGACACCATGAGTTACCGCGCTGGGTGACACCAACCCTAGTGATGCCACTGTTCCCATGCAAGTCTGCTGTCACAAATGAAGTTACACGAGCGACACCTAAAAGATGCCGGTAAACAGATTTTTGTGAAAATAACCATCCTGTTTTGATACCTTTCATATTTTAGCGCTTATATGCGTTAAAAGGAAGGATGGTTATACTAAAAGACGCTTTCATCATTTTTAACCGTATTTTAATGTAAAACTGCCACCCTCCGATTCGATAACGATTTGTGTGCACATACATTTCTGTGAGAATTACCACCGTTTAATTTGCTAGTGCTTCTGTTGGAAACCTGCTCCAATAGAAACGTCAGAAATAACCAAATGATATGGAATGAAGGCTTTAAACAAGTCCACGACAGTTAAATTTGTCTTTAATTCGCACGTAAATTAAACTACAAAATAAAACCAGACCCCTTCCGTAGCAAGGAAGACAGCAAGCTTTCAATATACCTTAGTAGTGAAGTGGGATACTTTACGTACAATGGGAATTAGCATTACAGACCCCCCTGGGTCAGATTACGTACAATGGAAATTTAACATGGCGAAAAATCGTGGGTCAGATTACGTACAATGGGAATTAACATGGCGATAAATCGTGGGTCACTTTACGTACAAGGGGAATTTAACATGGGAATAAATCGTGGGTCACTTTACGTACAAGGGAATTGAATATGGGATTTTTTTTTTTTTAAAAATTTAAAAAAAGGGTAGGCAATTGACAAGTCATTCTCTTTTCGAGAAATATGGGTGGCCCTGAAAAGGGCCTTTGGGTTTCTTCTTCTTCTTCTAACACTTCTACTTCTTCAACCATCTTCTCACTTTTATCACTATTCCTGTCTTCTTTTTCTCCTTTTCTGGCATCCAGTCTGGATGGCCCAAGGCTCTAAACTTTTCCTGGACTTTCATCCAATTCTGATTTAGCCTCTCAAACTCTTCCTTTTTCTTTTTGTTTTCTTTTTCTTTTCTTTCTACAGTCCAAATGTCTTTTATTATCTTGACTTGTTCTCTCATCACTTTCCTCATCATCTCCTCTGCTTTCATCATTTGGTTTAAACCCCATTTCACATAGGACCACTCAGTCCACTCCAAAATATCTTTTAAAAAACACCTCACTTCAAAAACATAATCAAGGGCCTCTTTCAGTTTACCTACTTTCACATAGTCAAGTTTTATGAAGCCTCTTAACTTTTTAACTTCCTCTTCAATCATGTCCCCAATCAGATCCCTGGCAAGTTTTAGACTCGTCACTTGACTTTTGACAAAGTCCTTAGTAACTTCATGCATCCACTCCTTCTCTAGCCTTTCCACCACATAGGCTGCATCTGTCATCCAGTACCAACTATCCTTTAGCTCATTAAATAGTTCAATACTCATTTTCTTGGGTTCTTCCGTAGAATGGTTCCAAGGACGAACGTGGTGGGTTCTTATAGTGAAAGCGCGGACGTGATGGAAAACATCCCCCTAAAAACATAAAATTGATCTTACCTAGATCATGACCTAACAACGCGCGGACGTGAAGGAAAACATCCCCTACTTTCTCATTTCATATAATAAAACCCTAACTACCCCGAATAATAAAAACCAATTAAGGCCACAAAAAATTAAAATAGGAAAATAGGAATTAATTAAAACAGGACTCCATAATAACATACAAACAACCATAAAAACAAGTTTTCATTCCAAACCAATAAGATAGGGAATCAAAATAAATAAGGAATTGATGAATAAAAAAAAAAAAAGAAAAAAAAAAAAAAAAAAAAAAAAAAAAAAAATACTCCTAACCGTCTCCTTGTCTCTTAAACAACATCTGGCTGAACTTTTAAATCAAGCTTCCACAGCTATTTCTACTAACATACTCAGCCAAATCCAGGCAATGTTGGCAGACGACACTGAAGAATTTGAAACTTCCACGCTGGCAGCGGCCCTCGAAGTATCATCATCCAGCGGCGATGAAGCTGATGAACCTGCACCACCTAAACAGAGTGGAAAAAAGGAAGGCTCTGTCTACCGGAATATCGGACTGGGAAAGGCAATTGATGATATCAAAAAAGCGGGCCACTTCGTCAATGCCACAAGACCGGGTGTCCTAATGTGACCTCATCGCTGCCGACCAATCGTGGCGGGAGTCACATACTGCTTGGTTTGACACCTGGGGCATTTCAATCCAACTAAGAAACACGAGTGTGTGGTGTGACTATTCCCACTCATGTCTATTAGCCTTTCAGTCAGGTTGTTAAGGACTAGTTAGTCCTACACCTGAGTGGCTAAATTAAAAAGTACTCTTTGAGTACATAAAAGCCTGGGGGATGAGGCTCCTTTTCCTTCCCCCAGGAGTAATTAAAAATCACGCAGTGCGTGAATAAAAAAGTGGTACATGTTCAAAAGAACGAAAACCACTATAATCCAACTAACTAACTATACTCTCCACATACGCTAAGAAACAATAAAGTAACCCATAATCTACTATTCACACCAACTTACGTGAACAGTTACTAGCACAAACACACTAACACACAAACACATGCACTCGCACTATAAAAAAGAGTTAGTGTTTATATTCACACTACTCTACCTACACACATTGGCAAATGGATGGTTATTTCATTTCTAGAATATTGGGTAGCCCTGAAAAGGGCTGTTTTTTTTGGAACTTCATGGACACCTGGTTAATGGTGGCACCTTCCAGGCCTGGCGCCACATACACATCTTGTCCCCCAGTTACTTTTTACCTTTTGGGGGGGAGAGAGCAGAGGCAGGATATGTGGCGTCAGAATCCCAATTTTCGCTCTCTGGGATTCTGAAATTTCTTCTTCTTCTCTCCTTTTCCTCCTCCTCTTCTTTGTTTCTTCTCTCTTCCTCCTCTTCTTTGTATTTTCTCTCCTCCTCTTCTTTGTTTCTTCTTTCCTCCTGCTCTCTCATCCTTCCGTCTTCCACAATGGCTTCCGCGGCCAGTTCATTCAACAGGCGCCTGGCATATTCCAGATGCACATGAAGTTCCAACAGTTTCGCCAGTCTCGTGTTCGTTTTTTGGTGTTGATCAATCAACGAGGGTAGCTGGACTGCCGAACCAGTTTCAATTTATAGTGAAAGCGCGGACGTGATGGAAAACATCCCCCTAAAAAGATAAAATTGATCTTACCTAGATCATGACCAAAAAACAACGCGCGGACCTAAAAGAAACACTCACTCACTTTTTATGCTACCCATTCCTATTGTAAAATTTTTTTCATGAATCACTTCAATAGACTAACCACATACACAAAGCAATCCAATCTAACCCCAAATATACACCTCAAACAGCCAAAAAAAGACATCATCTTAATCTACTATCCATACTAACTTACGTGAGCACTTACAAACACAAACACACACAATCACATACCCTCACATTTTTTGAAAAGAGTTAGTGTTTATAGTCACACTACTCTACTTACACACATTGGCAAATGGATCGTTATTTCTTTTCTAGAGTATTGGGTAGCCCTGAAAAGGGCTGTGTTTTGTTTTTTGTTTGCTATGGCAATCTTTTTTAGTTTCTAAGAATGCGATGTCCTCTGAGGATAGACTTTCTGGCAATAGGTCTGCTTCTTCGGAAAGAGAAGAAGAACTCTTTGGTGTCGATACGACAATCGACAAAGCCTCTGTCAGGTTCAGGTTGCTGCTGCTGCTGCTGTTGTTGCTGTTGTTGCTGCTGCTGTCTCTGAAGTCTGTACTTCTCTGTCCATTCTTCTTTCTCCCTGTTCACTTCTTCTCTGAAGAGTTCTTATATCAGGTCTCCAGTGACTTTTAGCATTCTCACATTCTCTATTTCTTCTGGCTTCGGTATCAGACTGTATCTGACCCTATGCAAATTCATGTAGGCTTCGTTTAGCTTAGCTAGTTTGGAGCACATCTTCGTAGGAGGATGAGTCGACAATAGATGGTTAGACTGGAAGCAACCCGGTTCTTAAAGTCAAAGCGCGGACGTGAAGGAAAACATCCCCCACACGGATCTCGAGCCGCAACGTTCAATGAGTGTCATGAGAGGGATAGTAAGAAATTAAAGAGCATCAATCAAACATTCTTATAGCTAAACAAAAGACAAAGGCATTTTTTCAAAACACAACATTTTTTATTCAAAAATCACTTAACACTAACCAACAACTCTAACATTTTTAACAATAATCCAACATTATAACATCAAACATTTTTTCTTAAAAAAAAAAATGGCAAACATTTTTGTCTTCAATTCGCACTGTACTTTAAACAGGGCTGACAACGTTGTGAATGAAATTGTGATTTCCACTGTTGGAAATCATTAGGCCATTGATGGACACTACGTTTCCTAGCTTGAGACAAAATATAAGCATAATGGTCACAGAACCATCGATCTACTTTCACATCGTTTCTTGAAGAAGAACGAGGATCAAAATGAGTCACTAAATGTTCTAAGGAATAGCCCAGGCTGCGATGATGCAGAAAATGCACACAGTACTGTCCACACACCAAGGAATCTGTGCCTTGTAATTTCACATTATTGAATCGGGTGGTCTGAGCATTTCTTCTCATAAAGTCGATGATATCGTCTTCCAAAGGGGGCAATCCGTACGAATCGAAATATTCCACACATCCTTCTTGAGGAAAGTAAACGGCTACCCAGTGGGTTTCTGGGAGATGACTGTCGTCCGTGTTGATCACGTAAGCTTGATGGTCTTTAGGTTTGCGATGAGGGAGTTCATCTTTAGCACAGACGACAGGATTCCAAGAAACCGTATACGAACTGTGGTTCAAAAGGTAATAAAGTTCCCAAGTATCCATTGATTTGTGTGCTTTTTTTCTTCTTCAAAGGTATTAATACGTTGTCAATTCGATCCTGACTTTTTGCTTGAAAATGTCTGACAAGTAACTGTTTCTTCGTTTCGTCTCCTCACTCTGATTCAGGAGAGCTTCGATACGATGGATCTCTTGAGTGGTTAATGGTGGACAAGAATGTTCACGCAAGTCTTTATACCACTGATGCAACACGACTTCGTCCGAGATGAGACTCCAAGCTTCGTCCAGATACTAGTCCAATTTTTCTTCTTGACTCAACATCAGACATTTATCGTGTTGAATTTGACTGGGATGATCGTTTTGACATCCATAGCAATTTTTCTTGATCAATTCCGTTATTTTTTCAGCCAAGTGTTTGGCAAAACAGGAGACTAAATGGGCTTCTTGTTCTGGCCATCTCGACTTCATCATGATCACTTCTTCTTCTTCTTTTTCCACGGTCTCCTGACATTTCATGTCCAAAGTTTCTCCACTAGGTAAAGAGGGATAACAATCTACCATGGTTTCTAGTAATCTAGAATAACTTCTCTCAAACTGTTGATTTCTATCGTATTGTCGAATTCTGCATACAGGATGACGTTCACCGTTACATCAGGGACTCGGTTTGCAAACTGAATTTCCACACGAATCTGGCCAGATTTTATAGGGTGGAAATGTCCCTCGTCGCTGCCTTGGTCTGGAGTGAATTCGAAAGCCCACAAAGCATAGCCTCCGTCATAATCGTCGTACGTAATGCCGTGACTGGTGTTGGTTCCTAACTGACTGGTGGCTTCGTACAGGGACAAGTACGATCTCAAGTAATTTTTGTTGGCAAAGTCAGGTTCGAAAGGTCGGGTACACAAGGTCTTGCCATCGCGACTGACTTCAATCTTGGACACGCCAAAGTGTTGAAAGTTGAAAGGATTTTTAGCGATAGCTCCGTTGAAGGCTTCATTCTCGACGATACCAATGATTAAACGTTTGGGTAGCTGTCCTTGGAACAGATGATCTTCGATCATGGATCGTTGTCCCTTGGGAATGGTGAAAGTTTTCACTTCCACGCGTCGTATGGGATACTTGGCGGTCGTTCTGCTCAACGTCTGACTGATGTCGTTACCTACTTTAGGTAACACTTCCACACGGCGTACGTAGAGTCTGGCTTCTTGGATTTTGGTTTTGTACTCGTCAGCATCAGCCAATAAATGGAAAGCGGTACTGCTCCGATTCAGTCTCAGGCGGACATCCACCCCGTTCAGCAAATATTTTTCTTGCAACCACATGTCCAAATGCAAACGATCCATCAGTTCTAAACTCTTTCCATCTTTGATTCTGTCTCTTCGTTCTACAAATCCCGCATTGTGTGGATTCTTTGTATTAATTTCGAATTCTTCGAACTGCTCTGCATCGTCAGCTTCCCATACCACACAGGCATTGAGATGAGAGTTCTTTACGTCTATTCCGTACGTCAATAGATTTTCCAGGTAGGCACGGTAAGGGTAAGTATCCATGCTGCTGCTGACTAGTTTGTTATTCAAGTACAAGTCCACTCCACTAAACAAGGAATGCATGAAATTGTTGACGGGAGCTACTGCTTCATCGTCTATATTACCTCCAGTCTTATCTACAACTTTGACTTTCAGGTACAAGTAACTGCTATTCAGATCGATGTAATCTTCGGGCTGTCCTTTGATTTCAAACTCGATGGGAGCAGAATCGGTCAATGAGGAGACGGGGTGAAATTCCACCCACTGGGATTCTTGCATCGTCATCATGGTGGGGGGCATGGCAAACAGATCCAGTTCCGTCTTGGAACAAGCGCAAGACTCTCGGTGCATCATTTTTTTTCTCTTTCTCAATAATCGAAAACGTCTAAGTCTCGAACGGTTCTTCTTTTCTTGGCTTTTCTAGCTTGAAGTCTGGTGAAAGGGTGTTTTCTTCGTCGTCTCTTTCTGCCTTGTCCTTGCTGAATGCCTGATTCGGTAGCGTGCAGGGCATTTATAGGTGTGTCTCGTCGGCCCAAAATGTCTTTGCCCGTTTGCAGCAAGACATTTTTGCCTGCCCTCATAAAGGCTTCTTTAGGGTTTTGTTTGTCGATGATGACATTTTGGAGAAATTCTTTGCCTTGTGTCAGTGCCGCATCTTTCAAGGCGTGCAATCCGCGTGTCACCATCGGTTTCAACACCGGGGCCACCGAACGAAAGGCTGATTTTAACATATCTCCTAAACCGTGTCCTCGCTGTCGAGCAACCCCTCGGTACAGTGGATACATGACTTACGAATCGTGAGAGAACCGTTTTCGAAAATGGAGTTTCACCGTGACTTTTCCTTTGGTGAATGGAATGTTTTGTCCCAAATCTCCTTTTATAGTAATGTTGACCGTGTCCAAATACGACTTGCTGACAGGCAAATAGTGAGGATGGACAAATTCGCGGTGAACGTGGTAAGTGTTTCCACCTTCCTCGTCAGCGTTCGCGGCAGAATCCACTTTGAAAGGAATGACACGCAGTAACGGTACGAAGGTGTGTCCCACCACGTTGTACTCCACCACATCGGAATACACGAACATCAAATTCAGTCCTTGGTTCGGTTCTACCCGGGTACGAAATAACTTGCTAAAAGACTCGTTGTCGTAAACGATGGGTAATTCGTTTTTCTTCATCATGGTCATTCTCATGTTCATGTCTCCGCCCAACATGTCAAACAATTCAGGACAAAATAAGAAAGACATGATTTTACCCCCCTCAGGAAATTTCAGCAGGAAGCGACGAGGGTGACACTTTTTTTGACACTTTCCAAAGCTTTCAGAAACACACCATTAAACATGGTGGCTATGGTGCTGACCAAATGTTGACCACTAAAATAATAGCCTGGGGGAATGAACAAGTGATAGGTGGTGTACTTTTGTGTACGGGTTTTCTTGTCATATTTGACGTTGTCATCCAAGTGGCGTTGTATTTGTTCGTCATGAACTTCCACATCAAATTTATTTTGATTGGGAAGGACATTGAGGACTTGGGTCGGGTGAATGATTTCCACTAAAGCCACTTCCCAATGGGCTTCGTGATCTAACGGGATGGCTTGAGGTAATTTGGCCGTGTAACAGCACAACGTGTTGTTGGGAAACACCTCCATGGAACTGTCACTGGGTAAGGTTAAGTAAAATTGGTTTTCGTGACTCATAATTCCAGAGTTCTGTGGCTGTCCGAGGGGTTATTACTGGACGTCAGAGGTGTGTCTCCGCCCAAAATGGGGTTCTGGTTGTGGTTGTTGTTATTGGAGTGGTGACTGGCACTGGCACTGGACACAAGGTTCCCGTGGTTCCCGTTCGAGGAGAATTTCAGGAAGGGATTGGGAAGCAGGTAACCGATGCAACTGCTCAATAAAATGGTCCACAATTGTTTGTCTCCTTGTTGCAAACTCAAATTGGCTATGGTTGCCCCGATGACACAATACACCACGAAGATTTGGCAGAAAAAGACGATTTGCGTTTTAGGCACACGTTCTCCACACCAGACCCACAAGGGTTGTTTTTGTAAATCTTGCACAGAAGAACTAGGTGAAGGAGGAGTGGTCGACGTAGCTGCGTCTGTGTGAAAGGGCATGATGGTCACTTCTTTTTATAGTCGATGACTTGCGAAGCGTCGATCCAAGAATCAAAACTGGGTGGATATCCTTTCCAACGTACTTTGACTTCTTTGACACGTCGTTTGCCCACTTTACGGGTTCTGCGTTCGAGAATGCTTTCGATGTCGTACACGTCGTCTTCTTTTTTGGTGACACGTTGTAACTCGGGCAAATAAAACGTTCCTTTGAGCACTTCTCCGTTCATGTCTTCCAATTTATAGACGGTAGGATGACGGCCATGCACTCGTCCAGTGACGCGAAACAATTCGGTCGTCCAGTTAGGTAAGTAACCTTTGTCGAAAGTGCGTTTGGTTTTGCCAATGCGCACCCAATCTCCTACGGCCAAGTCTCCACTTTTTTTGGGGACAGCCCTCGTCGGGGACGTACCAAACAGGCGCTCAAACACCAACACTTCGTTCTCGGGAGTCACGTCTTGCGGGGCACGTCCGATGCTTCGATGGTAAGACTGGTTGTACGCTTGCACCAGGTGCGGTAAGATGTCGATGTACTTTAGAGTGTGGTGATGCGTAAAATATTTCCACATGCGTTCTTTCAAAGTGCGTTGAAAACGTTCCACGATGCTGGCTTTGGTTTCGGGATTCTCGGTGGTAAAAAAATGAATGTCACGTTTCTTTAATTCTTTTTGGAAAGCTTGGTTCAGAAATTCGGTGTCTTTGTCCGTTTGCCATCGAAGAGGGTGACGACCGCTTTGTTTCAGCACTCGTTGCAGGGCTCGCACTAACTCGCTGCTCGATTTGGAAGTCAAGGGCACGACCCAGGCAAATTTGGAAAAGACGTCGATGACACAAAACAAATATTTGTAGCCACGATTATAGCTGGCCAAATGAGAGACATCGGCTAAATCGGCTTGCCATTGATGATCGATGCCTTCCACTCGGGTGCGACTTCTGGCAAACTTGCGTCGAATGGGTTTGTGTAAAGTGTAGGTAGCTTGTTCTTGTAACCATCGTTGCACTTGAGGTAAACGGAGACTTTTCAGTCGAGTTTTGGCAGCACGATACAATTTTTGAACTCCTGCGTAACCCGCAGGATGCGAGGGATCGTAGTAAATGCTGGCTAAGACTTTTTCCATTTTTTTTATTTTTTGTGTTGGTTGGTGTGTTAATAAGGCACCCACTCTTGAAGGATGCTACTCTTTTTCTCTTGGGGTATTTTCTTGGATTGCAATGCTTTGCGTGTGCGACCGGCAATAGGTGTTGAAGAGGAGGAGGATGTCTGAGCGGGGGATATCGGTTCTTGTTTCACTTCTGTCTTCACTTTCTTTTTCTCTTGTGGTTTCAGAAGGGGTGGCCATCATCTTTTTAATCCATCCAATTCTGGAGGTAGGTGGTGTTGTTAACTTGCGTACTTTTTCTGGTGGAGTTTGAAACCCTTCTTCTTCTTCTTCTTTTCCTTTTTCTGTCTTGGTCACTGGTTCTGGTGGTACTGGTACTGGTACTGGTGATGGTGCTGAACTTTTCATCAAGGTCTTAAAATCTTTCAGAGTGGGTAGAGCTGTTTCGTCTAAGGCTTTCTGGTGAAAGAGTTGCAGTCGTTGCAAGAGTTTACCGTACTTTTGCGATTTTTCTGTTTCGGACAAATCTTGGCGATCCATCAAGGACTGCAATTCGTGTTGTAACTGGGACATCTCGCTCAAATTGGGATTGGGAGGTAAATGATGGTGCGTTGTTCTTGCCACCGATGGTATTCCATCCATCGTTTGTAAGGCACTAAAGCTAGTTTTCGTCCTTCCATGGGGTTGTCAGGGGTCGATTCTGAGATCTTGGGACTTCCGAGGGCCTTTTTATCTTGCTCCCACCAGTCCTCCCAACATGGTTCCCAAGGGTGTGAGGTTTTTATAGATTTTTTTATGTGGAGTGAAATGAAGTCGAGGACGGAGACGTGTACAGGACAGGCCCTCCGTCTTGGCACCAGTGGTGAAACAAGTGGGTACGAAATCGCAAATCTTCGGGGGTGGTAGGTTTCAAATCGACGAGTAAATAGGCGTGTGGCGTTTGAGTGGCATCGTCGTACGCCTGAATCAGCCAAGGCGTTCCTAACTGTTTGGCTAAGACTTGCACTTGCGATTTATCTCGAGGGCTTTTAAACAAGACCACATAATGCGCATTGAGACTGATGGTGCGATGGGCTTTACTTTGTTGAAATAAATTTTGGGTGATGTAAACGACACTGGCATTACGGTGATGCCCTTTACGTGTGAACCACAGTTTAATTTCTTCTTCGTCTTCTCCTAACATGTCGTCGAAAATGACCAAATGGGTTTGACGGGAGTCAGAGACGATGCCGTCGTCTTCTTTAGGAATGCCTTCCACAAACACGATGGAATCGCCTTGACTTTCTCGCAAGAGGCTGTACGCCGATTGCCACTCTTTGTAACACCACACGATCCGTTGAGGTGGTCGATCGATCAAATGATGTTTATGTTCGATCAAACGTTTGACGAATTCGGTTTTGCCTGAACCGCTAGGTCCAGCAATGAGCATGTTAAAGGGATGACGAAGATACAAAGCCTCCCAACTGGCACGATCTAAGTGTTCGTCGATGACTTTGACAGTAGAGGAAGAGGGAGCAGAGACAGCAGAGGTAGCCATAGTGTGAGAAATGTCACTTGTGACACGAAAACAAACAAGACAAGAGTTTATATACTTTTTTCAGAACACGTTTATTGAATGCTTTCAAACATGAATACGAAAGACAAAAATACATAAAAGCCAAAGACTTAAGTACAAGAACAAAAGGCACATGATAACCATTAACGTGGAATAAACACAAGTGTCTGTACAACAACATGTTTTGGGTAATGTTCTAACCAGTTCTATAGTAGGGGGTAAGGTCACACAAGTGTCCTCCCGAAAGGGTCTTTCAGGCCTGTCCACGACAGTCCCGTCCTGGGTTACGGGTTCTTCTGGCACCGTCACTAACACAGGTTGAAAAGTAACTTTTATCCTTGAACAACTCTCGTGCATACTGGGCCACTTCTTGGGTCCAAGCCTCAAAATCCCATTCTTTCCAGGCACGGACATCTGTCCAATGGGGATGTAAGTCACAAGCTACACACACATCGTCATACACGTCTTGGGTAGCTAAAAGTTGACGAATCTTTTTTCCCGTAGAGGTCGAGAAGTATCCAGATGAAACCGCAAGGCTTTGAGCAAAAGGAGTTTTTCGTGACCATTTAAGGCCATTGAGGTGGTAAGTACTGATCGTAAAGAGTCCACAAAGAATCGGCTGGTAAACGAAATCCCAGGAAACAAGTCACTAAGACACACACCACTTGTCGTCCCAAATTGAATGGATACAGTTCTTGTAATAATCGATGGTAATGATCCACGGTTTGAATATGGTCGTTGAGTTCCTTCCACGGAATCTGTTCAATAATATGTGACATAATCCGTGGCATAGCAACTTGATTTTATAGTGTCTTTGTTTCGGAAGCAATAAAGGTAATTTCTAAGTAAACATGTTCGTTCTCCAGTAGGGAATTTAAATGTTACATACTGTAAGTGAAACGTCAGAGTTTGTCTAGATGTTTCGTCTTTCTCTAAGCAGATTCCATGTAACAAATGTTGGTAATCCTTTAACTCGTCTTCCTCAATACGTTGCAGTAAGTGAATCTCGAAGTAACCACAATTACGAACGTCTACTTCATCATTCACAAACTGAAAATGTTCAACAAGGTCTGACCACTGAAAAAATTTCTGACGAATCAGTCCTCTTATACCATTCAGGTACCAGTGGTTAAAGATCTGGTGACGTAACGGATGCAATTGTTCTTTACGTTTGACTTGTATTTTCACCAGCTCTCGGTAAATCCTTTCTCTCAACTCCTCAGGCAAGCCCAAAATGTTCTCTTGTAAAGTATCCATAAGTATATACACTGTTTTTGGAATCCTTGGGTGGTGGCCAATAGCCTCGTTTACCTTTGTGCCTGATGTAATATCCACTCATAATCAGTCTTCTTATACTTTGGAACAGGGCATAATTTAAAAACGGTTCAATCACTTTGAGTTTGCGTTTCACTTGTATTTTGATCAGTTCTCGGTAAATGCGTTCTCTCAACTCCACAGGCAAAGCACGAATGTTCTCTAGCAAAGTATCCATGAATAGGTCATACTAAATCCTCTTTGGTCTGACACAAGACATGTACTGTTTGCACAGACATGGTTTCAATTCAATGTCGAATCTAAATCGTTTAGTTACTAATTTACACGTTACAATTCGTTCAGAAGTTTCCTCTTTCACCAAGTTGACATTGTGTTCAAGATGTTGGTAATTCGTTAACTCTTCCTCTGGAATTCGATGCAGTACGTTTACAATGTAGTAGATAGAATCGTCAATACCAAACCAATCCTTTTTAAAACCAGGGGTCGTTGATCAATGACTGTCCAATGGAACACTTTCAACTCAATCATTCCTTGTATAGCATTCAGGTACCAGTGGTTCAAACACCGGTGACGTAACAGATGCAATTGTTCTTTACGTTTCACTTGTATTTTGACCAGCTCTCGGTAAATGCGTTCTCTCAACTCCACAGGCAAAGCACGAATGTTCTCTTGTAAAGTATCCATGAACAGATTATGGTAAGTTACTTCAATGTCTCGGTCCCACTAAGGGTAAGTAATGACAATTCGGTGACCATCGAGCATGTTCTACGTAGGCCGAATCTTGCGGTTCCCAGTGGTGAAGTGACACACCGCAACTGAAGCACTTGACTTTATCTCCTTCGGCCAAGTAGAAAAATCCGGCTCTGGCTAATTCTTCGGGGGTCGGTCCTCCCAGATACTTAGGCCATTTTCCTTTGAACGATTGAAGACGATTTTCAAAGTCGCAGTATTCCGACAAACGCACAGGAAACGAATATTCGTCTTTCACAGGTTCATTTCGATGAGGGTTGGGTGACATGGGCAGGAGTTTGCTCAGGGTTGGATGACATCCGTAGGGGGGTAGACGTGAAGGTGAACATCCCCCTTTAAAACGAAACCCAGTAAAATGTCCAAGAGGACGAGCGGCATCACTTTCACATCCCTCAGGTTTGACACGCACAGCATCCCTTTCCATGATAGGGGTCGTGAGAACAAAGTTCCCATGATGCTTTACGGCATCACTAAGGTCACAACGTACAGCATCGTACCCATCGCAAGGCTCACAATCGCATTCCTCTTCCGAAGTCTCACACTTGAATTGTGCATTTCTAAACAACTTGTTCTGTGTTTCTCTGAAAGTATTCATCTTGTTCGCTCGGTCTTGGTAGTCCCAATGAACTATCGATCTTGACCATAGCCCCTTTTTATACTAGCCGCAATGCAGTCTCAAGCTTGTACATCTTTCCTTTTTTACGTTTTATATGTCTTGTTTTGGAAGGTACCGTCTCTAAGGTACCGTCAACATTGTACCGTAGTGTGATGGGTGGAAAAGCCATAGAAAGGTAAGGGCAGTGCGGTGACCATCGAGTATGTTCCAGAATAGCTGAATCTTTATAGATACATAGATCCATTCGTAACTTCAGTCCGCAAGCGAAACACTGTACCTCGTATCCCAATCCTGACTCAGGTCCCAAGTAGACAAATCCTGTTCTAGCTAAAACATGCGAAGAAGGTAATCCTTCCCTGTCCGTAGGCCATTTCTGAAACGTGTCCAATCGACGGGCACAATCACAATAGTCAGGTAAGAAGACTGGAAAATGGTAGGGTTTGAACTTGGAGTTCTCATCGGGTTTCTCACTCGATTCTTGCTGTGGCGAAGTCATCCTTCTAGCATGTGACTATCCTCTTACAACCAATGTTTTATACCAACGTGTCCATACGGTAAGGTGAAATGATTGGGAAGTCGAACTCGCTTCTGGTACACGATTTGATAGACTTTTTCCAAGGGCCGACTGACGATGTGGTGAGTGGGTAAACGTACAATCTTGTTCGGTTGATAGGTGGTCACTTTAAAGTTTCCATCCTCTCCCGATTGCAAGGCTTCTTTCAATACCCCAAAGTTGACCACTCGACTGGTACGATAATTCAGAGTCAGTCCTTTCACTTTGCATGTCGTGTGCACTTCTCCTTGTTTGTCCCGGTATTCGTAGCCGTAATTTTTAGGACCGCCACTGACGAAACTTAGAATCTTGTCGTCGGGATGCTCGTCTGTCCAGGCTCCTAAACGGTCTCCTTCGATGTTAGGGTGCTGTTGACTCGGGTGATGGATGTAAATGCAACTGTCCGTGTCAAAGTACAGGACACGTTCCCCAAACAGTTCTAAAGCTTCGTACAATTTTAAGCGAGCATGGGCTGTCACGTAAGCCGCAATGATGACATTTCCAAAAGGGTCGTCTTGTACAAAGTCCAGATCTTCTTCGTAATTGACCAAGATCAAATTCTCTCGAACCACGTCCACGTGTTTCATGTATTTGGTTTTGTCGTGAATCATCTGGAAGTAGCGGGAAGGTTCGGTCAAATATTCGGTCTTGGGTAAACACGGTCGTTGTGCCATTTTACCCCACAAGCAATTTAACATCACTTTGGCAAACGATCGCCTGCCTTCGTTTTTCTCGATGTGGTCAAAAGAGATGCCTTCTTGTTCATAGTATTTCTCTTTGAATTGTATTTGGTCTTCGGGAGTGTGACACCAGGAAGGATAGCCGCTGGCTTCTTGTTTCAGTTTCAAAAAGGCATCCACGTAGTCAGCGAAAATGCCTTTCTGACTGGGATCACCCTTGTGATATTGTTGTGTCTTGGGAAAGTGGCAAATTTCGTACACTTCTAACAGTTGGTATCCCATGTCCAGAGCTTTGAACAATTCTACGCTGACCCAGGTTCCCGTCAAGGCACGTTCTTCCTGGGTGTGCTGACAAGGTTGGTCTTGGTTGCACGTTTCGGCACAAGTACGGCACAATGGAAACATCAGTTTGCCTTGACAATGGTGAGGTAAGACGGGATGGTATAGGTTCGTGGGAGGCAAAACTTTACACTTGATCAAGCTTTCGTATTGTCGAATGTTTTTCAGGTCGATGTGTTCCGTTAACAATTGCGGGTGCCTACAGGAAAGCGACAATATTTGCACACGTAGGGATACAGCGAACACACGTCCAAGTATTTCATTTCTTCTCCTTTCTCTTCGTCGGCTTGGTACAGCAAATAGGTGGCATTGGTCCTTCCTCCGTACAAACTATCCCTCGGGTTCAGCGGGTCCATGAACTGGTAACTTTCCACGAGGCGTTTAAACTCGGATCGGTTTTCATACGGTGATCGTACTCGTGTTCCCACATTTCCACCACTTGGTATCCTTGCTGTTCTAACTTTAGGCGTCGCTGACAAGTGTCCTGGTACAAGTCTTCCATGGTTCGTTGTAAAAACTGATTTTTAGTGCTCCGGTCAGGGTAACAGACGGGACATCCGTGAAATAAGCAACCGTTAAACTCGTACACGATCTTGGGGTTTTCTAAGTCTCAGCCATCGACCGAATACGTTCCGATGGTCTTTTCACCCCCTCCGTTGCGGGCATGCTGAATCCACTTGTCTTCCTTGTCGCACAAGTAATGTAACCAACGTAGGGCTTTGACCGAGTATTGACGTTTGACAAAGTGAGTCGTTTGAGGGCTGATGACAGCCACGGTGTTTTCAGGCATGAATCGTTGTCGATACACTAAGGAACACGCTTTGGCAATGGTGCAAGCTTCTTTCAAAGGATCAACCCCTCCGTGTTCCATGAACAGTTCTCGAAATTTTCCACAGCAACGTCGTAAAATGTCCACGTCGGAACGACAATACTTTAGCATTTCTTCCTGAAAGTCGAAAGGGTCAGAGACGTGAGCCTGGTACCAAGCGTAGAAAGCTTCTCGTTGTTCGGTACGCATGTTGTCGGGGTCGTAATAGTGAGCCTCAGGTAAATGGGGTAGAACGACGTGTTGATTGGCTTCCGTATTGAAAAAGTGTGGAAAGTACCCTTTAGCCATTTCTGTCATTCCAAACGTTTTAGGCATTCGGCTCAAAGGCATGGCCAAGTAACTCATCGAATCTTTAAACTGTACTTGTCCCACTTGCATGAAAATGATTTTGGCTCCGTTCAAAGTCACTTTAGGACGCTCGGTGCCTTGTTCCGTATAGTATCTGAGAAGAAACTGTCCATCGTATCCGGAGAAATTGTGAGCCATCACCGTGGCATGACGATGACAATCTCCGTAACGTTCGATGTCCTCTTGGCTCCACGTCTTGTCGATGGGGTCTAAAACCCATTGGGCAAAATCGGCTAGCGTGTTCGGTCCCCGAAATATTTTTTCACGCCCTCCGGGAATCTTGCTGCAGTGAGGGCAATGACTGAAAATAGGTTCTTGAATGCACTTCTCGCACGCTCGATGAGCCACGCAAAAATTAGGAATGTGATTGCCGGTCTCTTGCATGCATTCGAAATCGAAAAAGATGAAATTGCCTTTCTTCTTGTGACCGTCCTCTTTCTCTGGTGGGGGTTGGTATTTTTGCACGTAGCATTGGTGTTCCAAGTCCACGATGTGGTGACAAATGTGACATTTTTTCTTTCCTCGACATACGTGTGCCTTGGCATTATTGGTAAGTATGCCTTGTCCACAGGTAGGGCACAATCTCAGCAGTTGACAAGCACATTTCTTCTGTGAACCTTGTGTTTTCAGATGTTGTTGGTAACAGGTAGGGCTGACAAACGTGCGCAGACAAGTTGAACAAGGCACTGGTTCTTCGCTCAGACAGGGTGGAGAGGCCAAACATCCTGGGCATTTCATTCCACAATGCTTGTGTTGCTCTCGATTGTTCTAACCATAATCACATTTCTCACAGTAATAACCGTATCCCAGGAATCCGGTGATGGCGGTAATGGTATCGAAATGGTCATCGTGATAATAAACATGAATGTATTTTCCGTCCTTAAAATCTTGGCCTCGAAACAACAGAGGCCCGCGCATTTCTTGAGGGTGCACTTTCAAGGTGTATCGTGGAGCTAGGACATCTTGCAATTTTTGCATCTCAGGAATGCCACAGGGTGTGTCTTTGGACAGGCCAGCTTGTTGCAACAGAAGTTCTGCTTCGTTTCGTTGTTTGGCTCGATCGGAACGTTGAATAGTGTTCCAGGTTCTTTTCCATTCTACCTTGTCATTCTTGTTGGCATAGGTTCGTCCCACCACGATGGCACGGGCTAAACACATCTGGTCATGAGTGTTGTTAATTCGGACGAGACTCTTTTTGGTGTTGCGAAGGTCGTCCACCAATAACATCTTTTTGCGTCCAGTCCCTTGAGGAGGAGAGACGTGGGTCATGTCCAGTGTGGCTTTACCATCGGTGATGTCAAACTGATCATTAGATTGTTGTACGTGTTGAATCTTGTCCATGACTTTGGAAGCGGTCAATTCTGCAGGGGTGCTAAACTCGATCCAAACAGGGGATTTCAAACCGTCGTGTTGTATAGAAAGTCTCAAGCGATCGTCTTCTTTGGGTTGACATTGTCGCTTGAGTGCAGTAAGCAAAGAATCCCACACCCCAGTGATAAACACTTCTGCTTTCTCTAACGGCACTTCAGCCTTGAAATCTTTAAACTTCACCGTGTATATGTAAGCCGTGGTTCTAAATTTTCTAGAGGAGCGCTTTTCCGTCTCTCGAATGGAATAGTATTTTTCAGGGTTGACTAAGGGTGGTGAACTTGGTTTAGAGGTTTCAAATTCTGGTTCACTCATGTCCTCTTCAAAATCACTGGCATGAATTTGTGCCAAGATTTCAGCCCTGGTACGAGGCGATAGATCACGTTTCTGCCTCTTACTTTCTTCTTCTTTCTTCTCGAATGAATAGGATCGTTTCATCTTGAGTGGAAAACGTCAAATGACTCAAGTTCAAACACCATAGACTAACTTATAGTCATGTCAGACCAGCGTATATAAAAGGGTGTGTGTCTTGTCCTTTCACTATTCATTTCACTCTCAAGCCGAGCGGAACGATGGAAGAGACTAACCAAATCGAACGTTTCGTCAGAGCTTTGCGAGGGGTCATTAGAAAATTCTCTTCAGACCAGCCCACGGACTACTCTCCTTCCTTTCGAGATAAAAGTCAAGATACTTGCTATATCTGTCAGAAGAAAGGGCATTGGTCTTCAGAGTGTCCAGACCGTCAAAAAAGAAAAAAAAACAGGGGCTAAAAAAGACAAAAGTCAAGATACCTGTTATTATTGTAAAGAAAAAGGACATTGGTCTCCAGATTGCCCAAAAAAGAAACAAGAGGAGTCAGAAGAAAAGAAGGATTCTTCAGAAGAAGAGAGGGATTCTTCGGAAGAAGAGAGGGATTTTTCAGAGGAAGAAAGCAGACAGGTGAAGAAAAAGAAAGAGGAGAAGAAAAGAAGAAGGGAAGAAAGTGAGGAGGAAGAAGAGGAAAAGAGTGTGACGGTGAAGAAATTCAAAAAAACAGAAAGACTAAACAAGGAGAAAGAAGAAGTCAATGAACTTTTTATTAAAGTGTTCTGTTGTGAATTGTGAATTGGATTGTAACAATGGATAAAAGAATAAATTAATGATATAAGGTAAGTGTCTTTGAGTTTTGATTTTAAAATAAGAAGCTACACTCACGCACTCATACAAAGACACGTACTATAAGGGTAAAATGGGCTGGTTTTTTTTTTTTTTTTTTTTTTTTTTTTTTTTTTTTTTTTTTTGAGTTAGTGGCAAATTGAAAGGCTATCTCTTTTCGAGAAATGTGGGTGGCCCTGAAAAGGTCCTTTTTTCTTTATGATGTAGGGGTGAGTTTAAGCAATCAACTTTAACTGCCTTAAGCCTTTGCCACGGCCAAGGCCTACTTCTGGACTGCGTAATGTTGATGATGATGATGATTGGGTTGAAATCACTAAGGGTGGTACGGTAGGCTTAGTCACAGGGTTAACGTGTTTAGCTCGGGAAGGTCGTATTCTCTTCGGTCGTAATAAAGAAGTCTGATACATTTGTTTCAGACTTCTTAACTCCGCTAAAATGTCCAACAGTACCGTGACCGTTTGATTATCACCCTCTTGTTTCTTTGCTGCTACTTCTTCTTGCTGTTGTTGCTGTTGTTTTTTTCTTACCTCTTCTTCTTGCTGCTGTTGCTGTAGGAGAAAAGCTTGTTCCGCTTCCTTTTGTCGTTGTATAAATTTCTCCAATTCTTCTTTCTGTCTCTGTCTAAAATTCTCCACTTGCGGTAATGAAGAAGGTAACGAAGGTTCCGGAACAAATTCTTGCGAGGTAAGAAAATCCACAAAATCCCAATTCACCTCTTCTGAAAGTCCGGGTTCCCTTGGGCAGTCTCCCCTGCTGGTGCACCCCAATGGATCGTTTTCTGAGTTTCCGTCATGTTGAATCACTGTCGCATAGATTGACTGCACACAAGCGCTAGCGAATCTATATAGACTACGTGACGTCACAGACTGCTCTCTTCGGATTGGATGTGGGCTGACTGAATTTTGTAACGCGTGTTCGGATTGGTGAATGAACTCAATCCGTTTCAATCCTTCCTCTACCTATAAATAAGCGCAGTTCACTGCATTGATTTACCTGTTCTCGGCGCTTCAAGATGTGGACCACAGTTGAGTCATCCACCCTTGTGTCTTCCATGATGTTTAGGACGGACATGCTCATGTATGTCCGATCCAAGTGGACCGTTGTCCACAGGACAAACACCAGCCTGTGGATACGTAGGATCTACGTTGAAAGACAAGGATGCCTCAAAAGAGTGCTGATTTACGGGCCAACAGTGAGACGCAGCCTAAGGACAAGAAGAAGACCAATGCAGTGCCCTTTATGTTAATGGATACATTAACATAAACCCAAAGGCCCTTTTCAGGGCCACCCATGTTTCTCGAAAAGAGAATGACTTTTCAATTGCTTACCCTTTTTTTAAATTTTGCTTTTTTTAAAAAAAAAAAATCCCATATTCAATTCCCTTGTACGTAAAGTGACCCACGATTTATTCCCATGTTAAATTCCCCTTGTACGTAAAGTGACCCACGATTTATCGCCATGTTAATTCCCATTGTACGTAATCTGACCCAGGGGGGTCTGTAATGCTAATTCCCATTGTACGTAAAGTATCCCACTTCACTACTTACCTTTCTCTATTTTCACAAAATATATAGGGGCCCCAAATGGCCGAGTGGTCTAAAGCGCTCACCGTTACAGATCACTGCCATCTCACCTCTCTCTGCGTGGGTTCGAGTCTCAGATTCGGCCAATGTGGGTATGTGAGAAAGCCTGCCAGTAGCTTCTCGTGGGTCGGTGGTTCTTTCCGGGCTCTTCCTCCACCATTAATACTGGCCGCCATGTATAGCCTATCTTGTGCTGAAAAATGGCGTTAAGCCCTACAACAACAACAACAAAATATATAGATAACAACTTTGCAATTAAACTTCAGAAAAGAAAGGTTTTATGCACACTGCAAGTAAAAGCATGAAGCTGTTTCAGTTTAGAAACTTTAATAATTCCCTGCATTTTCTAATGTTATTTTTTATGTAAATGTTTGAATGCGTTGAACTGAATATTATTTACTCGGAGTTTTTTTTTTATATAGAGAAATTGATTAAATAACATTATTATTATTATTACATTGATTATTTATGTCAGCATGGCAGGCCAATAATTTTTCTATACCGTTTTTTTTTTCTGCGCATAAAAACAATATAAACAGACCTTACATTCGATTAGGATTAGGATTTTTTTCCACGTAGGTTTAACGATTTTTCAGTCATATAGCTACGATGTCTGCAGTGTGGCAGTTTATAGTGATGTCTAGCACTTGGGCATCAGACATGTAGCATGATGTCTCACCCAGTCACATTATCCTGACACCTGGCCCACCAGTCCTAACACAAACCTCTTAATGTTAGAAACACACGCAAGTTGATGTTTTTGAATAAAAAGCTCATAAAATTGTGAAAACTTTCTTGAGTCGCAGAAAACATTTGCTTGCTGTTTACAGATTAGAGAAAAGATAAAATGACTATTATTAACTGAGATGAAATGCACATATACTCAGATAATAGGGTTTTTATCGACGACTGTGTTAACTGCTCCAAGCCTTTCCTTTTGAAGTGAACTACATGTTATTATCAATGTGGCTTCTAAACTTAACCCACATTAACAGTCCAGTTTGACAGTTCATTTGACCCGGTCTCAATGAAAAACAAGTATAGCCTCCAAACATGCTTGGTTTATGTGAGCTGGGTATTTTTGTGCCAGTCTGATTAAAATCAGATCTCTACTATCCTACGTGAAGATCTGAGAGAAAGCGCTTGGGGGTCATGTTCTGGAGACCTATGTTATTATATTAATTGCTAATTTTATTAGCAAATCAGATGAAGTCTTATATCTTCGCGTTTGGGAGACTAAGCAGTGTTGCTGAGCATCAATGTGTACTGAACGCGTTGTTTCACTTTTGAAAGCTGCACTTCCATTTCATTCTTGTTCTTAGCCACCTCGTACTTGTCACGCTCTTCAAGGATGAACCGGAACTCTGCATCGGAAATGGCGCGATCATGAAGCTCCCGGCAGGATGGTGTTGGTCTTGGCCTCCGTTTATTTCGTCGTGTTTTTAGCCGCCGCGGTGAATATATGGCCGAGCAGATGCATGCCACAGTCCAAGGGCCGACACTAGGGTCAACAGGACGATACCGGCGACGACGCCTGCCATGGACAAGACAATCAGGGCACTGTTGAAGCCGTCGACCAAGCTAGACTTACGGCAGTATTTCTTGTAGACGCCCCGTCATCGCCGTGCGCTGGACGGCCTCTACCTCTGATATTCTAGTAGTCAATGATCGCGTGAGTCGTTGAGCTTTGGGAATATACTCATAGGTCTTCAACAAGCAAGTTGAGGTAAAAACGTTAATTTTCGAAATCGAGTGACTTTTCTTTAGCGTAGACATCATATTGGCCAGCATGAGGGTATGATGTTGGTGCAAAGGTCAATGTTTTCTCGAACCTTTATGGTCCCGCGATGACACAGTCATTGAAACGACCGCCGACCAGCTCGCCAATGGTTAAAGCAATTGTGCCGTTGATCCGGACCTTGAGCGATTGGGGTGTCTTTGTCCGAAAAGTGAGATGCGACACAGCATATATTTTCATTAATAAGAATCGGGTACTGCACTCACTGATGCGCATGAGCGTGGGCTGTTCATCGTATATCCAGGTGCGATAGCGAGAACGCATCAACAATGTCTGCGTCATTGTTGTAGAAATCATAACACACGGTCTGGCCTATAGTCCTTACCGTTGAAGTAAGTGTGACTATCCCCAGCTGACCTCATATACTCATGGCGACCCCACAGGTCGATAATTAACAGGCCTGCTACTTCATACCACCCAAGTCTGTGATTACATATACATGCGCAGTCCTAGGCAGTCCAAAACATCGCCAGGTCGGTGCAAGTCAGATCTACAGTGTCGAAGCTACGTAGCTGAAATTGTCTAAATAATAATAGCGGCAAAACGTACCAGTCCATATCGGTGGCACACCACGTGGCATGGGCGTTGCACAAGCTGTGGGTGTCGATCGCGCAGAAGAGGATGATTATGTTGGTGTTATCACGGTTTACCTTCGGTATGTGGGCGTACCGCTGGGTTAGGTACAGAATGTCTGCGTGTTTGTGTCTTCCACTGCTAAAAGGCTAGTGGGATTATTAAGTCCTTCAAACACTCATATCTTAAACGATATCGCTGTTCTAGTCGCGACGAAGGTCGTTTTGCCTTGGGACCTTGACGCTAGAAAAGAACGTTACTGGGTCTTCCACTACGTCGACCTCATCTTTCGTAGGTTGTTCGTCACAACCATACGATCTTCTCACAGACGGTTGCGTCACTAATCTGCCGTTGCATGTCGTAGCACGCTTGAGGCAACCACGTACAGTCAGTCCCACTTCATCCGGCATGTCAGGAGGTTCAGCAAGAGCAGGTTATTGCTGCTGTTTGATGGACTGATCAATAACACTTGTGATGGGGACAAGTGGAGCAGCGGATTTTTAATTTCCTCCTCCACTGACTGAAAAGTCAATGACTTCCATACTTATTGAACGCCTGCAGCATTCTCCAGAATGCTTGCATACTGTCTGCAATGCCGGCGACTGCCGGATGGGGGGTTCTGGCCAACACCTCGTGTACCTTTTTTGGGGCCTGTGCCGTGTGCGGAGCAAATAACGTTACTTGTTGGGCTGCCGAGACTTAACACTAAACTCGACACCATTCTTTCCGATCTCCTGTATTAGGAAGCTAATCATTCCACACTCCAAGGGGTCATGGCCTTGAGTAACTTCATTTTGTGTAGAGGTATCATCTAGCAGAGACTGGCAACCTTCCCACTGGCCTGTTGCTTAGCCACTTTGGATAGCCTAAGAGCAAGTATGGGAGTCTGCCTTTGAACCAGTGTGGACATTTGCTGACTATGGGGATGGAGTGTGTCAGCCAGTGGATGTGGGGTTGTCTGTCATGTCTATGTGGTCAGTACTACATCCAGCATATAACTGCATTTTCTCTCAGTGATCTGACTCTCTCTGATCCGGATGTTCATTCGCATTATGTGAGGCTTTTTGATGGACTATGATGTTTATGATACATAGCTTATAATTGGAAGATTGTTAAGAGATGTTGATCATCAACAAGATGATCTAAACTGCGATTGCACATGCAGTTAGTGGTGTTGATAGGTGCCCGTCCTGACCTGGTGTTAATCTGTTATGATCACCAAGGCTTGCCATGACTCACTATCCACACTTTCCAACAAATGGCTCACAGGGTAAAGTAAAAATGTTGCTGTCTTGTGACTTTATATAATGTCATGCACAGTGGTCTCAAACTTACCTTTCGCTACTACTAAACCACTACAATCACTATTACAACTGATCACTGATAACATTATGATGTAGATAACAATGATAGAACCTCCAACGAAAATGAGACAAATTCTAACACTGGGGAAAAGAACTAATGTAATTGAAAAAAAGCAAAGTGAACTTGGGGACAGGTTATATAAATACTACCTTAGCTAATTTTGGCAATTCATATCAATACATGTACATGAAATCTTTAAATATAAATGAATATTTTATCATTGATGTATATATATCTATATTTGCTCTAGACAATTATTTTCTGATGCATGCAACATTTTAACAAGAACTAGGAATAAAGAATACAATACATATACAGTGAATGTGAATATTTTTCCTTTTTAGTGTTGAATTTGTTACCTTGGAAACATAAACCTGTTATGAGACTACCTGTTTTGAAAACCTCCTTTTTGTTGGCATATGAGGTGGTCTCTCAAAATAGTGTGTGTGTTTTGGGTTTATAATGTAGCTTTAACAATTTTTCATTCATATCGCTACATTGTCTGCATTAAGGCAGTTTATAACGATGTCTAGTACTGGGGCATCATTCTGCAAACATGTAACATCATGTCCCATGCAGTCATATTATTGTGACATCAGGCCGATCAGTCCTAACACTATCCTCTTAATGCTGAGTACCATTTTTATAAGTCTTTGGATGACCTCCCGCATCCAAGGCTGATACTTTAACCACTAGGCCACTGGAGTGGTCTCTCAGGATAGGTTTTACTGTAGCAACAATGCCAACAACAGTGTTGATAGTAACAGCAATTTAAAAAAATTCAGGATGATTCTAGAGGAAACTGATCCAATACATCATATAATAAGTGGTCAGAACAACAATGATGAGGACTGCCACAAATACAATGATCTCCTATGAAAAGCTAAAAGTGCTTATGGTACATGTAAGACGAATATATATATATATATATATATATATATATATATATATATATATATATATATATATATATATATATATATATATATATATATATATATATATATATATATAGAAACAAGTTACTGTGGAAGGACAGATTGATGGGATGATGTGCACATTTTCTTATTTTAAATAAATGGAATTTGTTCAATAGCTGTAATTTTTGTCCATTTGCATTATGAAAACAGGGTCAATGTAATGATCTGTCCTAAGCCGGCCTCTCTGTTCTGTCACTTATAGGTGCAAGCCATCTGCAAGGTCTGGTGACAATTCATGATGGAAAACTCATTAGTTATTATGCAAACACCACTCTTTTTCTTTAAATCAGAGACCTTGGTGTTTGATCTTTTGATTGCAATTTTGGTAAGAGTCTTCCCTTACTAAGAGTGCGAGATATCTAAAAAAAATTGGAACACATAGATGCTGGACAGATTTTAGTTATTGTGTTGAAAAGAAATTGATAACAAACAGATGGATGGACAGATGGACAATTTATATATTGGCATTTATTGGCACTTTAGCAAAATTATTGCTTTATGGTGCCAAGTGGAGTTGTATTCTGGCAGAGATGTATCCTTCAGGATGCATACAATCATCCAAAGATGGGACTGATGTTACAAAGATTGTCTATGGAATTTTCATTCAACATGTTTTACTAAGTATACACAACATGTATATAATATATGAAGTCAGTATATGGGAACCTTTGACTCACAAACAGGGATCTACCCCACCATTACTCTCAATACCAAGTTGACAAGGCAGACATTAATTAGTACAGAATACCTCTAGATTGTATAACAAATCATGTTTTTGAAGACCTGAGATACTAACAGGCTGTAAAATTTAAGGTTGTGTAAGGTTTTCAGTGTGAAATGGGAGTCTGAAAAGATGAAATTTGTTTCTTGAAAGTTTTTGATAAAGTTAAAAGAATGCAGCATGGCTTGTAATTTAGTTGTTAAAAATGGAGATTTTACATTTTAACTGGCTCAAGATGGTGGCATGGGATGTTACTGAAACAACTTCAACCTTGTCTGCATATTTTGAACTGTCTGTTTACAGGGATGTATGGCCAAGATATAACACACCGATTTCATTTAAGTCACACCTGATATTGCTATTGACATCTTGTCATCTGTTTATAAACTCAGCCAATCCAATGCAAGATCACATCATTAATATGCATGAACTGCACTCATAATCAAACCAATCAAGATCTTGTTGATCTATTTACCAAGTTTGATCAAAATCCTATCAATAAGAAGCAGTCTCAAGAATGGAAGAAAAAAAATCTTGTTATCAGATGCAAGGTCACCTCATAAATATGCACAAGTCTTGCTCACAACAGAAATCATCCAACATCTTGATGGTAGTAGCCTATTTATCAAGTTTTATTAATTATGTCCAAAGTAGCTCTCAAGTGATAAGAAGCTCATCAAATAATCTGGCTTATAACCCCCTCAACCTGGGTATGGTATAAGCCCATTTACCAATCTGTTGATATTGTGATCAGAAAACAATCACTAAAGTGATGACACATTCTGTCCATCAGATGCAAGATGACTACTTGTTGTATGTGCATCTTTATATTATGAACCCTTCTTACAATTTGATGAAATACTGATTAGAATTATAGCATGGTAATAACCTCATCCAATCAGATAGTAAGATAAACCCCATTACTATTAATGGAGATTGCTCTTTACAAAAACTTTCCAAGATAATATAAGAATATATTCCAAGTCTGATCAAGACAGGAACACAAATATGGCTTCCAGAGTGGTAACAAACACAGCGAATCTGATGCAAGATTACCATATGTATAGATCTCATTTACAATCCAACCCATCCATGGTCATGATGAAAGAAGTTATTATTTCAAGTCTGATTAAAACTGGATTAGAAATATGGCTATAGATAGAATCTGGGGTCCTTACAAATTTGATGTTAGCAGCAAACAGTTCCAGATTTTGAAAATTTGAGCCTGTTTTCCTCTGCTTCTTTCTGACCTCAGTTAAAGCATATCTGTAGTTTAAGTTCAATAGAATTCATACTCTCTGATCCATAGCAGATCAGAAAGTCATTGACTCATAAAGAGTGGACAGAAAAAGCTGCCCACAGACACAAAGACAGACAGGCAGGAAGACAGTCCCTTGCTATCCTGTCTTATGAAGCATAATAAAACCCAATAATGAAACAAAATAAAAGGTCAATGATTTAGAACTGGTATTATTTTTTTATACAAATAATGAAGTATACTCAAGAAGGGGAAACAAAAAGATAACTTCACAACATTCCACGGATAATATTCTTTTTTATTAACTAAATTTCTGCAGAAGTTCTTGAGGTGAAATGCCAGCTAAAAATACTTCTGGAGGGGCTCCCCAAGGGTCTTTTCCATTTGTACAACAACTGCCTGGCATTTCTTCTCCACCTCCTCAGATTCATCTGAAATTAATCAATGTAACTTTTGCACTCTTTGCTTTCATAATAGATCACAAAATACAAATGCAATTAGATCACATTAAGGACAAGATCCCCAACAAATGCCATCCAAATGATCATCTGATTTTTCAGCTGACAAGTTTGGCTTTATGCTTGCCAGGCAACACTCAGGCTGATACAAATACTGTCAGATTCACTTATCTGCTCCATGGACTGATGTCCCAATATTCAGACAACTACCTTACTCTGAGAGGAAGAGATAGCATGTATAGTGCTGATTTACAACTACTGTCATCACTTTGATGTACATAAAGGATGCATAATATGCTTGTTATTCAGCCATAGGTGTATCTGTCCATGTTGTTGTTGTTGTTGTTGTGGGGTTTAACGCCATTTTTCAGCACACGATAGGCTATACATGGCGGCCAGTATTAATGGTGTATCTGTCCATGAAGAGTGAATATATTCTCCAGATAAAGTGTATCCTTTTGGGACAGTCCTTCATTTCAGATCAAGTTGGGCCAAATTTATAACTGTTAAGATGATGGTCAGGAGTAAAGCAATTGTCTTAAGTAAATATTGATAAGGGAATTTCCTTTAGTAAATAGAGATAATGGGATTCCCTGAAGTAAATATCTATCAGGGAATTCCCTGAAGTAAATATCCTTAAGGCATTTCCCTAAGTAGATAAACAAAATGGAATTTCTTAAGTAAATATATATCTGGGACTTCCTTAAAGTAAATATTCATAATGGAATTTCCTGAAGTAAATATCCATAAGGAAATTCCCTCAAGCAATATCCATAAAGTAATTTCCTTAAGCAAATTCGCATAATGGAATTTCCTGAAGTAAATATCCATAAAGGATTTTTCTGAAGTAAATATTCATCATGAATGTCCTCAAGTAAATATATATATGGGAATTTCCTGAAGTAAATATCTACAAGGGAATTCCCTGAAATAAATATCCATAATGGAATTTCCTGAAGTAAATATCGATGAATGAAATTCCTTAAGTAAATATCCATAATGCAATTCCCTGAAGTAAATATCCAAAAGGTAATTCCCTGAAGTAAATATCTATAAGGGGAATCCCCCATGTAAATATCCATGAGGGAATTCCCTGAAGTAAATATCCATGAGTGAAATTTCTTAAGCAAATATCCATTAAAGAATTCCTTAAAGAAAATACCCATAAGGGAATTCCCTTAAGTTGTTATTGTTTAGGGTTTAACACCATTTTTCAGCACATAATAGGCTATACATGGTGGCCAGTATATACGGTGAAGGAAGAAACCAGGAAAATCATGGCAAGCAACAATGACCCACAGGAAGCTACTAGCAAGCTTTCTCACATAATCAGGTGAGCCTGAGACTTGAGTCCATGTAGACAAGGGTGAGATGTTGGTGATCTGTAAATGCGAGCACCTTAAACCACTCAGCCACCTGGGGCCCTGAATTCCCTTACGTAAATATCAATAAGGGAATTCTCTTAAATAAATATCCACTAGGATATTTCCTTCATAATTAAATATTCATACGGGAATTTTCTTAGGTAAATATCAGTAAGGGAATTCTTTGTAGTAAATATCCATACAAACTGTTTTGAAGATTCTCATGCCTGTAGTTTTTCACTGTTCCAAGTCAGATGTGAGCAAGTGATGATGTTGTATGCAAAGCGCCAACATTACCACTATCCAAGCATATATAAATTGATACCTATATAGCAGTGTAATGTGATTATCATTGGACTCGTATTTTCGGTTTGGAGACACAGATTATATGAATTATTTTTGATAGAATGACATAACTATATATCTATATATATATATATATATATATATATATATATATATATATATATATATATATATATATATAAATTGCTTTCATCAGTCTAAATTGTACAAACTTTCTGCCAAGAAACTGCTCAATTAGGAAGTTTGCTAGTTTGAGTATTTTCAATGAAATCTGGCATACCATATTTGCAATACAAGATATAAAAAGAATTATGTAAAAATACTTCAATTAGCAAATTGAAGTTGCTATCCAATGACATGTACAGTAACATCTTATCACAAGGCTACTGTTTGTGAAGGTTCAAAAAGCCACAGTACTTTAATAATTTTAGTAATTTTAATGATGACACTTCATGACAGCTGTGATGCTACATTATCTTTTGTGATGGCATGACATCATGCAGACCAAAGGCATAATGTCTTAGGTGAGCATCAGACTAATTTCTCTCAACTTTTTGTGCAGTTTTATTGAATAAAGTCAATATTTTCAGTCAAGTTAATTACCATAATTTTATGTTTGTGCTCAGTTCAAATGAAAAAAATTAATTTTAAAAAATTTCTGCTGAAATAGATGATCATGTGACACATTGATCATCATGATAAAATGTAACCTTACAGGTCAAGCTGGAATTTGTTGTTTTCTTTCATAAATTGAGGGTTTCAATTAATTCTTCTGGATGACTTAATCTAAGGATAATTTGTAAACCTAAGAGTGCACTGAAATTAACTACCAGCCTCTATAGACAGAGGTGGATTAGTTTGGTCTCTGTATGTATCTAAATGTAATTACAACATTTCTTTAATCAGGTTTGTTTAGTACCATTCTGAAGCTGATAACTTTTCCAGACCAAGAGAGATGTTGACACTTAACTAGGGATCACACAAAAGATAAAGAGATTATTGATGGGATGGGTTCAAAATTACATTTTTACTGGCAGGTGATAGTTGACTATCCTTTTCATTTTCAATTAAGAAAATTACTTTGCCATATGCCACTTTTGACAAAACAATTCATTAAAACGACCACACAACATTTCTGGATCATGATTCATTTAAACAGGTTTCATTAGACTGATAAAATTGTACAGAACAACAGATCAAGTGATAATTGTCATTGCAGGAATAATTTGCTATACTTTTCTATAGAGTATGGCTATAAAAACAAAGAATGTAAATATATGTATCTGTATAACATGTATCTGTATAACATGTATCTGTATATAACCTGAGGTAATATACTATCTCAGTATATAATTTCATTCTATATTAACATGCATCCCCATGTAGGATCGAGGCATAACACTTTACACTCAGTCTGGTCTCTCTCTCCCTCTCTCTCTCTTTATATATATATATATATATATATATATATATATATATATATATATATATATATATATATATATATATATATATATATATATATATATATATATATATATATATATATATATATAATGTATGTATGTTTAATGGCACATCAGTACAACACTGGCTGTATTGTTAAGTTTTAAAAATGTAAATATCAAAACCTGCAGACAATATGAAGGAAAAAAAAACTTTCAAATACATACCAATATGAAATATTACAAAATAAATTAAAAAAGGAAAAGATGCATCAAAATGAAATGAAACATAAGTCTTTCCGCTGTATTTATTCAAAACTGAATGACGAAACTGTCAAATACCTTCCCTATTTACAATGTATGATTGATACTCTGAACGCCTGATAATACTGAACACTTGGCAATACTGAACAGTGAGTACATGCATTTTTATCACAATCAAAACACCACTGATATGGATGCCTTATGAAAACAGTTTAGTGTTATCTCTTTGGTGGTCAAGGTTTGATGGGATCACTCCACAAAGACACAAGGAAACAAAATGTACTACATATCTGATTTAATATATATTTATTTCAATTTAATTATTTTTTATTATTTTTCATTACATGATATTGTAGTGTAAATTTATTCACTAGAGATGATACTTTTTTAGAAAATAGGTTGACCGTGACTGTTAGTTTATAAACACCAGGTATTGATCTAAATCCCGACCTTGTTTCGGTAACAACCTTCATAAACAAGTTTTATTTTATTTTAAAATGACTGGTTGTTTCCAAGGTCGTGATGGGTCCTTGTCTTTAAGATATAAACAATTTTTTATTTCTGAGAGTAAAAATGATTGGTTTTCGTCAGGGTCACACTGGGTAAATGTGATCTGTTATAAGTACTTGCTTCTATAAACTACCAGAAGATGATCACTTGACTCTTGTTCACGTTTTGGAAAGCCCATATAACCCATGTTTTGGAGAATTAATCTCAGTAGAAGTTGGGCTGTTAAACTGTTCGTTGTATATTGTGCTGTTTGGAGTTAATTAAATTACTTGGTTTGGAGTTATTTCAAATTACTTGGATTCAAAAGGATTAATTCTGTTATTTTTCTGGAAAATACGTGTGCTCATGTAATATTGTGGAACTTGTTCCTTGGACAGTTTTTTTATAAAAATTTATTCAGCTATCAGAAACTGGAGTGATAATTCTTATTTTTACAAGGAACTGTAGATTTCAACACTACAGATTGTGGCATACGTCATTGTCTTCCATCTTGGATTCTTCGTCTGTATTCAAACGTGAAATCAGTCGAGCATTTTATTATTAGGACTACTAAAATGTCATTATCTGATTATTTTTGGATCATTTTTGGATTTGATTCTACAAAACCATAAGTTCATATTTTTGTCATTTTTACAGAATTTTTTCCAGGGAAATAAATTATTGTATTTTTAAAAGCTTTCTTCACTCTTTCTTGTGTTACTGTTTATTCGAGCCTAAACAAGTGACATAAGAGTCATGTTCTAGTCATATATTATTGGCTTCATTGCTTGTTTTTGTATTTTCATGTCAGAAAACATCCTTGACCTTATCAGTCTTCTATAATTCCACAACATAGCATTGTATCATTTTTTTTCAAATTTAAATAATTATATTTTATATTCATTCTTCTATCATATACTATTTAGACATATGCTTTCTATGAATGGTATATGTAAAAAAATTTAGGAAAACAAACAATCAAATGAAGAAGTACTTTCAAGTCACATCAACATTAATGCCCCATGACAGTCTCATTCAGTTTCAAACTGATTTTATGATGAAAATAATACAGCTGTTAATATCTTCAAAAAATATTAGATAGTGTTCTCCTATTCCAAAAAAACAATTTGTTATTTGCATATTGATGTTTGAGTTTTGAAACACAATTGGTGTGTGTGTGTGTGTGTGTGTGAGTGATCTGGATTTTTAACATAGCTTTTTAAAAAAATTCAGTCTTATCGCTACAATGTCTGCAGTGTGGCAGTTTATAGCGATGTCTAGCACTGAGGCATCATACTGCAGACATGTGGCATGATGTCTCACCCAGTCACATTATTCTGACACCGGGCTGACTAGTCCTAATACTAACCTATTAATGCTGAGCGCCAAGCGAGGCAGCTGTTAGTAACATTTTTTGTAAGTCTTTGGTATGACTCGGCCAGGGATCAAACCCACAACCTCCCGCATCCGAAGCGGATGCTCTAACCACCAGAGTGGTTGAAACACAACTGGTAATGTTTTCACCATCAAAGGATAACATGGAGCAACTGGACAGTGATTGCTCTGGAAAGGGTTTATGGTCATTCGGATATTAAAATACATGCCTGTGAAAATGCAATTCACATTGTCAACACAACTGATATGAACACCAGCTATCAGATGCATGCAATACATTTCACCTTGGGCTACAACATGGAGCATCTCAAAAGTTATAAATTATGGTCACAAAATATACAGTCAAACGGGCAAATTGTTTTTGCTTTTCTAACTTAAGTTAAAAAAATTAAGCTGACAATGTAGTCACCCACGTCTTCTGGTGTGTGTGTGTTGCATACTACTGTAATTGAAAACTCATGAGGAATTAGGTCTAAATGAAAATAATCTGACCTACCCATTGCAACCTTGTAAAAATTACAGCCAGTCATCAGTTTTGTATCCCACACAAATTTTGCACTATAATTACATTTTTTAATGATCTTATTGTCTTTATTATTATTATTATTATTATTATAGTTCTTTTTTCAATTATCCCAATATACAATTATCTTAACATATTTCCTTCAAAAACTCTTTGCATAACTCTACTGGGATATAATTTCTGGTATCGAACTCTTACCAGCCACACTTAATTCCCCAATCTTTGCCCACAACTTAAAATTAAGTCAAAACATAGTGGTTTATTATGTTATAGACACACAAAAAAAATCACTTGTCTATTATTTCTGCAAAAACTTTGTACTGTTATATCTCTCACTGTAAATTGCCCCTAATGATTCTAACACGAAGAAGTCCAGATTTTAGTGTAGATTTTGCGTAAGTGTTTGTTTTGTACATGTTGTTTCTTTATCCCCTTAATGAAGAACCTGCTTAGCCCAAAACATTGGGAAACCATTTTAAATTTGTGCCTTCATCAATTTGTGTGTGTGTGTATGTATGTATGTATGTATGTATGTATGTATGTATGTATGTATGTATGTATATATATATATATATATATATATATATATATATGTATGTATGTATGTATGTATGTATGTATGTATGTATATATATATATATATATATATATATATATATATATATATATATATATATATATATATATATACATGTACATATACACACAATCACTCCCTTGATAGGGGCCCCAAGTGGCCAAGTGGTCTAAAGCACTCTCTATTACGGATCACTGCCATCTCACCTCTGTCTGCGTGGGTTCGAGTCTAGGATTTGGCCAATGTGGGTATGTGAGAAAGCCTGCCAGTAGCTTCTTGTAGGTCAGTGGTTTTTCCCGGGGTTTTCCCCGGTTCTTCCTCAACCATTAATACTGGCCGCCATACATAGCCCATCATGTGCTGAAAAATGGCGTTAAACCCTACAACAACAACTCCCTTGATAACTTGCAACCTGATAATTCGCGAACCTGCTTATCATCCCATTTTTTAAAATAGAAAATACCCAAAACATTGGCCCCTATTTGTTGAGTGTGAAGTTGTTGTTGTTGTTGTTGTGGGGTTTAATGTCATTTTTCAGCACACGATAGGCTATACATGGCGGCCAGTATTAATGGTGGAGGAAGAACCCGGGAAAACCCCGGAAAGAACCACCGACCCTCGAGAAGCTACTGGCAAGCTTTCTCACATACCCACATTGGCTGAATCTTAGACTCGAACCGCCGCAGACAGAGGTGAGATGGCAGTGATCCGTAACGAAGAGCGCTTTAGACCACTCGGCTACTCGGGGCCCCTTGAGTGTGAAGAAATCACTATCAAAATTGGTAAATGAAACACTGATATAACACTTATCGTCAAAAACAGTAGATAGTATCCCGCAATTTCAATCAACCTCTTGAAATTCTCCACTTTTAATAAGAATACATTTTGTTAAATTTTGCTTCCAAACAGCATTCCTAGTACACTATAAATAACAATATTCAGTAAAATTTTGATCGCTGAAAATTTCACTAACACCTGCTGGAAACAGCACATATGAATCAATTCGGTTTTATAAAGTGAATGTTTCAGTTCTATCTTTTAGTTTGATTTAAGTGTATTCATCATGAATGCCATGTGCCCTCTGGTATTCAATCATGAAATGTCAATCTACCATAACCACTATATCTCTGAGCATTTCAGAATAAGCAAATTAAGTGCCAACTGTGTATTGATATCTGATCTGTATAAGTATTTGTTGTATTGTTGCAGTCAATTAAAAGCAGACCTGCCTTGTTTTATCATGTAATGACGTCTTTTCTATCAAATCAAGTAAAAGGGCTGGAATAAAAGAAAAGACAAAAGGCATGCAAATCCTACCTGCATATGAGCTAACAGTTCTAGTCATGTAACTGGCCAACATATTTTAATTGATAAATTGAAAACTGTTATAAATATTATCTCACGTTTGCTAAGCCCCAGCTATAGAGTCATGATTAAGCTATAATCTACCTGTTTTGGGAATATTACCATGGCCTTGTGTTTGATCTCTAAACATTGCCGTGGGGTTAGTGTTGAACTGTTACGCAAGGTTACCATGATCAGCCAGTGAACGAAAACCTGAGTTGGCAAAGGCGACTGGTCGCGTCACTTAACAAAGGCTTGCTGTTATCACACATATATGTTAAAGGTTAGTTCAAGGATCAAAAGGAATGGGGCGTGTTCTTATCCATCCCCATCTTAACAGATAGGGAGAGGAAAATTGTCCACTAAGTTTAATTGAATCAGTCCACAGCAATATCCAATAAAAAATTGACACAGAGGACGTGATTACAATTCAGACCGAAATGATATGCCTGGAAGGATTGCAGATCAATAGGGATTTCTCCAAGAAATAAGCCACTCGTAATCTGGCAGCAGAACTTAGAGGTAGATTCTAAGGAAAGACAACGCTTCAAAAAGGTCAGTAAGTTATTTGTTCAATTTTTGCAGAATATTATGGCATCATGATTGTAATTATTTGTAGTATGTACACTTGATTACTAGCATGTAGAATTACTTTTGTAGTGTTTCATTTACATGCATGTTTGAGAAATGGGCTTCAGCCTTATGTGGAGAACTGTTAGGTGCTAGGTGGAATTAAGTAGATTGTTAGCTTGTGGTCAGAATTAATTCTGTAATTTGCTATTAGGTTACTTCGTAGTAAACCAGTGCATTTATTAATGCATTATGTTAGAATTTACACATGCTTGAATTGTGAATTTGGAAACATGGTTTAAGTATGTAAGATTAGTTACTTTGGACATATGCATATATTAGAGAATGAATATTTGAATATTTGCGTACTTTGTATAAGTTGTAAGGTAAATAAATGCGTCTGATTATTGTGATATCGTTTAGTATAACAGGGTTAGGAATATGTACTGATGTGACGAATTTATTGATATATGCATACAAAGTAACTGATATCAAGCTGTATTATGACATTTGTTTTATTATATAAGAACGCATGGGTATCTCGATGTGAATGAATGCATGACCGAAGAAATTTAACAGCTGTTATCTGATGATAGGCTGTGTGTAGTGTGAGATGAGAGGGCTAAGGGAAAAGATTGCACTATCCTTATGTTTTCATAGGAAGCTTTTTAGGGGACACAGAACTTCCGGTTACATTGGGTCCCAAGTCTTCAAGAGTTGGAGACAGAATTGAGACTGTAGCCTAGACAGTCGAAGTCGACATAAGTGTAGTCATGGGAGAAAGAGGAGGAGGAGTAGAAGGAGTCTAGAGAAAGTCAAGGAGGAGGAGGAGAAGGAATTTAGAGAAAGGTCGGGGAGGAAGAGAAGAAGAAATTGGGAGAAGTAAGAGAGAAAAAGGATACAACACGAGTAGAAATACAAGGACAGATGGAAACTAATCTCACACTGCTAATCAAGTGATGCAATAGGCTTATTAAAGGGACAAACAAAAGGAGTGTAATTGTAAATTTTAGTCATTTGATTACTGAATTGTTATTAAATTGTTATTCATTGAATTTCAACCTTTTTATATATTTAACCATCTAACTGTCGGTATTGCTGACTGGGGGCTCGGAGCTTTACATCTATCTTTCACTAAATTTAATTTCTAACAAAATAGAGCCTGGGTGGGACTTCTATAATAGTTTAAATAAAATACTGGGAGTACCCCACCCCAACCATATACTTTGTCACATATTACTGTATAAGTAATATAATAAAATTATCTTCAGTTAGCAAACTCATTCACAGATGTGATCAAAGACTGAAAGGCAACTAAGTGAAAGGTGAACTTAGTGAAATAAAAAACTTTTTTTAATCACAGATAAGGTTTATTGTGGAGAAGCAAGTTTCAGAGTTTGTAGATTTACAACAAATGTTTGTTGCACAAAATAAATGTCCCTCAGTTTTGAAAAAGGAATCATATTTGGATCCGAATGAACAGCTAAGCAACAAAAAGCAGTGGCATAATGCACAATGTTTTCACATAGATGTGATGGTTGTTGAAACCTGCTGGAAAAGTTTTAATGATCTTTCAGGTTGGGTATCTTGAAAAAAAGGGTAATACCGGTATATACAGTAAAGAAAATAACTTGATCAGAAAAAGCTCTATAATTTTATTTTTACCCAGCGTGATTATAAAACAATTATTTTGCCTTTAAAAAGTCCCATAAACCTCCCCATTTTCACTATGTCCAGTGGGGATTGCTTCACTTAAGATTTGTTGGGAGGTCCCTTGGTAGCTCACATTATCTTATAATAAAGTGTCATCAATGTTCTTGGACCTCGCTGTGTGCGAGTTATCATGGGATATATATATATATATATATATATATATATATATATATATATATATATATATATATACACACACACACACACATGTATGTATATACAGATAATACATATAAAAATGTACAGAAGATCAAAAAATATCCATGCTTGATGCCTTCAACAGCTTTCACATCATCGTTATGGATGCTCTTCATGTGAACACACACACACACACAGACACACACACACACACACAGTGAAACCCTTTAAAACTGAAAACCATTGGTACCCAAAAAAGTTTTCGATTTTGAGAAGTTTTCAGTTTACTGAGGCTTTTGCAGTTGTGAAAAAAGTCTCTTTCTGAGTGCTATTGTGATGAGAGAGAGAGAAAGGGTGTGCAATTATTTATTCTTTGTTATAATTTATTTAAATACATGCATTTAACGATGAATCGGCTGAAAAATATAAATTCCTACCACATATCATATCCTGTCACATGAATAAATACAGTTGCTCCAGACAGAAATATTGTCTTCATTATAAGAAACATCTGAGGAATGAGATACTGTATTTTTTATCTGTACCATAATTGGAATTATAAATGATACTCGATAATGTTTAAATGCTCCATACAATTCATAATGTGACAGTTCAAGAGCCTGGCTTGTTGAAAGCATGGAGCATTGTCTGTTGTTTGTTACATCATTCACTGGCCTGACTACTTTCATGAAACTGCAACACAAGTTCAAAGTCATGTGACTCAGATGTAGATCAGGTCTGTATGATGTAACATAATGATTGTTTCTCCTGCTATGTATCTGTTGGTTTACATTTTTTATCCAATTTATCTGTGCAGTCATCCATGATTAACTTTTAGCTATGTAACATTAATGTCCTTAAAGTGCTGGGGTTTCTGAGCCTTGCCAATTACAAGTGGTTTCAATTTCTCACTTGTAGCACTGCATGCCAAAAAAACATCACTGTTGTGAGTGAATACAAACAGTCTTAGCTACTGAAATACATGTAATTCATTTTTTTCTATTGTAAATCATGTGTGAATCTCACTCTTAGAATACTGCTTTGTCAGTCTCCGTCGGCAAAAGCATAACCAGATGCCTGGTTAATAAAGCACTGATATTTAATTTAAAAATCAATCACACAATGTTTTACTGATCATAATGAACAGGATCAATCACAGTCAGATAATCTGCAGATAAACATAGTCTTTCTTAAATGCCCTTCTTACAAGCATTTAGTTATTAATATTATTAATTTGCAAAGACTTCAGATGGTCCCTAATCTGTGTCACATGTGTGTCAAGTGTTTTAACCATGTGGGCACTTATGACATTTTCTGGATCCTTGTGTCACATATCAGACCACTACAGTACCTATTAAAAGTAATTAATCTGTTCCAGCATGTGTCAGGAATTTAGCAGCTAAATATATTTCCAAGTTTCAAATCAGTTTTGGTTTTATTGGGCAATTTTAAGCAAAACATTTATGATCAAAATTTGTTTTGGCATTTAGAGTTGTGGGGTATGGGATTACTGGGGAATAAATGATATTAAAGAAGGAAAAATTTGGGACAAAAAAGAGGGGATTCTGGTATACAGAGGTCTTCATCTTGAGGGGTTTCAATGTACACACAAACAGACAGACACACACACAGTGCAGAAACTTATCTGGTCATGAGCCAAAGGCAAAAACTTGATCTAAGTCAATAAATTTTTTAATTTACCTCAAGCGACTGAACTGAGATACCATACATGCAATCGTATAGTTTCATGATTCTATCATTAACAGAGCTTGTGAAAAAAGCTGAACCAAAAAATTTAACTAAAGTCAATGATGCATGAAATATAAGCCACCGTAATCTATGTTTGTGATGATAATAAGCTAAATGCAGCAACTTCACCATGAATCTACAACTAATGTACATGCCTACAGAATTTAAACCCCCTCAGTCCCTCATCCCCCTGGGTTGGGATGGGAATGGGTTGGTGATGGTGGCTGAGAGGTGCTATGAAACCCACTCTAAGCCTGTTATCTATGAAAAAAGAATGGTTGACATTCAGCAAGTGTGCACATATGTATATGCTTTTATCTGTGTGGAATTTTGATGCCATGGGTAGGAAAAGTGTGTAATTCTACAACGTAGAGGTGAACTAAAAATTATAGGGTCTTTGTATCTGGATATTTTCTAAAAAATCTGGTCTAATTTTATTCAGGGAGTTTTAGTAAATAGTTATTTACCCTCCATTAATTCAGCCAGGAAGGGTATTGTCTCTGGAAGAAGGGTCATGTAATCTTCACCCAGCTTCTTATGTAACTCATCAATAGTCAGCAGGGCTGCAAACCGTACCTAAGAAAAATGATAAAATGCTTAAATATTATGTGAAGGACTAATTTTCAATACAGGCTTGGCCAAATTTTTTTTTCAATTATGATACTTTTTAAAGGAGACACCAAATTGGAGGCACAATAGACCTGAATATGATACAAGCCCTCAGTGATCATACATATATGCCCCTCGCAGTAAGCAGCTTGTAGTACACACAAGCTAAATACCATATACCAGTGAATGCAAGCAGTTTGAAGAGTATCTTTGCTAAATACCAAATGCCACTGAATGCAAGCAGCTTGAAGTATATCTTTGCTAAATACCATATATCACTTACTGTATGCAGCCTGAAGTATATCTTTGCTAAATACCATTTGTCACTTACTGTAAGCAGCTTGAAGTATATCTTTGGTAAATATCAAATGCCACTGAATGCAAGCAGCTTGAAGTATATCTTTGCTAAATACCAAATGCCACTGAATGCAAGCAACTTTAAGTATATCTTTGCTAAATACCATATATCACTTACTGTATGCAGCCTGAAGTATATCTTTGTTAAATACCATTTGTCACTTACTGTAAGCAGCTTGAAGTATATCTTTGGTAAATATCAAATGCCACTGAATGCAAGCAGCTTGAAGTATATCTTTGCTAAATACCAAATGCCACTGAATGCAAGCATCTTGAAGTATATATTTACTAAATACCATGTCACTTACCATAAGCAGCTTGAAGTATATCTTTGCTAAATACCATATGCCACTGAATGCAAGCATCTTGAAGTATATATTTGCTAAATACCATATGCCACTGAATGCAAGCATCCTGAAGTATATATTTGCTAAATACCATATGTCAATGAATGCAAGCATCTTGAAGTATATATTTGCTAAATACCATATGCCTCTGAATGCAAGCGGCTTGAAGTATATCTTTGCTAAATACCATATGCCACTGAATGCAAGCAGCTTGAAGTATATATTTGCTAAATACCATATGCCACTGAATGCAAGCATCTTGAAGTATATATTTGCTAAATACCATATGCCACTGAATGCAAGCATCTTGAAGTATATATTTGCTAAATACCATATGCCAATGAATGCAAGCATCTTGAAGTATATATTTGCTAAATACCATATGCCACTGAATGCAAGCATCCTGAAGTATATATTTGCTAAATACCATATGCCACTTACTGTAAGCTGCTTATAGTATAACCAGGCTGAAAACTAATGTTACTAAGAGTAAACAGCTTGCAGTTTATCCATTTTCAAAACATGTTTAATAAATCTTGTATCAAATGAATGCCTGAAGAAGATTATAAAATGAACCTCTCTGTACCTCAATATTACTTCACTGCATCAAATATTTCATATGAAATGTATATAATACAGTTGTTGGGGTATGCAAGCACAGTTATTTTAACTAGAAATGAATTGTATTTGTGTTGATACCATTTAACTGTATTCAGTGAAGACATCAATTTTACATAGATATTTGATGTTATACCAGACTTGTGATAGAACCTCTATAGTGTGCCTGATGCTGAAACTTTTCTCAATGCCAACAAAAATACACGCATTAAACCAATACAAACATTATATCTTCTGAACTTTGCAAAAGCAAAATACAGGTAGTAAACAGATGTCCCAACATAACACCCAAATTATCTTTCTCAACATGGAATCTGGTTGAATTAAGTTCTGATCATAAGCATAGGGTTATAAATCAAATAGATATAAAATAAATCTACTCCGATCACATAGCAGATTATACTTGCTAGGTCAGATACAGTTCAAATTACAGGGCTGAAAAACACTTGCTAATGTAAAGGCAGTTTGACAGGCACTGCACACATTAAGCATTGGTCTCCAATCTGTAATTAGCTGTTGCCTTGAGACATCTACAAATTGGTCTTCAGTATAATGGCAAAGCAAAAATAATATGTTTTGGTTCAAGAGGTACATGAAGGCACAAGATCACTCAACTGACTGACAACTCTTTAAAAACCAATATGCAAGAGCAGTTGGTCAGGGTCAGTAGGCTGCTAATTTCATTAGAAATTTCTTAAATGCTCCAGATTGCAAATATTTTATAAAACAATATGAAACAATCGTTTCAGTGTTGATCTGTTGTTTGTATCTTCATCCATACTTAATGGTAACTGCTGAGTGCTGAAACCATCTCTGATATTCTTGAATGACAGGATTTTATTCACTTAAATGATGTGACTGCCATATTATATGTAAGATCCGCACCATTTCACTTAGGTAAAACTAGACGTCATAAACATTCCTCTGGTGGAAACTCGATGTCAGTATGGTTCTCTACCAAAAAGGAGTATCAGTAAACTTATCAAGATGACCATACTGGATACCAGATTGGTACAATTTTAATGTAAACCAACTAGATGCCATATCTTCTGGTTCATATCACCGACCATTATGTATAAGCAGTAACACGATTTTCAGGGTGACTTTTACTGCAGTCATATTTACTGTCAGATAGGCACCATTTGCATTTAGGATGTCTTCATAAGAAGTCTTGAAGAAAAAACCTCATGCTGATATAACCATCCACTGAAAAGTAGAAATAATGATATTTTTAAGGTGGCTGCTGTAGTTACCATATTGAACAGTAGAGCAGCACCATTTTCATTTAGGACCAACTAATCCTTGGATGAATGTTTGTGTTTAATGGCAAACCTCCATGTGATTTAGGAGTAGTAATAACAAACAAAAAATTCTGTAAAAAAATTTCAAATTCTGTCTAGCGTTTTTTCTAAGGAATCCTTTACAGGTTTTTCGTATTTTAGTAACAGTAGCTATATTTGATGACTGTTGAGCAACAATGGTTCAAAATCAAAAGCCCTACATGCCTTCTGTCTGTAAAATTAAGTCAAAACCTGTTAAGCAGTTTTCACAAAAATTTGTACTAAAAAAAAATTTAAATTGTAAATATGGTGGCTATATTTCACAATGGACCTACATCATTTTCACAAATATGAATGTGAATGCCCTTTCTGCTGAATGTTTTCTCTGTGAAATTATTTCTAATGCTCTTCTGAAATTTATGGGGAGATGTCGTTAAAAGGTTTGTCTGTTTATTTAATTAAGATACATCACATTTGATAATAACTCCATATTAATGCTTTCTGTCTAAATTAGTCAAATTCTGTTTACTGGTATTTATTTTCTTGACAAAGAATTCATTGAAGATTTTTATGGTTTCTGTAATGGCAGCAATGGTAGCAGTTTGGCCTCTATTTGTGAAAGACTTTCTTACCTTAGTGCTGTCCCTAAATGACAGCCAAACTGTTCTTATATCATCGTGTTTTTAATGTAACACTTCAAATGTTACGAGTCTGTACTCTTAAAATAAGTAACCACAAAGAGTGAAAAGCAACAAGCTTTGTAAAATTTAACAAATAATTTATTTTCCTAGAATACAAAGTTAAAATGAAGAAAGAAAAAAAATTAACAGTATTGCAAATTAAATCCCTAAAATTTCCTAGAATTTGAGAAACAAGTCCTAATATTTGAATAAACTTTTAGTAGAAATCCAAATTAAGTCTAATGCTGTTGATGTGTCTGTGATGACCTGTATAATGCTGATGTGCCAACAGTCTTTTGTTGAAACACAGTAATATAATTCCAGGTGTGAATTAACAAAAAATCCCAGTGAATGTCTCTGTCCTAGAATATTTTTCTTTTATGAGCTCTCTGTATTTCCATAACGTGCTAGCAGATCTGGGTCTGTGCAGTTTGTTAGGAGTAATCAGTAGCACAAACAGCACAGACCCTGATCTCCAGGCACATTATGCTACAGCATATCATGATATATGCTTTGCAGTTTGTTTTGACTTATAAGTGAGTATATATAGTAGTTTTACTTGTATCTAAGAGTAACATACCAGACCACATCTCAATTTAACATCAAAACAAAGAACCCCAGTTAACCAAGAATGCCTAAAGCCTGAAATTTCCATCACTGTCAATCTTGAATGTTGTATTCCAGAGAAGGAAGTTTGTACAGCTCCTGCTTTAATCCAAAATGTGTCAGAGGATTTAAAAGATCAACCGTATTATAGCCACAATAAATCACAGACTAAACAACTCCGGAATACCACACAATGTGATAATTAGGGATGGCATGAATTGTATGCTGATGGAGTTTTGTAGTTTGGCATGTATGACTCAAAAACATGACATTGTCCAACTGAAAAAAGTTATCTATTCATGTAAGCTAATAGAAACATTTTAGAAATTTAGATTTGATCAAAGAGAAAATAACACCTGTTTTCTCTGAAGCAGTTAATACACTTTCAAACACACAATAGCTGGTAGATTTAGCAATGTCCAATACCATCACATCACACAAACATACAAGTGTCCACTCTGAACCAGACAGACATTATACCAGGTTCATGTCTTTAAAATCAATTAGACAGTGGAATGTTTTCTTAATTAGATGCAGTCTTTGCTGCTCTCAGTAGTTTCATGGCAGGGGAGCCTGAGGGGGGGGGGGGTGAAGGTAATGCAAGTGTCATTTTTTGGAGACTAAGATAGTATTATACTAGATCTTGTTTAATTTTTCTCAGCATTGAAAAGTACGGAAATTAAGTTTTACTCGCCTTTGCTCACTTTGAAAATAGCTCATCCTTACCTGAATCATAGATGCATTTTGACATTTTGCATTTGAAAATGAATCACATTTGTACACTATACTGACTACAGAAAAATTGTGTATTGCATCATATATATGAAGTGAAACCAGAGTTCAAGAAATGATGCCATTTTTCCTGAACTTGCGAATAATCTTTAATAATGATGGCTTAAACATTCTAATTTACATCAGTGATGTGTAATAAATTGTTTTCTTCAATGTGCATCTCTTTGATTTATGTAACTTTCAATTGAATTTGGTTGTTTCACTTTACCAAAGCAAGATAACCTAATGGGTTCTCCCACAGCAGTCTTCAAATGATTTTACATGGCTTCACAGTGACCCGACCTGTTGAAGCTAATTAAGTAGTCTATAAAATGGCGGCTGCTTAAGTATGACCAACTTACCATTTTATTGCCTGTAATGATCTACTGAATAAAATGCCCCAAGGATAGTTTTACATGGGCTCTCAGCAAGATTTTTGACTGCTTATACAGACTACATGCAAGGGAGATAAAGTGGTGGTTAAAAGTAAAACTCTCTCTCTCTCTGATAATATTTTTTTCTTCTTCTAAGATTAATGAAACTCATGTTGTTTTTTTTTAACATTGTGTCAGGGTGTGTGTGTGTGTGTGTGTGTGTGTGTGTGTGTGTGTGTGTGTAAGTGAAAACTGTGAATTTTGCATGACACCTATTGTTATGGCAGGCATGCTATGGAAGAGACTCTAATATTGCAATCAGTTTTCATCCCAGAGATGGATGAATGGACTATTTAGCATGAAAGAGAGATGCATGTAAATCCTCTGATCTTCATTTTTAGAAATCTCCATTACTTTGCTTTCTCCCCTCTTCAAGACTGATGAAGTATATGGAGTAGCAATAACAAACAACTGCTAATGGACACTACATCGATGGATGCCACACAGTGGATGCAGAACCGCTGGTAAAGCCCTTCTGACCTAAAAGCTTGATCCCACTACAGGTCTACAGGTTCACAGTTGTAGGACACCTTAGGTGTCCTTGCTGCATGTCATACGAGGTGACAGAGTGGACGCAAACTGTCAGCTGTGGGTTGTGTCCCATGTTGTTGGAGGAGAGAATCCTGGTATATGGGAAGATAGATGCTGAAGTTTGCTTCTCAGATGCAACACACTACATGTACTCAATAGGCCACAACTTCAGCAAGAAGGGTGGTCATAAGGGCCTTATCTAATCAAAATGGCTAACCATTCCAAGCTTCAGAAGCTATGCAGCAATGCTAAGAAAATTAGTTTTACTGATATCCACACTTTTAAAAGGTCACCACCGTGATCAAAGAAACCATTTTGTTCTTGGAAGGCAGTCCATCTCTTGTACTCAATATCTGGCCTTCTCTTGGGAAGTTGGTGATGATCTGCTGGGTAATGACCTCTTTCCAATACATTTAATATTCACAAACCTCAAAGACTTAGGCATAGAAGATGGAAATTGAACAAGGCAAACTGGGAGACATTTAAATCCCTCTGCAATCAAAACTGAGGGCTAATCATTAGGACAATGTTGTACATCCAATATTCCTATTTATTATATGCTACATTTTTTCTCCATTACTTTACATTGTCAGAATCGTTCAGTATTTTATGATACTGCACTCATGTGCACTTCATATCACACTAACATGTGCCCAATAGTGTATTAAGGAACTATGTTGTAAACAAATCACGTACACTCACGTAGTAGGCACTTTACATTTTGGTTGATTAAATTTGTTTCTGAATGAACTAAAGCAGATGTTTTGTGGACTGCCACATATCAGCTGCTTTGCCACATTCTGTGTTAACTTTCTTGATACAATGTTTCGGATTTAGGCTAGTGATATACACCAGACAGGTCATAAAATTGCTGCCTTACAAATAAAATGCAAGTGACAAGGCATAAACTGTCTTCTTTAGCTGGTAATAAGAATGGCAAAAAATATATATAAATCCTGAATTTCCTGAAAATGTACTTTCTTAGTTTTGCAAATCTGAATTACATGAACCATGTCATGGGGTTCTCAAGCTTGATTACACATTTAAAAAATATACTGATATTTCGACTATCCAAGTTTAATTACATCCTCCTTACTGCACTCAAAATGAAAAAAACATTATGTTCCATAGCATCTTTTTGATATTTGCAATTGAAAGACTTCATAATTTTCATACACTGTGATTTCAAATAATCAATGACATAACAGAAACACACCTGCAGATGTCAACACGCAGCTGAAATCTGATGTAATTCATATAGAATTGGCACATGTTCTGATAGACCATATATAAACTTCAGATAAAAATGATAATATTTATAGCTGATACATTTTTGTTGCTGTACAAAATTGTTAAATGAATGCTTGTTTTATTTTAACAAGCAATTGAATAAAGAATAAAATAACAGTAATTTTAGTTTTATTCACTGTTAGAATGAGACAATTATTTTATATGTATTTAAAAAATCTGACAAACTATTGATGTTTTGTCAAATGTAATTTTACTTTATATTATAAAAAACAGCTGCATTATTAGAGCTCACTCTTATGCGAATAAAGAGAACCCCAATAAACCAAAATTGCAATTTTGTTCTAAGTCATTTAGTCTAGAGGTTTTACAGTTATTGCATGACTGTCTATACTTGCTTATAAGTAGAGTCTAACACCAAACAAGATCCTGATCTGCCATATCATAATGTGCCTGCAGATCAAGGTCTACAATGTTTGTTCTATAGATTACTCCTAACAAGCTGCACAGACCTTGATCTGCTGGCACATTTTGCAATGGCAGATCTGGGTCTGTGCACTTTGCAGTTGGACTCGACTTATAAGTGAGTACAGTCAGTAAACTTAAATGCCATTTTAGACAAGCAGAAGAACTTTCTACTGATTCCAAATTATAGAATTTAAATGATCAACCATACTACACCAATAAATCATTGTCCAGAAAACCCTGGGATACCACAAAATTAGACAACTAGGGAGTGCTGATGGTATTATTTGGTGTACTGCAATGAATGATACACTAATCACACTCCATACCACCCCAGAGCTAGGTTAAGAGACGATTTAGAAGGAATGAGTAATGCATGTAACTTTTAACAAGTTTCTGCATTAAGACTTGTGATTACATGAAGCTATACACTGGCACACAATAGTATACATTTACTGTTGGAATGTATGTTTAATTTGTATTGTTTGATGGCTTTTCTTCATGACTATCTCATTATGAATACGTGGTCTTAAAATAGTTAATGAAAAACAGCGAGAACCAACAAATTTTGTAAAATTCAACAAGTAATTTACTTGCCTATTATAAAAAGTGAAAAATGTAAAAAAAAAGAACTTAACATACTGCAAAATAAATTCCAAATAATCCAAAAAATTTGAATAGAAGTCATAATGATTAAAGTTCTGAACAAAATGTAGTGGTACTCTAAAAGTAAATCCAATGCTAGAAGTGTTGATGTGCCTGTGGTAGATTATCAGTGATGTGCCGACAGTCTTTTGTTGAATCACTATAATATAATCCAAGAATACATCCTTATTTTAAATTTCACAATAAATCTAAGTCTCTACTTCTGATAATGTTAATTTTGAACACTTTGTATTTCCAGAGAAGAATTATTTGAATTAAATAATTTGAATATATGAATTCTAGCCCAATGAAATACTGGATAACAACAATAATACAACTGATTCTGCTAAAATCTTACAGCATCAATGAATAATTTCTGGCAAAACAAAATTAAATAGACCTCTACCTGACCCACTTCTCAATTAACATTTTCTGAAAAAAACTATTACCTAACAGAAAATTTCATTCTGGAAGGTTCCAAATGTTTACAAGATAAAATCTAACTACAGTGTATTAGAATATGTGTTTCTAAAATTAAAATATAAAATGTGGTAAACAGCAGGTAAATCTAGCAATTCATGGTGAATTTCCATTTTACTAGACTCATACTGAGATAAACAAGTTGTTTACAAAACAAAATAAATCAATGATTCAGGTCAGGTAGAATATTAACTTGAATTTGGCCAGGGTCAAGTCCAAAATACAACTATCCATAGAATATAATGAATTAAAAATCTAACAAACAATGCAAATTAAGTATACATAATAATATGTTATATATATCCATATTGATAATTGACCTTGCTCAGTAATTGAGTTAACAAGGATTTTTGAATTTTGGGTAGAAAAAAATCGGGTCCAAAAAATGAGGTTTTTCCCTCTGTATTTTGTAGTGCAACTAAATATTCCAGATTATCTGGTATCATTGTAGAGCTACATCTGTCTACCTTTCTATAATACCACCCACTTCAGTGTATCATGCATGACTATGATGCTACAGAGCTCGACAGTAGGCTACTACCTCCTGCCACGTTAACATGTCGCTAGGGGTTAATGTGTTAAGGGTTTACCTGACTAGTGACATTTATTTTGTACACAACATAATACATAGCTAATATTCCTCTATGATTATAGATCAAATTGTCAGATCATTATTAATGGAGGTAAACATGTTTACTTGTATCTGAGTTTAGGACATTAGTTTTCAATTCAAAATTCATGATCTTACTGACAACTCTGAATGTTCTAGAATGGAAGTTGACCTTTATCCTGGTTATGTTATTGTGTCATAGCTTTGTATTATGTCATAGCTTTGTATATTAATAATGTTTACTTCAAAATCACTCATACCTTAACATACTCCTAACTTAACATCTTAAGTGGAATCATTCTTATTGCTGTGGTTAGTTTTTAATTTGGCAGGATTTATTTAAATTATTCACAGGAATTACAAAGTGTTCATTAATACATCTTGGACTAAATCATTTTGAAATTATTGTGAATTCTGTCTTTTGTGAGCAGTTTTCTAACCTCGTGGAGTATGGAAATTCGATAGATGGCAACCTGATTATTCTTAGAAATTTCAACTTTCACTCTGACTATCCTGGAAATCCACAAACATCAAAACTCCTAGATTCTATTCACATTTTCAACCTCAAACAGTCAGGTAGCCAACCCACCTATAAACATGGTCACATTTTAGACTGGATTCTCCACAGACCTGATGATACTATTCTAGTCTTCATTGGCATCCAAAAAACTTGTATTAGATTACCTCTGTGTCATATGGCATCTCAACATATCAGTCTCTGCTACTTAGAGAAACCTCCATATGATAAAAGTAGCCAACTAATGCATGAGATCCAAGAAAACTTAAAAAATATTGTTACGTCCTACAGCAGTACCACCTGATAAATGCTTTTGTTTACTGCTTGACAAACATGCTCCTGCAACCAAGTGCAGAGAATCAATTCAAAAGTGTTCTCTATGGTACAGTAGTGTTTGGGACCTGCTTCACAATGCTAAAAGAGACAACTGTAAGGCTGAGAAGATTTGACTATTAACTAGTATCTACTATGATCACTATTCATAAGCAGATCAATGAAGCTGCGAAGAAGAATGTTACATAGTTCATAATACTAAGATCACTGAAAGTTCCAGCTGCAAAGAGCTCTTTGAGATTACGAACAAGCTAATGTGTTTCTAACACAACTAGGCAGTATGTTATTGAAAGATCACTATCTTCCAACAGACCTTCTGGACCTGTTTAAAAATTTCTTCTGTGACAAAATTGAATCCTTGAAAGACAAGCTTGAGAACATAATTTTAATTGACTGATCGTCACCATACAGTTATGATACAGAATATACATGACAACCTTTAACATCATTTGAACCAGTCTCTATGCATCTGGTATATACAACGGTAATGAAGAGCTCCCCAAAAGTCATGTGAGCTTTTTCCAATCCTGAAATCACTGCTGCTTGATTGCTTAGGTTCAATATTGCCTTCACAAACCAATGTTATCAATAATTCTCTCAACCATGGAATTCCCATAATTTTTCAAAACTGCACTTGTAAAACCTCTGATGAAGAAACAAACACTTGACCCTAATAATTTAAACAATCATCCTGTTCCTAACCTCTCATTCATTACATTTTTTTTATAGAAAAAGTTGTTCTATCTGAACTCGTATCTCATCTTAACTCATATAGCCTTTTCAGCAATGTACAGTCTGCATATCACCCTCACCATAGTACTTAAACTGCCCTTCTGAGAGTAGTTAAACGACCTTCCATTTGCTTTGGAAAGTGGAATGATTACAATCACCCTCCATGACTTACTCAAGGCATTTGCCATAATAGAACATGATATATATATATACACTGTATATTACTTCACCGTCACTGGCATGTATCTGGCAGTTATAATACTCAGACTACAAGAAGAGACTTAAAGACTTAATGTTTACTTCCTTAATTATTGTCAACATGGTTTTGTTTTTTTAATTTCATGGTGTTTGTTGTTGTACTGTAATCTTGTTGCTGTTTATGTTTTTATGTGCCATCTAATATTGTAAAGCACACTGAGCTTCTTAAGATTAGCCACTTAAGTAAGTCTACATTATTATTATATTATTATTATTATTATCATTATTATTATTTATATTATTATTATTATTATTCCAAATGAGTCAATGAGAATGATTCTTTGTGGTTTTCATTTATAATCCAATAGCTTACTACTCATGTTCAATGTACTCAAAAACATGCCATCAAAATTTCTTGCCACCACATTATCAGGACAACACCTATTCCACTAACTGTTGATTAATTATGGCAAAGGATTATCTCTCTTTTATTCGAAAGATAAAATAAGAGCATTTATTTTTTGGACATAGTTCCTTGATAGAAAGCACACATTGCTGCATTTCTAAGTTTATGGTCAGGACAAAGGAGCAAAGTTAGGTTAATATGCCCATTGAAAATGGTACTGAACAAATTACTTTAATATTTTAATACAGTTAAACCCATATGATATGGATACATTCATATAATGGTCACCTGATCTCAATGGTCATTCTAACTTCCCCCCTCAGCAAATTTCCTATGTAAAGGTGATGTGAGTTCTGAATCTGAATTGAAACCCAAAAAGTGTGACTTCATTGGTCACACGATGAATTCAAGCTACATACAGCACCCTTTTTTATCATCTGAAGACCAACTATTACCACAAAAAGGGCTTAACAATGATGTATTTTAGAACAATGGTGGGTTTTAGCCTCACGACTATTCATTTTCACTTTCATGTTGGCAGTCCAACTCAATTTTCTACAATATAGCCAACATGGATATTCTCAATGCCACAAAGATGTTATCCCAAATTTAGTACAAAATGGAAACAATTAAAGTCTGAAACAATACTCCCTTCTATATTAATGTATTTTTACAATTACATCAAGTTCTCATTATATCAATAAATAACTGATAGATCTGTTGTGAGAAGTATAATTGCCAAAACCTAACAGTTTCTGTGCAGTGTTTTTTTAATTTTCTTTTAATACATCTAGGTATTACATTTTATTTAAATTTTAAAAAAGTGAAACTTACTGAAAAAGACACCCACTGGCTAAAAATATTGTCTTTCCTGGGCAGACATATTTATATACAGGTTGAATATGAAGGTCAAGTTAGGTCAATGCTTGGCAGATGTGAGACCATACAATAAGCTCACATTGTCTTACAATCTTGTGAACTAAAACCTTTATGAAATCTGTCCACAGATGAACACCCACCCATTCTCACACCACCCAAAATGCAAGATAAGTTTGAGGACTTCAATGATCAATCAAATCAAAGCAATACATTATGGCCTAGATATACCAGAGATACCACATGAGGTGATAAATTGAGTGCTGATGGCATTCATTGCATAAAGTGCAGTAGATGAGACCACAATATTACAATCACTTTCATCCTGAAGCTAAATTCATTTACTATTTAGAAAGGAGTATTGTATTTTAATCGGATGATTCATTTTTACCTCCATAAAATCTTCACAAATTATTTTTTGTCAAGACTGGTTTTTGAGACCATATTTTATTTAATTCTGATGCCCTTTTCAGCCATCTTAAATTTGGGAGTGCCCATATTAAACAAATTTTACAAGGTTTAATGTTGGGGGCAGAAGCTTTACAGGTTTCTGCTTTCAGAGATCAACAAGGATCATATCTGAGGTGCTTAAATAATAATTACATGACTAATGTTCATGATTTCCTTTGCTTGTAATATAAACATGTTGAAATCTTATATTCTAAAGGTTGAAATATTTTTAAAAAATTGTCATATGCTGAATTTTCACATCAGAATATGAATTTTTCATCTTAAAAGTTTTTACCATACACAATATATGAGCTAGACACCTTACTTATGTATAGCAACATACATAAAAATGAGAAAACATGATGTCAAATCCTGCACCACACTAAATGCTGAACACTTTGCTGAGCTATAATGTTCTTTTTGATGATAATTGGCACACTTTTGCTTCATTCCTGATGTTTTCTAAAAGTTTAAATTTGCTTCATGAATTTTTTATTTACAACAAATAAATACAAATACAAACAAAATGACATTTCTGACCTTAATAGCTGAAATAACTGGCAAGATTTAAGAAATAAGGACTTGAAAAGAGATGTGTATGTAAATAAATAATGAACTTATTTTGGTGTTTCAGTTTTAAATAATTGATGAGAGTTCCAGGATGCAGAAATTATGCAACAATGAAAACAGGTATAATTTATCTTTTGAAACAGAAAACCTTTTCAAGTCATTATATCTATACCCAATGTGAGAAAGATGCCAAATTTAGCTTGTGTATATATTGATTGCATTATGCCTACCTAATACCAGCATCACATTAAAACTGTTTGACAGATACTCCTGTAATTTTGCTGCACTACTGCATGATACTGAAGTCAGAACTTAACTCTTGTCTACAACAACTTTGAGGACTTCAATGATCAATCAAATCAAAGCAATACATCAAGGCCTAGATATCATAGAGGTACCACATGAGGTGATCGAGTGACAATGGCATTCACTGCATAAAGTGCAGTAGATGAAACCATAATATTTACCATCAATCACCTAAAGGTACACATAGCTCCATGTTGCCAGATTTCTCATCAGTCAAAAATAATGGTTTGCACAAAGCAGCAGACATCATGCTAAGATGTCCATCACTGAAAAATCACTTGGATATTCATATTTTAATACATTTACATCTTTATGGACAGATACCCTTATACAGAGGTCACCTGGTCTCAATGGACATTCTGAATTTCCCACAGGAAATTTCCTAAATAAAAGTGATGTTTCATGGTTCCAGCAAAGTATTTTTAAGGGAGTTTTCTAGGACTTCCAAAAGTTTTAAAGGAATATTTTGTCTTAGGGAAATTAAACCATCTCCATGTGTTACTTTGTCAGTTACCACTCTTGTACCTTTGATCGCCAAATTATTATTTAAGTTATTTATTTATTCATTATTTTCATACAATATATAAGTAACAAAAGTTCTAAATGCAAAATGTTCAATATTTTTCAACAAATTTAACGACTTTTCAAAGCAGGCCCTCAAATTCAAGGCTACTTCAAGGTTGAGTAAAATATGTGCATGCAACTGTCACCTGCATTCCTATTTGTGGTCTGGTGTTTCTTAACCAATTAATAGTTTCTCACAGTTTTATGTGGTCACAAGAGCATATCAAGAGTGACCAATCAGTGTATGTTCACATTCTACACAATACATAGAAAAGCTTACCATGTTCTTGTCCCCCAAAATATTATTATGCTGGAAACACACAAACAGAAATATTCTTGAATAGGTGAAACTAAAACAAATACACAGTAAATTAGTTCTCTTTTAAACTTTTACAATGAATACATTTAGTACAGTCATCAAAGGTGTCACCCTCGTGATAAAAGGTGCAGGGTTTACATTGAGTATTTACCTCAATACGTGTGTTGTGTGTTTTTGGATTTTTTAAGAAGCTTTAATAATTTGAGTCATATCACTACAATATCTGCAGTGTGACACTTTATAGTGATGTCTATCACTAAGGCATCATGCTGCAGACGAATAGCATCACATCCCATCCAATCACATTATCCTAACACCAGGCTGACCAGTCCTAATACAAACCTCATAATGCTGAGTACCAAGTGAGGCAGCTGTTGGTACCATTTTTTATAAGTCATTGGCATGACTCAGTCAGGGTTTGAACCCTTGACTTCCAGCATCCCAGGCCGAAGTTTTAAACACTTACACCACTGAGTGGTTGTTACCTCAGCTTTGAATTTTTCAAGTAATATCGTGGCTCAATTAAAATTCTGACAATAACAATGGAGAGATAAGCCAGCTGAAAGTTAACTAACATACTTCTTTGAGTTTAAACACACATCAATTCATGTTATCTAAATGTCTTTCTTGGAAAAGGAAATGCTTCATGCCTGTGCACTCAAATGACAGCTTATGGCAGTAAGAAACCATTGGTTGGAAAACATATAGCCACTGACCATGAATGCAGTGACCTTTTAATAAATGGCTTTTACAAAGGAAATTCCAAGTAAAGAAATGAGAATGCCCAATGAGTGACCATTAAATAATACTAGCTGAACATGTCATTACATATCTTCCACACTTTTAAAAGCTATGCTATTCAGGGAAAGGCCTAACCCATGGTTAGAGATATGCCACTGCACATCATCTACACTTTTAAGCTTATTAGCCACTTGGGGGAAAGGCCTGACCCTGGGTCAGTGACATGTCATTGCATTTCTATGACACTTTTAAAAGCTATGCCACTCAGGGAAAGACCTAACCCAAGATCAATGACATGTCATTGCATTTCTATGATACTTTCATAAGCTATGCCATTCAGGGAAAGGCCTAACCCAAGATCAATGACATGCCATTACATATCCTCCACACTTTTCTTTTACGCTATGCCACTCAGGGAAAGGCCTAACCCAAGATCAATGACATGTCATTGCATTTCTTTGACACTTTTATAAGCTATGCCACTCAGGGAAAGGCCTAATCCAAGATCAATGACATGCTTTACATATCCTCCACACTTTTCTTTTAAGCTATACCACTTGGGGGAAAGGCTTGACCCTAGGCAAATGTAGAAACATTTCTCTCTTCATATCCAGGCATTGCATATATTTGGTTATAGAGTAGAGACCTTGACAGTTTCCAATGGCACATCTCATAATCTAAAGAAATGGCATAGGGTCTGTGCTGAACAAACAACTCATCATACATGCCAAACCCCTAGGAGGTATAAGCATAATTATTGCTATTATAAGTGTCAATTAGTGTAATTTGGGCATATATTCTCTATACTACATGCCTGAATTAGAGTACATATAAGATACACTTTTACTACTAACCTGACTCTGCTGCCTAATCAAAATTCTTGTCACAAAGGGCAAAATCCAGATGGATTAGAACCAGAATACAAGCACAAAATATACAGAAAATTTATTTATATTCAGCACTCATCAACAATTCTACATGTGTAAATTTCGCTGAATGATCAGCAACCAGAAATCTGCAATGAGAATCAGGTGCTCAGATTGCTGTATTACATTACTCTCGTATACTTCTTTTAAAGTTTGTAAAGCAGTGTTGATTTGTGTTTTTTTTTTCCTGATCTGACATGTTCTTAAGTTAGAAAAGATCCATCTGCTGTTAACATTTTCCATCATATAGCATCCACTACTCACACTGTAAAGTATTTCACTTAACATCTGGCACCATTTTCTGGTAAAAACTGGTTAACAACATCCCTAGCTTATCAATAAAATGAATCTGTGAAGCAAAGTTCACATTTGAAGAAACCAGTCTGTTTTCTTGGAAACGGGTCATATACAGTTGCTATAAATAGCAATAAGGAAAGTACGTTTAGACTATTCTCATGGAGAAGTCACCTTTTTAAAAATATTCTCAAATTTATATCAGTGGAAATAAAGAGATGATAATAAAAATGAGAATTCAATTTTATTTTTTAATGTACCAAAAAGGCATAGTCCATATACAGTGTAGGGTAATGAGTGATTTGGTGAAAAAAAGCGCAATGATTATGCCAAAAGCATAATGCTTGGCATGTATGACTCATTTCATCTCATGTCCTTCAACCCTTCATTTGCTTGTAGGATGTGAATCTCAAGTTTCCAAGTGATAACTTCTGGACAGAATCCTCCCACCCCCAGGACATGACCCAGAGGTGTAATGCAAACACAATTACAGACTTATACAATTAGCTTTGATAATGACAGGGGTCAACGTTGAGATCTACACCTATGATACATAAAACAAGGGACTGACATTCTACTGGCCAAAAAGAGTTTCCAGGAATTCAAAATAAGACCTTTCTTGAACAGTTTTATGCATTGAAACTGCTGAGAATTGAAACTATCTCTAATACTCTTTAGAAAGTCCAACAAATAAAATTTAGTAACAAACATATTTTCTTTGTCAAGTTAACATCTTCAAACAATACCTGTAAAGTGTAGGACAAATTTTATGACACAGCCCTTGACTTTGAACCTGATATCATGATCGAAAATCATTGAACCTTGTATCATGGATAGAAAATCATTGAACCTGATATCATGGATAGAAAATCAGTGAACCTGATATAATGGATAGAAAATCAGTGAACCTGATATCATGGATAGAAAATCATTGAACCTTGTATCATGGATAGAAATCACTGAATCTGATATCATTGATAGAAAATCATTGAACCTGATATCATGGATAGAAAATCATTGAACCTGATATCATGGATAGAAAATCACTGAACCTGATATCATGGATAGAAAATCACTGAACCTGATATCATGGATAGAAAATCAAGGAACTTGTTGCAGACAATATTAAGATATATCCATGTACTAAGTTTGCTTAAATCTATAATATTTACACACAAAACAACATGCCACCCCCAAACAAGTTATTTATGAGACTTCATTCAAGATAGATATTCCCTAGTATGGCTTGATAGAAATCCATTCATACATCTAAAAATCCAAGACATTTTACCTTAAAATTAATGTCAGAGTGCTAACTATCAAGCTGTTCATTAAATAAAACTAAACAGATAGTCTGGTCAAAATTCACTTGACTCCAAGGTCAATTTGGTCTGCTTCTGAACATTTTTTCACAAAAGTTCAGATATGTTTGGTGGTCGATTTTGCACCATTTTTATTCAGAACCAATTCATAAATGTGCCAGAACAGTATTAGTGAAATCCCATGTAAATGTCACCATTCATGTTAGAGTAGTGATAACAAGATTTTCAAGATGGCCACTGTGGTGCCAGTCTGAGGTCAAGCGAACACCATTTTCATTCAGAACCATCTACATATTGCAACAGTAGTGTTTTAGTGAAAACCCCATGCTGACATGGAAAGTTGCATCAAATAGATTTGAAGGGTAGCAGTTACGGCTGGGATTTTAGAGGTTAGATCAGCGTTATTTCAATATAAGAATAGCTATACATCACAGGAAAGAAATGCTATATTTTTTAAATGGTGGTTATGTCCATCTGTTTAGGAGAAAAAGCCGTTATGAGATTTTTCAAATTTGGTTTGGTTAAATTGGCATGATTCTCACAAAGGACAAACTACATAATTATAAAGTAGTGTTTTAATGAGTTAAAATCCAATATCGATACATTCATCCCTTTAAGGGCAAGGATACAATTATTTCAAAGATGGCGATCAATGATCAGCTCCATTCTTATTCTGGGCCAAAAGAAATCACAAGAAGTATTTAAGTAAATATCCCATGATGATTTGACTGTTTGGTTGGAATGAGTGGCCTTAATAAGATTTTTAAAATGGCTACCACAGTGGCCATACTGGATGTCCAAGGGGCACCATTTTTTATTAAGAATCAAGAAGACATCATAAGCAGTCTTTAAGTGAAAACCCCATGTAAATGAGATCATCCATTCAGGGGGAGTAGTGATAACAAGACATTAAAGACGGCTACAAAGGAAGACATATTAAAAGTCAACTAATCACCCTTTTCATTTAGGACATACTAAACATCCATTCAGCAGATTCAGTAGTGGTAACATTACTATCAAGATGGCCACAGAGTAGTCATATTTGATATCATATCAGCATATTATTTTGCTTTTGGCATGGCATGTATAAACTAGCATTTTCACGAATGTGCAAGCTTAAGAGAAGCTCTTACAGAAGAAATTAAATCACATGTTCCCAATCCGTGTAACATATTTCACTCTGTGCTAGATCAAGACATGGTTAAGTCTACAAACTGAGATTTCCTGTAGTTGGTGTTTTATTGAGCACATACTGAACTTGCTTTTTTAATAAATATTTTCAACATTTTTATTTTTGGCTAATTAGACCTTGGTATAAATGCATTAAGTTTCATGCCAATCATTCTGGTAGTTCAGGAGAACAACAAACAAACTTGTACTAAAACAAACTTGTGCTAACATACAGATGAATAACAGACAATAGGCATAAGCTGGTCTGGTGTTCAATCAGCAAAGCTAACAAAAACTGAAGACAATAGACAAATAGGCTGTCACAGAAAACTGAAGAAATACAATGTAGGAAAGACAATAAAAATACAATGTTTGTAGTGGGTGGTATGAAGACTTACTCTGGCAGCAGAATTTCTTGTTTTCAGCAAAATCTGATAGTTGAGAGCTTTCCAGAGTGAGTCATCCTGTGCAGCAACAGCAAACTGTACAATACATGGCACAAGGTGATCTGAGATCCGACTACTGTACATCTCCTCACTTCCCTGCTCGTTCTCAATCTGATCAAAATAGCAAAGAAATATAATGCAAAGTGTATCACAACTGTATACAAAACCAATTCTCAAGTGAACAAAATGTGAACAAATCTCTCTCTCTCTTTATATATATATATATATATAACATTGTCTGGCACTCTTAGACGAGTCACATTTTAAAAGTATTTTTGAAGATATTTTTGCTGTTTAAAACATTCTATGATACCTGGTCTGATGCTTTAAAAAAAAGTGTTTTTATATTATATGCACACCTGGGCAGTTGGTATATGTCAGCTTGTAAATGCCTACACTCTTGTGGGACAAAGATCAACAGTTAAAGGATGAAAATGAAGAGTGTGATTATCAGAAGGTAGCTTGCATGACACCATCTAGAGATAAGTGATTCAAGTTGGCCCAAGATGCAGTGATAACCCTAGACTGTGAGAACAATCCACCTGGAAAGAGTGGCTGCCAAAATATCAGAGGAACTGTTGAGAGAAGAAAGAGATGATTCTGAATGTTCCCTATCTTTTTAGAGGAAACATATGAAAAATTACTTAACACCAAAACCTGACAATGGAACTTGTGTTGTTCATCCCTAGAATAGGTAAAACTGATGCTGAGAATCTGAACAGGGATACCTTAAGACAGTTTATTCTTAACTGGCAAGAAAGTGACTCTGAAATCCATTACCACGGATCATTAAACAAACCTATTTCAATGACAGGGCATGAATTTCACTCCTCCGATGCTAAGGTGAGCAGGGATACTGTCTTATGGGTACAGTCCTCGAAGGAAGCTTCACTCAAAAGTTGATAAAAGGGTTTTGATAACTTATAAAGGTCACATGAAAGAACATATTTAAAGGTTCCATCCAGGCACTAATGAGTATGATATATATCTCTGAAGCTCAAAATACCTAATGATATTAGAAAGATGAGAATTTGAACCAATGGCAGAACTCCTACAGAACATATGAGTTTTCGAAAGGGCTAACCTATAGCCCTTAATGGTAAGTAAAGGTCCCTTCTTGGGGGTAGTCTCCTGGGCTTGTCTACCAACAGAATGAGCAGATCACTGAGCCATGACCTTTGGGGTCACTGGATGCCCATCAGGATGAGCTGAGATATGGAGAGTCTGCAGATTGATGGGTGAGAAGACATGCATACAGAAGATCCCACTTTAGACTGAAGGCATCCATCTTTCAGTCCCTCTGATCTAGTATTGGAAAGATATAAAGAGGCAGCTTGTTGTTCAGCAAATAAGTCCACTACTGGCCTCCCACACAGCTGATAAAGTGCCTTTACTACTAACTGGTGCCAAGATGATTCCAAGTGGACCACATGGTCCCATCTGTGCAGGCTGTCTGCCAGGATATTCCTCTTTGCCTAGAATATGGAAGAATCTGATACTGATCCAGTGCGAGATTGACCATCAAAGAATGTTCCAGACTACTAAACAAAGAGAAGTGGCCCATGGCCTCCCTGATTTTCCAGACTTCTATGCAAAATGAGGAAAGTGTGCCTCCTTGATGCCTGTACCACGCTACCACTGACGTCTGAGGTGATCATAAAACAACAACACCTTATGAGGATGACACAGCCTTGCAGGGTTAGGAATACTGCCTGCATTTCTGTGTTATTGATGAGAATGGTGAATTCTTCACAAGACCTGGAAAATTACACATCTGGCTTTAGGTGAGCACCCCTTCCCAAATCTGACAGGTTTGTGTAGAGAAAAGAGTTGGGTAAGGGGCTGCGAATCTGGGCTCTTGGCATTTGCCCTTTTGGGCCCACTCTCCTTCAGATGTTATGTCACTCATACATTTACCAATGGCTCAGGAGCAAGGTTAGCACAGACATTTTCCTGGGGCCAAGAGAAGATCAGACAAAAGAAAGGATTTACTCTCCTGTTTGGCTCCTTATGTCTGTGTCCACCCCCAGACTCAAGGACTACTTGAAAAGTGAGGATATCAGCTAGGACCTGGGGCCATCTCCCTGTGCCCTGTGAAATCCTTTTAAGTCTTGCAGAAGGGTTGAATCATAGTGATAATAAGTGATAACTTTTCAGCTGCCTCCTTTGATCTTTTGACAACAGAATTGTGGTCTCCAGGAGCTTTTCAACCTCTGCAGAGATGCTGCCTTGGACCATAGCAAGAACCTGTTGAGGGCTGCACTGCTTGATGTAGAGACACTCTTAAGTGGTGCCCTCCCCTTCATAGCATCATAAGGCCAACTTGAACAACAGCACAAGCATCCCCAGTTAAAAACTCCCTCCTGCCCATCCTTTGCTAGACAAGGCAGTTATATAGGCCAACTAAGGAAGTCTTCAGACCCTTTCCTTACTAATATGGAGGGAGGCAGTTGGTCTTAGGGAGTCACACTCTCTTCTGCATCATACTAGTAGGTCAGCAACTAAATCTTTTTTTCCAGACACTTGGTCAGGCATCACAGATGATGTTTGAGTCCTTTACAGATTAAAGGATGGTTAATGGCTTCAATTCAACAACCACCCCCCTGCCCAAAGTCCCAATTTCCTTTCACGAGTTCAAATTGGTTCATCTAAGAGGTGTAGATACAGGTACCTCTACGGAAAGACAAAGAGAGTGTGGCAAATAACCGAAGTCCAGGATTCTATTCTTAGATCTTATTTGTAATGAATAAAAGGTGCAAAATTTTTACTCTTCATTGATCATTCTGCCTTAAAACAATGTTTGTGTAAAGAATGCTTTAAAATGGAGACAGCCACCCTGGTCAGAACTGCCTTAGGGCCCGACAACTGGAAAGTATCCTCAGATACGCAGAATGTATATTATCACATATCCATCTTCCCACCTCACATAAAATAACAGTGAATTTGTGTCAGTCAGAAGGTATTTAATTTTGGGCTCTTCTGTGCAGCTTTGCTTCTGCCCCCAGAGCCTTTACCAGGGTGTTGGAGGTAATAGCAGCTCACCTGAGGTCTTTAGGGATCCCAGTCTCCTTTATTTTGATGGCTGGTTGAAGCAAAACATCCTCAGAGATATACTCCTAAAGGACATATCATGCTGTTGGTTGATGGTGACTTGCTTGGGTCTACTATCCAGTGCAGAATACTTTGCGTACTAGGGGGTGATTTTCCTTACCAAGCAAGAGAGGGTTTATATTCCATCAGAGAGAACTGCTCAGATTCTGTCCCTCAGAGTGATTCTTATGACCAAGATTTTGTTTTTGTATTACTTGTACCATTCTCACATCTAGCAGTGCAACCCTCTTCAGGTTCTTGATGAGGTCAAACAAGATTTTTCAAATTCTTATTTGATAACTAGTTGGGAAAACCTCATGAAATGTTGCTTGCCCTTCAACACCTGCCACTTATTTTCATAAGCAGACAAGTGGAACTATTTTTTAGACTACAAATAAAAACATATACAATATCAAGGTTATAAAAACAAACACCATGAAATTACAAAACAAAAACATGCAGATAATAATTAAGGAAGTAACATTACTGTCTTTTAATCTGTTCCTGCAATCAAAATAGGAGCACTCTTGAATGAGGACACAGTATCATTATGTCTATGGTCTATGGGCAATTCATTCTACATAGCTGGGCCCCATTATGCAAAAGAATGTTGTTCATATGACTTAGTTTTAACAGTGGGAACAATGAGAATGCAAATATCGAAAGAGGAGTGTAAGTTTCTAGATAGAGTGTACACATGGGTGAGGTCAGATAAGTATATTGGACAGGAGTTTGATTCTGGATTGAATGAGTAGCCAGTGAAGGTTAGAGAGGAGGGGGGAGGTGTGCTCAGTTCTTTGTACTCCGAGGATGATCTCAGCAGTTGTATTTTTAATTTTTTGAAGTTTCTTAAGTAGATACTACGATGAATCATATAAGTACACTAGGAACACAAAAGTGATTTAGTGGCATCAGCTGAAGAAAAAAACTAATGAAGCTGATGCATCTCAGTTCCACGTATGCAGCCTTGCATATGTCAATTACATGTTGGTGTATTGTGCTTGTACTGTCAAAACTAACAAAACAAGATTACACTTTTAACAAAACTAAATTTCTTAAGTCCTGATGGGGTTTCATTTTGTGAAGTACAATTGTGATAGGTAGCAATTTATTTTTTACACAGACTGCAAACATCAGTCATTCTAGAGTGTATGATGTCTGTTGACAAAGCAACACTACACAGCATGTTTGCTACTCCCTCACAGCAATGCAGAATGTAGAAAGATGCTGAGGGAAAGTCAACAAGATTTTCAGGTAAGCTTGAACAACAGTACCATTCAGTCTCAAATGAGTACAAGATGAACATGAATAACATTTGTATTATCTAGAACTATTGCAAATGCAAAGACTGTAGCTAATTAAGAAAATATTCCACTGGCAAATGGATTTTAAGACAGAAACTTAGTATATTTTTTTTATTCAATGTCTGTGTGGATGTGTACATGTGAGTGTGTGAAAATGTGTGTGTGATGCTACTTGACAGTGCCATTTGTTTTATAAGTTCATTAAAGAATGATGTTATTTTCTTACACCACTCCCTCAATAACTTGTGCCCTGATAATTTACAAACCCGCTTATAACGTGTTGGTCAGGTGTGGATCCCAGTTTTAAATCAGAAAATACCCCAAAGTGGATTCCTATTTAATGAACTTGAAGAAAATCGCAATCAAAATTGGTAATGGAAACATTGATATATCGCTCATTTTATCATCGAAAACAGTAGATAGGACCTGAAAATTTTAATGAACATTATGAAATACCAACTTAAAAAGAATGAAAATGTCACTTATGCCTAGTGAAGGCAGTACTTTAGTAAATAAATATAAACTAAATATTTTTTATGCCTAGTGGAGGCAGCACTTTAGTAAATAAATAAAAACTAAATATTTTTTATGCCTAGTGGAGGCAGTACTTTAGTAAATAAATAAAAACTAAATATTTTTTTATGCCAAGTGGAGGCAGTACTTTAGTAAATAAATATAAACTAAATATTTTTTTATGCCTAGTGGAGGCAGTACTTTAGTAAATAAATATAAACTAAATATTTTTTTATGCCTAGTGGAGGCAGTACTTTAGTAAATAAATATAAACTAAATATTTTTTTTATGCCTAGTGGAGGCAGTACTTTAGTAAATAAATATAAACTAAATATTTTTTATGCCTAGTAGAGGCAGTACTTTAGTAAATAAATACAAACTAAACATTTTTTTTATGCATAGTGGAGGCAGTACTTTAGTAAATAAATACAAACTAAATACTTTTTATGCCTAGTGGAGGCAGTACTTTAGTAAATAAATATAAACTAAATATTTTTTTATGCCTAGTGGAGGCAGCACTTTAGTAAATAAATATAAACTAAATATTTTTTTTATGCCTAGTGGAGGCAGTACTTTAGTAAATAAATACAAACTAAATATTTTTTTATGCCTAGTGGAGGCTGTACTTTAGTAAATAAATACAAACTAAATACTTTTTTATGCCTAGTGGAGGCAGTACTTTAGTAAATAAATACAAACTAAATACTTTTTTATGCCTAGTAAAGGCAGTACTTTAGTAAATAAATATAAACTAAGTATTTTTTATGCCTAGTGGAGGCAGTACTTTAGTAAATAAATATAAACTAAATATTTTTTATGCCTAGTGAAGGCAGTACTTTAGTAAATAAATACAAACTAAGTATTTTTTTATGCCTAGTGGAGGCAGTACTTTAGTAAATAAATAAAAACTAAATACTTTTTTATGGTGGGTACGTGGGAAAGCCTGCCAGTAGCTTCTCGTGGGTCGGTGGTTCTTTCCTGGGTTTTTCAGGGTTTTTCCTCCACCATTAATACTGGCCGCCATGTATAGCCTATCGTGTGCTGAAAAATGGCGTTAAACACTACAACAACAACAACAACAACAACAACATTTTTATGCCTAGTAGAGGCAGTACTTTAGTAAATAAATACAAACTAAATATTTTTTTATGCCTAGTGGAGGCAGTACTTTAGTAAATAAATATAAACTAAGTATTTTTTTATGCCTAGTGGAGGCAGTACTTTAGTAAATAAATACAAACTAAATATTTTTTATGCCTAGTGGAGGCAGTACCTTAGTAAATAAATACAAACTAAGTATTTTTTATGCCTAGTGGAGGCAGTACTTTAGTAAATAAATACAAACTAAATATTTTTTTATGCCTAGTGGAGGCAGTACTTTAGTAAATAAATAAAAACTAAATATTTTTTTATGCCTAGTGGAGGCAGTACTTTAGTAAATAAATACAAACTAAGTATTTTTTATGCCTAGTGGAGGCAGTACTTTAGTAAATAAATACAAACTAAATATTTTTTTATGCCTAGTGGAGGCAGTACTTTAGTAAATAAATACAAACTAAATATTTTTTTATGCCTAGTGGAGGCAGTACTTTAGTAAATAAATATAAACTAAATATTTTTTATGCCTAGTGGAGGCAGTACTTTAGTAAATAAATATAAACTAAATATTTTTTATGCCTAGTGGAGGCAGTACTTTAGTAAATAAATACAAACTAAACATTTTTTTTATGCATAGTGGAGGCAGTACTTTAGTAAATAAATACAAACTAAATACTTTTTTATGCCTAGTGTAGGCAGTACTTTAGTAAATAAATATAAACTAAATATTTTTTTATGCCTAGTGGAGGCAGCACTTTAGTAAATAAATGTAAACTAAATATTTTTTTTATGCCTAGTGGAGGCAGTACTTTAGTAAATAAATACAAACTAAGTATTTTTTATGCCTAGTGGAGGCAGTACTTTAGTAAATAAATACAAACTAAATATTTTTTATGCCTAGTGGAGGCAGTACTTTAGTAAATAAATACAAACTAAGTATTTTTTATGCCTAGTGGAGGCAGTACTTTAGTAAATAAATACAAACTAAATATTTTTTATGCCTAGTGGAGGCAGTACCTTAGTAAATAAATACAAACTAAGTATTTTTTATGCCTAGTGGAGGCAGTACTTTAGTAAATAAATACAAACTAAATATTTTTTTATGCCTAGTGGAGGCAGTACTTTAGTAAATAAATACAAACTAAGTATTTTTTATGCCTAGTGGAGGCAGTACTTTAGTAAATAAATACAAACTAAATATTTTTTTATGCCTAGTGGAGGCAGTACTTTAGTAAATAAATACAAACTAAATATTTTTTTATGCCTAGTGGAGGCAGTACTTTAGTAAATAAATATAAACTAAATATTTTTTATGCCTAGTGGAGGCAGTACTTTAGTAAATAAATATAAACTAAATATTTTTTATGCCTAGTGGAGGCAGTACTTTAGTAAATAAATACAAACTAAACATTTTTTTTATGCATAGTGGAGGCAGTACTTTAGTAAATAAATACAAACTAAATACTTTTTTATGCCTAGTGTAGGCAGTACTTTAGTAAATAAATATAAACTAAATATTTTTTTATGCCTAGTGGAGGCAGCACTTTAGTAAATAAATGTAAACTAAATATTTTTTTTATGCCTAGTGGAGGCAGTACTTTAGTAAATAAATAAAAACTAAATACTTTTTTATGCCTAGTAAAGGCAGTACTTTAGTAAATAAATATAAACTAAGTATTTTTTTATGCCTAGTAGAGGCAGTACTTTAGTAAATAAATATAAACTAAATATTTTTTTATGCCTAGTGGAGGCAGTACTTTAGTAAATAAATATAAACTAAATATTTTTGTATGCCTAGTGGAGGCAGTACTTTAGTAAATAAATACAAACTAAATAATTTTTTATGCCTAGTGGAGGCAGTACTTTAGTAAATAAATACAAACTAAACATTTTTTTATGCCTACTGGAGGCAGTACTTTAGTAAATATTTACAAACTAAATATTTTTTTATTAACTTAAATTTGTGTTCTAGTTTTATCTTCTAGTTCCTTTTAAGTGTAATCATCATAAGTGCAATATGTCCTCATGTAATTAAATGTAAAACGTGTCACTCAACTGTAGCAGCTATGTCTGTGAGCGTTTCTGAGAACCTAATTAAGTGCTGACCGTGTTTTGATATCAGACTAGTGGAAGCATTTGTTGTATTGTTGCACTAAATAAAAAGTGGGCCTCCTTTTCTTTTATCACATAAATTAATGTCTTTTGAATCAAAGGAGGTCGAAGTAACAAAAAAGTTAAAAGGCATGAAAATCATGCATGCTTAAGAACCAGCAGCCCTGGTCATATGTAGGGTAACTCATTTCAGTCAATCAATCGAACACTGTTATAAATCTTATTGTGTATGTAATCTAATAAAACTACCTTAAATTAACCTACTCAATTATAACTGATTAAAGATGTCAAGGCAACTAAGCAAAATGAGTAGTTCATAAAATAAAGAGCTCTGTTTCACAGATACAGACAATTGTGGGGAAAACGAGTTTCAGAGAATTCCCAAATTCATACGCTGAGATATGCTAAAGAATGATAAGAAGTTTCACTGTTACGTGCAATGAAATCATGGCATCAATATCTTACTAACTGAACAATTAAGAAACTGAGTTTCAATGTAGATGATGGTCTCACGAAATGCTGCATTTTTTTAAATAAAAAGGAATCTTGTTTGGTAGTGTATCAACAGTCTGATTTACTGCTTGGAGAATCCTTATTTCGGAATATACTACCCACAACACTACTGGAACCAGACTAATCAACAAAACAAAAAGCCGTGACATAATATACAAATGTTTTTGTGCACCATGTTGGTTGTGGAAACCAGCTAGAATCATGTTATCAATCTTTCAGATGTTGGACATTTTAATGATAAATGTAATTTATACAGAATAACGAACAACTTCATCGGAAAAAATTGACAATTATTCTCGATGCGATTATAAAATGAGGATTCATTCATTAAACAGCCCAGTTCCCCCCAACCCCGCGGTTCTCTGGGTGTCGAATGGATTTTTTGGCGGTTCCTCGGTAACTCGTGCCCTCACTTATAGTGCAGTCTAAGTTTTTGGACCTTGATGTGCAAGAGTTATCAAGGGAGAGGTATTTTCTAATCAAATTTGAATTTCTAAAAATTTTATACAGGTTATATGAAAAGATAACTTATTCCCACATGCACTGGCTTTCCTTAGGAATCTCAAAACAGTTTTGAGTCCCCCCCCCACCATCTCTGGTAATAGGGAAGGTATGGTAAAGCCTCACACCAAAATTTTGTTTGAAGCCATGACATCTTCTTAAAGTTATTTTCTTCATCACTATCATCATCAATAGTGTTGTTGTCATTGCTGCTACAGTAAAACCTGTCTTGAGAGAACACTACTTTTACCAACAAAAAAGTGGTCTCTCTGATCAGGTTTGTACAAAAGACCAGTTTTCAAGAACAAAATTCAATACTGCTTAAGGAAAAATTTCCACATTCACTGATCCAGTAAAAGGCTGTGTATGGTAACACCTACCTGATCCACTAAAGGCTGTGTATGGTAACACCCACCTGATCCACTAAAGACTGTTTATGGTAACACCCACCTGATCCACTAAAGGCTGTGTATGGTAACACCCACCTGATCCACTAAAGGCTGTGTATGGTAACACCCACCTGATCCACTAAAGGTTGTGTATGTTAACACATCTGATACATTAAAGGATGTGTATGGTAACACCCACCTGATTCACTAAAGAATGTGTATGGTAACACAAATCTGATAGACTAAAAGCTGTGTATGGTAACACCCCCTGATCCACTAAAGGCTGTGTATGGTAACACACATCTGATACACTAAAGGCTGTGTATGGTAACACACATCTGATACACTAAAAGCTATGTATGGTAACACCCACCTGATCTACTAAAGGCTGCATTAAACTGTCAAATCTCTCCTTGTTGACAAACCCTTCTGTGTCATAAAGGAAGCATTTGTGTAGGGAGTCAAGAATGTACAGTAGCAACTGACATGACTTCTTTCTCTTCTTTCTATCCTCAGGGAAGAATTTGGTACCTAAAATGAAAAGTTTTCCCCCCGTGTACAAACATAATGTCAAGCTGACATATTCATCACAAATAGAATGAATAGAAACTTGTTGGATAATGTAATGAAATGGTGTACAACAAGACAGCTGAAAAAGTCACAGTATTTTAGAAAGAAAGCAACAGTCTACAACTGTATTTTTGAATATCAAATTATATTTTTGTGTGAAATCATAAGCCAACCAATAATTGGGACTGCAGAGTTTATTACACACCAAGAAGAAATTTTTTCTCTTCACTTTTACACACATGCACACACAAACACACAGACACACACACAAACTCAATTCACCTGACTTGGCCTTGCAATTTTGGTTCAGCATGGATGCTGCATGTTGAAAGATGTGCCCAGCAAACAGAGTAAAGAGACCCCTTAAGCTGTCAGCCAACCTGAAGAAAAAAATACACCACTTAATGAGATCTGTCAACTGACTGGCGGTACATGTCACATTCACCTGACTGAACAGAGAAAATTGGATTTAAAAAAACATTTCTAAAAGCATGAAACATGTTCTTTGAAGTCTTAGTTTTTTAGCTTTATAGCCATTCTAAAAATAAGTCTGCACAAATTACATGAGAATAGAAATAATAATGTAGGGTTTCTTTAAGCAATCATTTTCAAAGTTTCATGTATAAACATACAGATAACAAGACCTCGAGTAATTATATCAGATCTTTTATGTAATTAGAATATTTACTAGAAACTAGAACAAAATGACGATTATCTGCATCAATAAAATGTCGATTAAGTTTTTGCTAGCACATAACTCCATCAAACAAGAGTCCCTCAAAGAGACTGATGCTCTACTTCTTGACAGAATTTACAGGAATTAAAAATAAGACAATTTCAACATTTTAGCTACTGAGTGTTGAAACTGTTTTCTTGACTGTTAAGATTTTCACATTATGCTATGTGTGAGCCACTGTTGTGGCCATACTCTCTGTGTGTCTGCTTTGGATTTTTAACATAGCTTTAACAATTTTTCAGTCATATCGCTACGATCTCTGCAGACATGTAGTATGATGTCCCACCCAGTCACATTATCCTGACACCAGGCCGACCAGTCCCAACATTAACCTCTTAATGCTGAGCACCTAGGCAAGGCAGCTGTTACTACCATTTTTACAAGTCTTTGGTATGACTTGGCTGGGGTTCAAACCTGTGACCTCATGCATCTGAGGTGGATGCTCTAACCACTAGGTCACTGGAAAGGTCCCATACTAGATGTAAAATAAATATCATTATATTTATGATAGGACATTAGAAGACTGTTGATGAAAACCCCATGCCAATAAGACCATACATTCAGGAGGAATAGCAGTAATGAGTTTCTCAAGATGTCCATCAGGACAGCCATATTTCATATATTAAGATTGGCACCATTCACATTTAGCTCCAGCAAGATGTTATACAAAGTCTTTTGGAGAAAATTGTATAGATGGCTTCCTATGCTGGCCACATAGGATGTTCCAATAGAACTATAGTATTTTCATCTGGGCCCAACTACACATCATATTCTGTTGAAATCCCTATAATGATTTAACTTTCTATTCAGCAGAAGTAGCATTAACAAGACTTTTTCAAAATGTATGTCAGATGAGCACTTATTCTGTATTGGTGCAACTAGACATCAAAAGTTTTCCTGCTAAAATCCCAAGATGATATAACCATCCATTCAGTAGTAGTAGTAGTAGTAGTGATAAAATTTGTATCTGACCTGCACCATTTTCATTTTGTACTAACCAGACCTTGGTAGAAGTGTCATGAGCAGCAGATGCCCCTCTACATTGCCTTCACAGACCTGACGAAGGCGTTTGACCTGGTCAGTCAGAGTGGACTCTTCAGACTCCTGCAGAAGATCAGCTGCTCCCCATGACTGCTTGCTGTCATCCTGTCATTCCACGAGAACATACACAGCACAGTGTGCTTCAATGGCACAACATTGGAGGCCTTAACAGTCATCAGTGGAGTCAAGCAAGGCCGTGTCCTTGCGCCGACGCTCTTCACCATCTTCTTCTCCATGCTTCTCCAGTACGCCTTCAAGGACTGCAGTGAGGGAGTATACATCCATACCAGGGCTGATGGCAAGCTGTTCAACATCACCCGTCTCTGTGCTAAAACTAAAGTCACAGAGGTACTCATCCATGAACTGCTCTTCGCCAACAATGCAGCCTTGACATAACACACAGAAGATGGACTGCAGCAGCTGGTATGCCACCTCTCCCATGCCTGTAAGGACTGACCATCACTTTGAAGAAAACAAACGTCATGGCACAGTACGCAGACTCCCCTCCCTCCGTCACCATCTATGGGTACAACTTGGAAGTTGTTGAGGTTAATGGCAGGATTGCCAAGGCAGCAGCAGTGATGGCCAGACTTAACCAGAGGGTCTGGCCCCCCCCCCCCCATCCTCACTGTGACGACCAAACTGTGTGTCTACCAGGCCTGCGTGCTCAGCTCACTCTTCTACAGCAGCGAAACATGGACCACCTATGCGAGACATGAGAGGAAACTCGACAGCTTCCATCTGAGATGCCTGCAGCGCATTCTGCATGTCCAGTGGCAGGACAAAGTACCCAACACAGAGGTTCTGGATTGTGCCAACATGAACAGCATGTTCTCCATTCTCAGCAAGAGGTGCCTTCGCTGGCTTGGCCATGTCAAGAGAATGGACCCAGACCACATTCCCAAGGACCTGTTATATGGGGAATTAGCAGAAGGTGCACGAATGACTGGACAACCATGTCTGCGCTACAAAGATGTTTGCCAGAAGGACATGAAGATGGCCAATATCAATGTCAACAACTGGGAGAGCTGTGCTAATGACCATTCCACCTGGCGCCTATCTGTTAGACAGGGCATTCGAAAAGCTGAGGAAGACAAAAACATAAAGCAAGCTGAAAAGAGAGCTAGAAAGAAGGAGAAACAAAAACTTACTCTGGAGCTACACCATCATCTCCCGTAGATGGATGGATGCCAAGAGAGACCTAGGGATGAATGTGTGATCTCTTTTGCTCTAATAAACCCTTGTTTAATTAAAGTAACATATTACTTTCAAATAGATGAAAGGCTCCATAACAGAAATAATGTTCCTGAATTGGTAAGCAAATTATTACTAACAATCAAAAGTCTATGAAGCCTCTAGTTGGATATCAGTATAGACATAATCCTTTTTTGGTTACAGGAAACTCTGATAATGCATTTCACCTTGCTGGCACAACAACTCAAAGAAACATTTTTAAGCTGACTGATAACAGGATCCCACTTCCTCATAAATCTCTCAAGAGGAACTCAGATTTCATCTGTGTATTCATGTATGCTTAAAATGGCATTAAGACAGAACTACAGATCCTGAAACATGTAATTTTATCAAAACTGCATTTCGTTTGTATTTTATGTTGGTTCCATGTGTAGTGTAAACAGAGAGAGAGAGAGAGAGAGAGAGAGAGACACAGAGAGATGTCTTGTTGTCAATAACAGTGTGCTTTAATGAAATAGCTGATGTATCGAGTACAAAAGACATCAATGATTTTTTTTTAATTAAGAAAAGTTAAAGTCTGAAAGTCAGAAAACTGAATAAAATCCAAAATTAATTCAGCATATGGACAAGAAAAATTCCAAACTTTAAATTTATCTAGGTTAAGAGCTTTTTGCAAAATTGTGCTAATAGGAATTGGACTGAACAAATCTAACCCAGAAAAATAATCACTGACATCAAGAAAATATTTTTTTACAGTCTGTACAGGCAAAGTATATCTAAAGAACAGAAACATGATTTGTGCTTGTAGACAAGGAAGTCATAGTTTAAAAAATGTAGAAAGTATTTGAAAAAATTTATATAATGGCATGAAACACTAATCAGATCCCCTACATATGCATACAGATATACCAACCAAACATTTTTTCTGTTTCAAAGTGATTTTGCCCAAATGTTACAAGATTGTAATCATACGGTCATCTTAAAATAAATACAAATTCGCCAAGTTAAACCAGATTATAGCCAATTGTTATGTATATTTAATTTGTATTGTTTGTTGGCTTTTCTTAAGGACAGTATCTTATGTATAGTGGTGTACTGTCCAAAACCAAGCTCAAGTTGAACCCAACCGGCAATATTTGTTTTGAAAACAACAGAATATATAGCTAAAAGTTTCTCTATGATTGTAGATTAAATATTCAGATCATTATTGATGTAAACATGTTTACCTGAATCTGAGTTTACGACAGTCTTGATTTTTACATTAGAAACTCCTAGAATGGAAAATTCCATCAAGTTGACAGCGTGTTTCCAGATAATGGTTATTGTGACTGAGGTAAAGGAGAGGTGTATATAATCCTATCTGCCTAAGAATTAATCATTCTTGCCTTAACATCTGAAATTGAATTGGTCTTACTGTTGTGTTCATTTGTTCATTTGGGTGGATTTATTCATTCAAATTATTATTCACTGGAATTACATTTTAGTGCCATCCTTTAACTGGTACTAAATAGCTGACATAGCTTTTCTACAACAAAGTTTAAAAAATGAGTTTATAAAACACAGAAGTGTTAGTTTCCCATTTACCTTTAATCTTTGTTCTTAAAGCCTGCTTCAGAAGTTACTATCATTGTTCTTCCCATGAAACCAGAGTCTGCTCAATGTGTGTGATTTAGATTTTTAAGGTAGCTTTAAAAGTTTTAGTCATATTACTACGATGTCTGCAGTGTGGCAGCTTATTGTGATGTTTAGCACTGGGACATAATGCCGCAGACATTTAGCATCATGTCCCACCCAGTCACATTATCCTGACACCAGGCAGGCCGACCGACCCTAACACTAACCTCTTAATGCTCAGCGCCAAGCAAGACAGCTGTAAGTACCATTTTCCCAAGTCTCTGGTATTCTTCGGCTAGGGTTTGAACCTGCAATCTCCTGCATCCAAAGCAGATATTCTAACCACTTAGGCCAATGGAGCAGTTCTCTGCTGAGTGAATGCTTAGAATAACCATGGTGACAGCCAGTGTTACGAGACTAGTTTATGCTTCAGTAATTAACATGGTTAGGTACTACAGCAGAAAGCTCACATGAAAAGCTTATCATAGTGTTGTATATAGTATAAGTAGAGGAGAAATGGGGCTTTTACACTGGGCGCACTGATACAGGTACAAAACTTCTAAAGAACATGTATGAATCAAGGTTAACCAATGTTAGTGCAGTAGTCCCCCTCTTATGTGGACACCTATCTGCACCAGTAAAGTAGCCATGTAAAAGGGGTGGTCTTTCCTGAGGGAGACTATATTTGAGAAAAGTATATATATGTGTATGTAGTAAGAAACCTGCAAGTAACCTCAAAGCATTTAATATCTTCATTTAAAAGTAACATTAATCAGGGTTCATACAGGTAAAATATAACAAAATTCAAGGACTTTATTTTGATTTTCATGGAGTCTTATATCTGAACTCACCACAGATATCTACATTTGGAACAACCTTCAGGCTGACTTATGGCTCATGTAACAGCATATTACTCTCCCAATAAAGTTCACTAACATAGGTACAGTAAACAAAAAGTCATATTAACAAAAAGTTTATTAACAATTTCTTCCTCTGTACTTAATTTCTCTTCAACTCCTTGATCTTAGCATCCAGCTTTTTGCAAAGACCTTCATCAATTCCAAGTTTCTCCTCAGCTCCTTTGCTATTAGCATTGGCCTGTGCAAGAAGTTACCACTTTAGTCATTTCTGCTTTTAAAGACAGTTCATCTGCTTTTTTCATGAGTATTCCATAATCTAATCTGGCCTGCTTTTTTCTTAACTTTTTTATGGTGAAATCCCTGACGGGAGAGAAGATCACAGACCATGGGCAACAGATGGCCAGATGGGTGGAGCACTACTCAGAACTATACTCCCGAGAAACGTCAGTCACTGATGCAGCCCTCAGCAGCATAAAGAATCTGCCCACCATGGAAGAGCTCGACAAAGTGCCAACCTTAGAGGAGCTCAGCAAAGCAATCGACTGCCTTCCAAATGACAAAGCACCAGGTAGTGACAGCATCCCGCCCGAAGCTATCAAACGTGGAAAACCAGCATTGATTAAACCACTGCACGACCTACTTTGCCGCTGCTGGGAGGAAGGAGTAGTCCCCCAAGACATGCGTGATGCCACAATTGTGACCCTTTACAAAAACAAGGGCAACCGCAGTGACTGTAATAATTACAGAGGGATCTCGCTCTTGAGTATTGTTGGTAAAGTGTATGCCCGCATCATACTCAACAGGCTGCAGTTGCTGGCAGACCGTGTGTACCCGGAATCACAGTGCGGCTTCAGAGCAGGCAGGTCGACGACAGACATGATCTTCTCCCTACGACAACTCCAAGAGAAGAGCAGAGAGCAAGGTCAACCACTCTACATGATGTTCATCGACCTCACCAAGGCCTTTGACTTGGTCAGCAGGAAGGGCCTTTTTGAACTTCTGAGTAAGATCGGTTGCCCCCCAAAACTCCTCAGCATGATAATCTCTTTCCATGCAGATATGAAGGGAACAGTCCTGTATGATTGATCATCCTCAACTTCCTTCCCAATTAACAGTGGTGTGAAGCAGGGCTGTGTGCTGGCACCAACACTTTTTGGGATCTTCTTCTCCCTGCTCCTGTCCTACGCCTTCGACACGTCCACGGATGGCATATATCTACACACCAGGTCTGATGGGAGGCTGTTCAACCTGGCACGACTGCGCTCAAAGACCAAAGTGAGAGCTGTGCTCATCAGGGAGATGCTTTTTGCAGATGACGCAGCTCTTGTGGCCCACACCGAGGAAGCCCTCCAGAGACTGGGAGACTGTTTTGCTGTTGCCTGCACGCAGTTTGGTCTCACAATCAGCTTGGAAAAAACAAATGTCAGCGTGCAAGATACCACCATTGCCCCTTCAATCAAAATCAGCGGTGTCACCCTGGAAGCAGTCAACAACTTTACCTACCTAGGGTCAGCCATCAGCAACACTCTCTCGATTGATATGGAGCTGGACAGAAGGCTTGGAAAGGCAAACACCATCATGGCTCGATTAACAAAGAGGGTTTGGGAAAACAACGCGCTAACAGAGCACACCAAGGTCCTAGTCTACCAGGCCTGCGTTCTCAGCACCCTTCTATATGGAAGTGAGACGTGGAGTACCTACATGAGGCAAGAATGCCGGCTCAACTCCTTCCATATACGGTGCCTAAAACGCATCCTGAAAATCAGCTGGCAAGACCGTGTTCCACACAGCGAGATCCTGCAGCGTGCAAGTACCCCCAGCATGTACTCCCTGCTAATTAAACGCCGCCTTCGATGGCTGGGTCACGTCCGACACATGGAGGATGGAAGGCTGCCAAAGGACATCTTATATGGACAGCTGGCCACTGGCATGAGAAGAGTCGGACGCCCCTCACTCCGTTTCAAAGATGTGTGCAAGAGGGACATGAAGTCATGCAACATTTCACCCGATGGCTGGGAAGAGCTGGCTGAGGACTGAGGCACCTGGAGACTGATGGTAAACAATGGCATATCAGTCGCTGATGCGAGGAGAGGCCAGTTGGCGGCAGAGAAACGTAAGAGAAAGAAGAACGCAACAACAACCACAGTAACGCAGACTTCCCAGTATGTCTGCACCAACTGCAGTAGGGACTGTCACTCACGTATAGGCCTGCACAGCCACAGCAGACGTTGCCAACAGAGACAGACAACACCCCAAGGGCGCTATTCGCATGGTCTTTCGAGACCGAGTCGCCAATGATGATGATGATGAATTTGGCCTGCTTTTTTCTTAACTTTTTTATGGTGTTCTGCAACGCTAAAAACACAAAAGTAAGATGTTTTCCTTTCGGCACACAAAAACTTTGAAGCCAGAGTACTGTCTGGAACATAGCATGAAAAACGTCAGCAATATGTTCATTTGATTTGTAGGATGCATGTGTGACCACAGTATGCAATATTCATAAAATTTCTGACTTCAGAACTCGTTCTTGGAAAGGAAGTTGTAAATATTTGCAGATGTTGACTGTGTGGTTGAAGCTGCATCAGATGTGGGTGGGGGTAACATCAATCCCATCATTAATTTATTGGAATGCGACTCTGTCTTGGATATAATGTCAGTGTCTCTGGCACATGTCTTGATTTTATCTGTTTTTATTCCAAAATAATACGAGCTCATTACTGACATTGACACTTCACTTTTCTGGTGTTTTGTACCTTTATGGGTGATATAAGGGCACTCACAGCAATAGCCCCGATGTCTATAACACACAGCTTTGTCTTGGCCCAATTATAGGAGCCTTTCCATTAAAAACACACTTCCCTGGCGACATTTTCATGCAGAAACCAAATAAGAAATAGAAAGCTGCCATATTGCTGTTCCCACATTGCTGCTAAACAGAAATCCTGAGTAATCTCTCTTTCCTTAGTTATTGAACAAGCCACAGAAAGTAAAAGGCATATAGTCGATCGAACATAATTTTTCCACAGAGGTTTCTTTAAAAAAAATATTTTGGTCTTTTATTTTCTTAAAAATTCAAGCACTTTTTAAGGATTTCTGCTCATTTTCAAGCACTTTTTTAAGGACTTTTTCCCACTGACATTAAAAATAAGCACTTTTCAAGAGGATTTTCAAAAAATAAGCACTTTTCATCTAGCAGTTGAAAATTCAAGTACTTTTAAAATCTGTGCAAACCCTGTTAATTATTAAATGTTCTTCTTGTCTTAAGAATAAACTTATTTCATGTGAATACACATTATTAGTTCTTGATTTTTAAGCATTAAATGTCAGTGAGGTATTGATGGCATGCATATTACAAAACTATTCAAACACATTGTCATTTAAATCTTGGTACAAACATCACTTGGAATTTAGAATTATTCTCTTTCCATTATAATTCCAATTTCCTTCTGCTGCAGAACCGTATCTGTTACGAAGTTATTCGATTCTTTCCAAATAAATATTTTGGCAAGAACTCTTGAACATTCCTCACTGTTATTGAGTGGAATAACTTTTACCTTTTCTTCTTAAGTAAGATTTTTCCATATATGATGCCATGTCAAAGTTTTGTCATTGTTTATCCCTATGCTTCTAATTGTACTACAATTTAATGATGCAAACAGTCAACATTTTTGAACAGCAGACAAAATGCCTAGTTACTAATTGAAATGATACATGTACTTTCACATATCTGATCTTCACCTAGCACCTGTTTTGTTCAAGGTTTATTTTTGTTTGTTTGTGAAACCACAAAAGCTATATTTAGCCAGTGTTGACCATATTATGATCTTGACAATTACCTCTTGTTATAATCATCAATGAAAACAACTCAACAGCTGTGAAAAGCCCAAAACTTTATCCCAACATTACTCAACTCATTTCCTGTAAACGTCAGCATTTGTTGATTATGACATAATATTAACCGTTGTGGTACATGTTATAATGTACTTTAGCCAACACTTCTCAATGAAAACCTGACATTGCGAAACAGACATCCGTAGAGAAAATAAGATTACTTACTTTACCATATGAATTAAACATTGGCTATGGACACGTATTATATAAAATATGGCACTGTTGGCCTAAAATTACGGCTGAGTACCACTGAGGGGTACTTTTGTAAACAAACTTAAAACTGATGGTGTAGGAGGTGGCCACTAGTGAAGGGGCTATATTTGAGGAGGACCACTGTAAAGCATAAAATGTAGGCATGTTTTTGTTTAGCCATACCCTTGAAGAGGGATTTTGTTTTCTTCAAGAAAAATAAAAACAGCATTAAGCAAGAAAAAGATTCAAAGGAAGATCACCTAATAATAAATTTCAACACAGTTACTGGTCTACATATTTTAAGGTGTCTGAATAAATGCAAAATGGTGTTACAACTGCCCTGTAGTAACCATGCCAAAAGTTCATGGTAAATCATTGGTGATTTAGAAAACCAACAATAACAGCAGACTGGGTCCTGCAGTAATTACTGATGGCAGATGTGATAAGCACTATTTAACTGGACAATTGTTCTAATTACTGGCATGATCAAATTACAAACACAACACCGTGGCTCCCAACCCTCAATTACAATCAAGAAAATTATCAGATAATTTGACCGTATAGCCATGAATTTCACTTACCTACCAGTGTTGTTTTGTACCACAAGGTTACTTTTTGTCCTAGTTACCCCTAGGACAGTCCCTGTGCTATATTAACTTTAATACCCATAAATGACTTAATAAGGTGATTTTTTTTTTGTCCTAACACCATTTTTCAACACAAGGTAGGCCATATAAGGTGGTCAGTATTTCAATGCAACAAAATTTAATAGTTCTTATTCTTAGGTGTGAAATGTGAGTAGTGGGGCAGTGATGGGATGCGGATTGCAAAACCATTCAGAAATGTTATTTCAATCTTGGTACATACATTGCTTCATATTTAAACTAATTCTTTTACTGTAAGCTCCATTTTCCCACTGCTGCAGAATATTCTTATCTGTTACAATCTTGTTTATCTGAGTCTTCCCAACGTAACATTTTTTGACAAGAACTTTCCTTATTGTCATCAAGTCGAATAACTTCTACTTTTTGTTCTAAAGTATCAATTCTCCATTTATGTGATGGCATGCAAAAGCTTTTATTAACAATTTATTCCTATGTTGCTAATTTTACAGTACTGCAATTTATTTAGGCAGATAAAACTTTTGTAGAAATGAAATGCCTTGTTTATAAAGGAAGTGTTACATGTACTGTTGAGTGATTTTTCAGTCATTTTGTCTGGTACCGCACCGTTACCATCTTACCGTTTTTAATTTCAACCATTTCTTCTTTTATATCGCTGGTCGATATAGGACCTTTTATAATTTTTTAAAAATATTATACAAATAACATTTTATTTGGCGTTAAATAGCCTAACAGTGCTGATGCGCTGTTAAAAAAATCAATCAATCAATCAATCAATCAATCATTGTCTGGTACCCCATTTTGTTCGAAGTTAATTTCTCTCTCTGGCATTAAACCCACAAAATCTATTTTTAGCTATGCTGACCATGTTATGATCTTGACAATTACATCTGGTCATAATCATCAAAGAATAAAAATTGCTGTGTGAAGCCCAGAACTCTATCACAACATTGCTGATGATATTTCCTGTAAATGTCAGCATCCATGACATAATACTAACCTTATTGGTACATGAACTTTAGCTAACTCTTCTTTCAGTAATGAAAATTTGACATCAGTAAACAGACATCAGGAAAGATAATCAGATTACTGTATGAATTAAATATTGGTTCTGGACACATATTATTAATAAAATGTGGCTGCTTGTGAGGGGTAAATTTTACATTGGTGCACCAATATGTTGGCCACTGGTCATATAAGTAGGGTGTCCTTTCTTCAGGGGTATTTCTGAACACAAACTCATCTGTACCATGGGATTCTGGCCATAAAAAGTGGGTGACTGCTAGTTGGTGGTGGGGTGTTCATGAAGGGGACCACTGTACCATGAATGTATGGTAGCTTCTGACATGTTAAATCTTGAGGGTTAAATCAATCTCAAAAATGGATTTTACACATGTATTATTCAATATGACCTTATTGGGAGAGAGAATACACCACTACAGTGGAGAGCACAACATATACAATGGGAGTTAACTCTTCTAGTAACTACATACCTGTGATGGAGACAAATAAGCATGTACTTATTCTTATGTTACGTGTTTAGGCTTGAATAAACAGTAGCAAAAGAAAGAGTAAAGACAACAAGCTTTGAAATTTTTTTATTTCCCTGGAAAAATACTGTAAAAATGAAAAAATATAAACTTACGGTTTTAGGAATCAAATCCAAAAATAATCCAAGAATAATCAACAAATAAAATTCCTAATAATAAAATGTTTTAATGATTTCAAGCTCAAGTCCCGATGAAGAATCCAAGATGAAAGACAATGACGTATGCTGTAACCCATAGTGTGTTGAAGTCTACAGTTCCTTGAAGAAACAATAAATATCACTTTTCATTGGATATCCGAATAAAATTTTTATGAGAGATGTCTTTGTTCAAGGATTTTGTATGAGCACATGTATATCTCCAGGAATTTTTAAAAATCCTTTTGAATCCAAATAATTTGAAATAACTCCAAATGACACAACAGACACTTTCCAGTGTAAAGAAAAACGCCCAAATGAAATAATTTCTCCAAAACAAAGATTATATCGTATTCTAAAAAACAGTTTCGAAAATCCCCAAGTTGCAAAATCGAAAAGGGTGGTCTTTTGATTGTGTTTATAACGTGTACGCCTAACATGACCCTGACAAAAACCAATAATTTTACTCTAAGAAATAAAATTATAAAAATTGTTTACATTTTACACCATAAAGTCACATCATGACCTCAACAACAAACAATCATTTTAAAATAAAAATAGAACTTATTTACATGGCTACTACAAACTTTGAATCAAGGTCAGGATCCAGGTCAACACCTGGTGTTTACAAAAACGAACAGTCAAGGTCATACTATTTTCTGGAAAAAGTATGAGTTCCTAGCAAACATTATTTTGACATATAATGAAATTTAAAAAAAATAAAATGATTATAAAACTTGCAAACGATTAAATCAGATATAATTAAATCAAATACACATAACATTATTATGAGCTTTTAACCTTATGAAATTTACCAAACAATAATTTTCAAAGCCCAAAGTGTGGAATTTCTAATTCGATCCAAGTGGCATTTAACTTTAATATATCTGTGAATTCTAATTGGAAAGGTTCATTATAAAAGCAAAACAAAGACTATGTTTCTAATAGCCATGACTTTATTGTGAAAATTTCAATAGTTCAAGGATAACCTCCATATGAAATGCATGGATCCTGAATTCATCAGGTGTGCAATATTTAAAAACATGACTGCCACAGAATAAGGCAAGAAATAACTTAGTTTTGCCTTCGAACAATTTGATCATTTTCGTCATACCTGCATACAACGTTACCTAGGGTGGATAATTGTTTCTTTTAGGTAAGCAACTGAACTAGCATGTATCTCGGCGTATATCGCTTGCGGCGAGACATGCTAAAAGTACGGTATGCATGGGTATTCTACCCTTACAAATACTCACTCTCTTGTAGATTTAAGGCAAGTTTAATTTCTAACTGATCTTGTCAGTGAGTGAACATTCTCCATTTTTGTTCTCCAGCCATAGGGGTTAAGTGTTACATTTGTGTTTTATTTGATATGTGAAGCGTATTCAGTTTTTAATGTTGTATCATGAAATGATGCCTTTACTACTACAGATTTGAAACCTTTGAATTGTTACAAATTGCTATTAGGGATTTAATTTAGTAGCATGTATCTATTTTAGTAGCATGTATCTATAGATTTTAATTCTGTACCTGTTATTATGACCAGTTTGGTTTTATTGCAGCTGTCTGTACCTGTTGGTACCTGTCTGTACGTACGTCTGTGCGCGCAGTGGATCCATGAAGGGTGGGCATGGCCAATACAAGTGTGCCAACCCATTTTAGGAGAACTATGTGCTGTCAGTGTGTATGTGTGTGCGGGTTTATCAGGCTGTCAGTCTGGCTGGCTGTGTGTCTATATGGATATGGAAGATGATGTAACCACCAAGGCAATTTGAAGATGAAACTGCTAATTTGTAAACTTGTCCGATACAAGTGTGGGCCAACCCAAAAATTTGGGAAAACTGGTTTGTCAGTGGACACATTTGTAAGTTTTCACAAATATTTATGAATCGTACAGCTGTATAAATGACCGAGTCATCTGCTTATTTCAACTGATTGTTGTTTCAATTGAGTACAATTGAGTCATTTTGACTGCATGAAATTATCTGAATCTATTTTCATTCCAAGAGATTATTTGAATGTCACTTCCATTACATGAAATTACATGAGATTGTATGAATCTCCGTTTCATCACATGAGATTATTTGAATCTCACTTCCATTACGTGAGATTATAAGAATCTTACCGTCATACGTTTGATTATATGAATCATTTTTTGCCTCCTATTTGTGAATGTTTGGGTAGAGTAATTGAAGGAGACATGTTTAGAGCATGAAAGTATCACTGTATTTGTAGTATATATATTTTTATTAATTCATATCATAAACTTCCATCTTTCATCACATTGTGTTGTCATTCGATCCAAGCATCCATTCAGGTCTATCCTGTTACAATGACTGACCCTTTAAGTCAAGAGCATAAATTCTCATTGCCAAACTTGAAAATATGCTGTTCACATATGCATGTCTACCTTAAATAATATAAATTCTTGATGAATGTGATACTAATTATCTACAGCTTTTGGCATTCAATAATAATATTCTTATCATCAGCAAGAATTCATTAAAATGTATTCATACGGTATTATGTGATTTACTATGTGAAAATGTTAAATATATTAAAAAATATAAAATATGACAGAGGCATAAAGAGACAGACACATGGATGCAAAGTCTAACAGTGATGACGAAAAAGCAAACTGGGACATAGTACAACCTAAAGTTAAATGAGACAGAAAGACGGGAAATGTTGCAAAGGTAGAAAAAGAAAAAAATTAAAGAGAGATGGAAAAAGTGACAAATTAAAACTTATACATATCTATGCAAGAAGGGCAAGTTGTAAATACATACCTGTCTGCCAACCTATAGAAGACCAGAATTCTATGTCTTTGCTCATCATCTCGTGTGGCCCAGTCAAACAACTGAAAGAAAATTTCACTACTGTGACCAGGAATGGAGGAATGGAGTTGTACACAAGCAGTGTTTCAGCCAAGTATAAAAAAGGAGCCATTTAGCCCCTTTTCATTTGAAAAAAAAATGGGCAAATTGTAATAGTCATAATGGGCAAGCATCAAAATAAAACGAGATATCATTTTCAAAGTCAATTTTGAAATGTTATTTGCATGAAAAACCAATAAAATTCTTTACTTTAAGATTCTCCTATTTAGAGCCTCTGAACATACCTAATGATGTGGAAAAAGTAAAACTCTACAATTATATGCTCAGGGTTCATTCTAAGCTGCATCCTCATGCCAAAGAGCCATATATTTTTCATCTCTGGCACATAAGAAAGTTCATTCCATGGTGCCAAAAAGATGTATAAAATATACCTAAGAATTATTAAACAAAAAGAGATCTAAACGACTGATTTTAGACTTAACTGAGTACATCCCAAACTAAATTAATATACTGTACACTCTGCCAAAGAAACATAAGATGATCAAGTTTATTTACTGAATCTGATTAGCTTAGGCACCAATCGAGAGCATATGATTCATGCAACTGTATTGATGAAATCTCAAGTAAAATCTCTGCTACATTTACTTCCAAAGAACTGTATGGGGGGGGATATAGACTCAATTGTCCAAAATAAATTCTTTTTAGAATAGAATGGTAACTCGAACATGAGGAATTCAATTCCCAGCATGAGCGCCCACAAGAGAAGCTGATAATAATCACAGGTGCTTTGGGTCCTGGATTCATAAATTTCTGCAATAAGTATTCACTGTTCAGCATTATACACTTTGCATCCATCACTGGACTATAGCACAGTTTGCTACAATTTCCTTTTCAACTAAAATAACTGTCACCTGAAAATGGACATGGTTATTTTATTGGACAAAAAAACTGCAGGAAAAAATGATCTGGTCTGACTCTACAATGACTGATTTCAAAGCAAATAATGTTGGACAGGTAAACATTTATTGCAGAAATTAATAAATTCATAATGTGAGTGCCTCAGACAATAAGGTTTTGAATTTCTAGAGTAAACAAAAACAGGTAGGGGTATTTGTGACCCGTATTTTTTCTAAATGATCCAATTTGTTTTTGTTGTAATCGGACCAATGTAAAACAACTTTCTCATTTTTGGAATGTACTCTGTAAGCTCCTCCAACATTACAGTCATTTGTCTTTGTGAACTATAAGCTTTCAAAAGATTTCTTGGTGGGGGCTGTGCCTGCTTTCGTTCTTTGATTCCACCATTTCAGAATCTAATTCTTCATCAGAAGTTTTCAATACCAATTTTTGTTTGAAATCCAGTAAATGACAATGACCAAGCAGAGCTAGCAGTGTTTTGAAAGATGCATATCTGAAGTCCAAGCTGTATACATTCTGAGCTAAATCTCCCATCAATCATATACCCAAACAAAGGGAATTAAAAGTTTTTTCACAATACCTAAGATATGCCAAGGGAAACAAGGTCTTTTTAAATAACTATAAATAAGGTCTTCTTAAATAACTAGGATTACCAGTGAGAAAAATCTGGGAAACTCTTTTTCTTTAATCATTAAACCCTGTACAAAAGTATGAAACTGCAGAGTGGAACCAAACCTCTCAACTTAGACTGGGTACCCAGCTATAGCTAATTTATACAGCTTTCTTTGACACTGGGAACGAGTCAATCTCTTAACCAAGAAGTATTACAGGATATACTGGGTAAACTATTTTTTTCTGGACAGTCATAACTTTTGCAACATATGGGATATGAGAAATCAGGAAACTAGATCAGGAAAGCAATGAGTGCTATCAAGAAAGATGGATTTTTTTTATTTTTACAAAAACAATCATTGAGGAATTTGTACATTTAAGGTTTGTTTGGTACATCTTATCACATTAAAGGTAAAGAAAATCACACCATTGTGCATTAAATCTTTTTTCTGGACTTTTGAGTTTTGCACAATTCTCACAATGATGTCCTGGCTGAAACACTGCACATGGCATTCAAGAAACAATCACTACTTAAAATGGAAGTTTTATATGAAAAATTTTAACTTCAGTTTCTGGTAAACATTTGCATGGAGGTGTGCAATAAAGGAAACTGTGTTCTTTTCTATTGTTTACCACATGCCTTTTCCATCATCACAATTTTTTAAATTCTTTCATCTACTCCTTTCACTGCAATATTTACAGATGTCTATGTTCAAAATCACATTTAAAGAAAAATTTGATGAATTAATAGTATTACCTTGAAAAGAAAAGGTTTAAAGGTGGCTTCTGACAGCTTCATCACCATGGTGATAATTGTTTCTATTGCAACTCCTTCAATTGTTTCTACCTTGTGATGCGACACCTTCAAGAGACAACAAAAATTAATTAACTAAAAATACAGTAAATCCCTGCTACAACATGCTTTGTTATAAGATGAATTTGGATATACCATGGCTCTTAAAAATGACAAGAGTCTGATTTTATAATTTGGCAAGATGTTATTTCTTGAAGCAAAAATATTGTTGCTTTGTGCTTATTTTCAAAGATGTTAACTCCTAAAAAAGCTGATAATTGTTAATCTGATTACTTCCAAACCATCAATTAAATCATTGTCTCTCTTTGTTGTTTCTGCAATGCATCTTGTGTACAATCATTGATAAATCCTGGGTAAACAAAAGTCACTAGATGTATGCGAAGTCATCTAGCATACAAATCCAAGTGCAAACAAAGTGGTGGTCTAAAATAATTTCTCATCTGAATTTAAAAATAAATTATCTATGAACAATAAATGAAAACAACCAATGCTTACTCATATAATCATCATTCACACCCAATGAGAGAATAACCGAATATTTTTATGCAGGTCACCTTTTACCCACGAAATCGAATGGTTTGTCCAGGAAGTTATACACACTTGTTAGAGTGTTCATCTTAAATATATTTTGAGGTCAATACTACTGACCAACTGTATGAATTTCAGTTCAAGTATTTATCCAACCTAAATACAAGTTTCTTTTCAGAAACTCTCAATGTACGATTATGCATTTTATTGTCAGTAAAATATCAGACCCTTTAGAGATGTCCAGTAAATATGAACGTTTTATAAGTTAGCATGAGTGCAACAATAAAGACTCAAGCATTTAGATTTGAATGGAAGTTTTTCTGTGCTGAAATTATGATTCTTTGAACACAATGATGATGAAATTTATATTATGAACAAAATGAAACTGGTTGCTGTGTACACATAGTTTAACTATTTACAGTTCAGTTGCCAATTTTGGTACACATTTATCATTCAATGAATGGTTCTCTGCCCAGTAAATAAATATTAAATATAAATACTTCTTGTTTAATATGCATCACTGATGTCCAGTTTTGAGCCCCTCCCCCCCACTTCAATCTTCTACAACTTACAGGATACATATGCAATATTTTCATCAGTTAACTGACTTGGTTGAATAATGCATGGCATGGTAATAGTATGATGGCACTTTGCGGACCCTGACCAGCATGTTATAGCAGGGTTTCAATGTACCTGCATTTTAAGGTAAAGAAAAAGAAAACAGTTAATGAATACACATAATTCATGCTGTAATACTGTAAAATAAACTTTGACCATTTGACAGAGCAAGTGTACATAGGTATGATACAATACAGTGAAGTGTTAAAACTTACAGAACTCATTGCAAGTTTGATGCTCTAAAATGTCATGACATATCAGCATCTTTATTAGCATCTGTATGCACCGCAAGTTTCAATTACATAAATGCCTGTACTTTCATTGTTCTGTAAACCCTTTATTTCATATCACATTTGTCAAGTACTGAATGCAAAGATCAGTCCTGCACTTTCTCTATGTAGACATGATAATGTAAATGCTTAATATTTCAAGCAAATTCCAACAAATATGGAATATATTTAGTTGAACTTATCAGTTACATTTTTATAATATTTTTTAGTATAGGCTATTTGTTGACATTGAGTCCTAACCCTGCCATATGCTGTTTGTGAGTAGGATCCATCCCAATCATTATGTTGGGAAACTTTCTGGTCAAATAATATCTGCCAAGATTGCTGACTCTCAAAAGGCAGGTTGTCAGAGATATGTTTGACATATGTCACCAATTGCAAGGTGACTATATGATAACTCTTATTATAATAACTCATGAGATTTACATGTTTTTTCATACAAAAGGCAATTATCTCAAATAAAATCAGTGTGAAAAGATCTAATGTTCTGAAGACACTGCAGAAAATATCCAGCAAGAGTACCATGAATACATGAGTCCCATGTTTAATAACAGTCTTCTATGACAAAATATCCAACAAGAGTACCATGAATACATGAGTCCCATGTTTAATAATAGTCTTCTATGAAACAATATCCAACAAGAGTACCATGAATACATGAGTCCCATGTTTAATAAGTCTTCTATGAAAAAATATCCAACAAGAATACCATGAATACATGAGTCCCATGTTTAATAATAGTCTTCTATGACAAAATATCCAACAAGAGTACCATGAATACATGAGTCCTATGTTTAATAACAGTCTTCTATGAAAATAACTAAAATGTATGGACAGAAGCCACATTTGTTCTGATGTTGACCTTTACCCTAAAAACCAATTAGCTTTTACCTTACTACTTAATGTAAATAATCCATAAAGTTTGGCCTAGGACTGTGATTGAGAGCAAATATTATTGCATAGAAACCATTTTTTTTCTTTCATTCACAGTCATCATGACTTTTAACCTTTTGTCCCCCAAATCAACTTTTCTCTTGCTCTAAGTGCAAGCCATCTAGAGAGTTTGGTCCAGATAAATGATGTATAACTAATGTTATTCTGTGGATACCATTTTTAATCTTTCAAAGGCTTGGGCCTTTGACCTTCAGACACAAAACTGTTAAGGTTCTTCATTACACAAAAGTGAAAGCCATCCACAAAGGTTGGTAACTGTTGATGAAGGAGAACATAAACCATTTTTCTTTTTACACTCATAAAAATGCCAAAATCTAAAGGGTTCTTCCGGACCCCAAGTGCAAGTCAGGCATAATGGTACCTGGTGATATGGGCAATGAAGAAGCCTGAACAAAGTAAACTCTGTCTTCTTTTATTAGGAAAGCAAAGATGACATCACTCTGTGATTCTTTTTAGTCATAAACTGAGTGATAGTAATTTATCAAAACCAAGCTCAGTAACTTGGTGTGGTATTCCCCAGGTAAAATTATTTCTTGCAGGTGTTGATATCAACTGTACCTACAAAACAAACTTGTGCACATTCTTAAGCATGCATTTTAATAGCTGGATGACCATTAACTCTTTTCTTTCCCCTGCAAGTCATCATTTGTTATCAATGCTAAATTTATGCAAGTTATTCTTTGATAATGAAAATATACCAAGTTGTGTTTTGAAACATGAAACATCAATATGTAAAGAACTATTTGTGTTTAAGAATAGAATTTCTGAATATATTTATTAAAGATTTTTAACTGCTGTGCTTGCATTATTTTCTTTGTAAAATCACTCTCAAACTGTAAGTGAACCAACGCTATTTGAAAAGCGCTGTATGGTCAAGGTTGTTTTCTTGCATCACATGGAGAAAATTAAAAAAGCCATGAAGCTAATGCTATCTAACCAATGCACAACGTTACTAGAAATAGGAAGACAAACACTGAAAGCATAAATATGCAATCCAATTTGGATTGTTATACTGAAGCTATAAAGTAAACAGTCATATAAAAAAAATCCCTGCTTCTAATAATTGATGCACTTGCATGATAGGCATGGCACCATATTTGTTCTTTGCCATATGCTGATTCTGTTAGATGGATAGAGTTCATCCTTATTATGAACTTAAATGCTTCAGTTCATCATCAATGAATAACTACTGTCATGTTTTATCAACAACAATGAAACTGAACATTGATGTTTTGATATTATTAAATGGTCAGTCCATTACTTAAGGTTTATTTGCCGTAGGTCTCTACACCATGTATTTTGGCCATAAGACTTAACTGCCATTAGAATAAGCAATTTAATTTCCCACTTTAACAAAACCTCACCAAACAACTCACATTTAAATAAATATCATGTAGTTAAGTTGAGGTTTACTCATCTGTAACATCAACAACCACAGTGGTTTGAACGGTTCAACACTATGTGTTAAGAAAGTGAAGGAAGAACCCAGGAATAAACACATACCTATGGGAAACTACTGGCAAGCTTTCTAACATTCCCAACTAGGTTGAGTCTGAGACTCAAACTCACATGGATGGAGATGAGATGGCAGCGATCAGTAAAGACTTTAGACCGCTAGGCCATCCAGGGCCTCATGAGTGGAATTAACATATTACACAATACAGTCAAACCTGTTTGCAGCAGCCACCCATGGGAAAAGGCATAAATGGCCATTGTAGACAGGTTGCCTTTGAAGGCAGGTTATGCTTTCAAAATTGGTTCATGACACATCTATGTACTGAATAGCAACAGCATTATTATTGGTCATATTATCATTATTTCACATTTATTATTATTATTATTATTATTATTATTATTATTGACAGTACTAGTATGCTACCAAGACACATGATTTAGTTTAGCTATTTAGCAAAGAGAAAAATAACAGAATTTTATGAAATAAGTTTCACAGAAGGATAATGATTCTTCACTTTAATCCATCATATATATGAAATGATAACTAAGCCTAATAAAAGTCACTGATCTTTGTTTATTCTGTGCATAGCTCCATCCCCACTTCTTTTGCGATGTCTGAAACTTCTATCAACGATTTCTGCCTGTTTGATTGTCCATGATGAATTGCAAATCCTTTCAGTTTATGTATGCAATCCTGTATCTTTACATAAAGTGCATACAATTGACTTCTGGTTAGGGCAGTGGTATAACTGGGCATGAAAACAGGTCTTTACACTTTAAACAATTGATGGATGAAGCTGTTGCTTGAAATACAGTCAGCTTTTGTTTGTGAACTCTGATGATTTGGGAATGAAAAGAAGCTTCCTGGGGCTAATGCTAATAGCACCTCAACTGTAAGGGATATTATTGCAGTGTACATTAACTCAGACATTACACATATTTTTGCTTCACTGGAGATAGCTATGACTCAAAATCTTAGAATAACAATTAACATATTCATCCAATTAACACAGAAAAACAAAGAAAATCAATTTAAAAAAGAATTGCTTCAATCCTCTCCTGTAAGGACAAAATCCGCCTTACTTTTAAATCCAACATGTTGACACCTTTGAGTTTCACTGGATTATGATAAGTACTATCAAAATATGAAACTTTTAAACATCAATTCACATAATACACCTATATATATGTCATGCCTTGCTCATCAAACAAAAGAAGTTTAATTTGCAGTCTTGAAGCAGTCACTGCTGATATGCTCCTGTGACCACAGAAGGCAGGGTGAAACCACTGCTTAGTTAAGAAACACTTGGCCGTTGTGGAAGACAGGTGACCACTGATTACATGACATTTATACAGGAAATTTGCTGGGGGAAAATTAGAATGGTCATTGTGACCAGGTGAATGCTGAACTCCAGTGACTGTTAGGACAGGTTTGACTTTATTGTGAGCTGAATCATTCTGAAGTATATTTACAGCAGTATGTGAACTACAACTGATTTCATGGATTTTCATATAAATGGATATAAAATGGCAAGCATTATGTATTTTAATGGATTTAATTCTAGCAAATTGTAAACTGTTAATATATCTATGACATATTCCACTCAATAATATAATTGCAGTTGACATTGAAGTTGTCATTTTTCCTACTGATTTATCTATCCAGTTGTTTATTTTTCCACAGTGCAACTCTTACTCACTGATGACAAGTGGTCACCCCTTCAGATGGATTCGACTTGCAACATACACCTCGACTTATAGGAGGGTGCATGAGAAAGCGGCTTTTTTTAGCCTGGGGGTGGAGACTAATAGTAGAATATATAGGAAACTGCAATGTGTTGTGCACTATTAATTCATACAACCAAAATACATCACATTAGAAAGAATGCCATTCCCTTCCCAGATCCTTCCTGGTTCAGCTGCTCTTTTTTGTAAGTCTGGGTGGGTGATTAAGAAGGTCTGAAGAGAGGTCATAATTTTGAAAGATCCTTCTTAATGACCATTGATATATAATCTATAAGAAGAAAGATGGACAGGTGATGGAAAATTAATACCACTTGGTGTTCATGTTCATGCATGTAACGATAGAAGTAGACCTATTGGAAGCACAAGTGATTGGTTACTTTCTTTTTACTGATGTGGTACATGTGATAACCAGACCACAGACAAACAAACAGGAAACTGCCACACTTACCTGGCTCTGTTCTTGTCCCCTTAGATCCAGACAAGTGAAGAAAAAGGTCTGTAGGGAGGTCAGGTGATGCGTAAGCTCTTCCTTACTGATGTGTTGAATGTGATCACTCAGGAGCTGTAGCATGGCTGATACACAGACCTATAGGAGGCAGACAGAAAGATACTTATATAAGAAAACCTACATTGGACACTTCAAAATCTTCAGGAGGCTTCATGGAGCTCAATGTCTTACCTCCAAAAAAGATAAGATGTACTTCAATCCATAGACAGGGTTCCCAAACATTTAAAAAAAAACCTTTCCATTTATTTTTTAGATCTTTCCTCGATGAAATTTACTTTTTCAATATTCACTTAGGACCCTTATTGAATGGAATCAAAGGCATTTTGGCTTAGAAAATGTGCATTTTTTAAAATCAAAAAATGTTTCATTTTTTAGGCTCACCCTGAACATCTGAACTGAGCATAAGACCAAGTACTAAAACACATGATGTATCACTAGAAACATGAAAAGCTAATGAATTCATATACATTTTGCTATTGAATTCATATACATTTTGCTATTGAATTCATATACATTTTGCTATTGAATTCATATACATTTTGCTACTGAATTCATATACATTTTGCATGTAACTTGTTTTAATTTACAAAATAAAAATGTTAACTTTACTCTGCTTTATTACATATGTGGATATAAGGAAAATTTGTTTTAGAAAGGGTTGTTATACATTTAAAAATGATATAACTTTGTATAAAAGGGACAGATTATTGTAAAGAATTCACTTAAGTCTGGTTGTACACCATGTGTTTTCAATATAACCTGAAATATGGACTGTATATTTAATGCAGTCATTGTTTAGGACACAGACAGCATCAGGTTCTGCATTGAAAATTGCCCCAACAGTCAGCATATTTCTACATATTAAGCAAAGTCAGATAGTTAAACTCGTTGCAAAGGAAAGTTTGAGTGATTGAAGGTTATTGATAAACTAATTACTAACAACAATGTTTAACACTGTTCTTAGTGCCAACTGCCAAATAATAAGCAAAGATCTATCACAATACATTTTTGTAACCTTAATATGAACAAAACAGAAACTTGGGCAGATAAACTTCATTAATTTAGTCTTACCAACATTACATGCTGCAGATGAGTTTATATATTCAAAATGCTACACTGGTCTTTATACCTTATATAAAAGAGGAGACTGATATGGATCAGACTAAGGGGAAACCAGTCTACTTAAATCAATCTGAATGAACGCTTGGATTGACTATATAAATATATTTAAGGCAAGGACCTAAATGATCCATGCACCAATTGTATCGTTCCTCAATCTACTAAAAGCGAACTCCAATGAGAACTTGCAAAATGAAAAGGCTTTTCTTGTTTGGGAAAAAGCCTTTTATTTCTTCATATTTTTCCTAATTTCCCAGTAGAATGGAAATCCTATGAATATGACCCTTAAATAAGTTTCACACGAAACTATAATGCTGAATCAGATTATGACAAGGCCATTGCTACTGTCACTGAGAGAAAAGCAATTCTAGGTCAGGTTATCTGTTAGTACAAGAAAGACTAAAAATATAGTACACACTTATAATACTAATAACACTATCAGAATTACAAATAACAGCATTAAAGTCCACCTATCTTTTGTTATATCACCCTACATTATTACATAATTTTCGATATAATGCAGCCATTTCATGGCCATCCATTACAAAATTTCACACACACACACACACACACAGACACAGACACACACAAACACACACACACTTTCTAATATTCAATGGCTGAAAAACTTGTTATTACAATCAGTTTTTGTCTGTCACTGCATCCCCTCGTAAAGCCAAAGATTTTCTTGGGTGGTACATCATCATATAGTTCTTCATGCAGTACTTGTCAAATTACTTCTGCCTCACAATGTCAAATTACTTCTGCCACACAATGTCAAAATACTTCTGCCACACAATGTCAAATTACTTCTGCCACACAGGGGCCCCGAGTGGCCGAGTGGTCTAAAGCGCTCTCCGTCACGGATCACTGCCATCTCACCTCTGTCTGCGTGTGTTTGAGTCTCGGGCTCGGCAAATGTGGATATGTGAGAAAGCTTGCCAGTAGCTTCTCGTGGGTCAGTGGTTCTTTCCGAGGTTTTCCCGGTTCTTCCTCCACCATTAATACTGGCCGCCATGTATAGCCTATCTTGTGCTGAAAAATGGCATTAAACCCTATAACAACAACAACAACAACTTCTGCCACACAATGTCAAATTACTTCTGTCACACAATGTCAAATTACTTCTGCCACACAATGTCAAAATACTTCTGCCACACAATGTCAAAATACTTCTGTCACACAATGTCAAATTACTTCTGCCACACAATGTCAAATTACTTCTGCCACACAATGTCAAATTACTTCTGCCACACAATGTCAAATTACTTCTGCCACACAATGTCAAAATACAGTGGTCCCCCTCTTATATGGCCATCCTTCTGCACCCGGAAAGTGGCCTTATAAGATGGGTGGCCTTTCCAGAAGGGGACTAAATTTTTTGTGAGAAGTATATGTGATATACTTCTTAAGTAAGAAAGCTACATACTTCAAAGCAAGTATTGATTCATGAGAAAAACATACAAGCTTCACTATGGCATCTTTACCTTCATCCATATTTAATAACTTCAAACAAATCTTTACCGTTGTGTGACAAATGTATTTTAGTGAGCAAAAAGACTGTTATTGCCTTGATTTTAGGCCGGGGTTTTGCTCATCCCCTTTTGGTTCAAATACGTACAAATTCATCAATAAATCATTTTATGATCAATTGTCAAAAACATTTTGAGAGAGTGTATGTGTGATTTAGAGTTTTAACTTAGCTTTAAAAATGTTCCCGTCATATCGATATGATGTCTGCAGTGTAGCAGTTTATAGTGATGTCTAGCAGTGAGGCATCATGCCGTAGACATTTAGCATCCCACCCAGTCACATTATACTGACACCAGGCTGACCAGTCCTAACACAAAACTCTAATGCTGAGTGCCAAGTGAGGTAGCTGCTAGTACCATTTTTTATAAGTCTTTGGTGTGACTCAGCCAGGGACTGAACCACAACCTCCCACATCTGAGGCTAATGCTGGAGAGAATTCTTAAATTGGTGACAGGTTTTCATTTCCCTATGAAAAGCCCAATCCCTTTGGTAGCCTCAGGAATATGATTACGTCCATCGCCTCAGTCAGACTAAAATCTAGGCCAATTTAATTAACAACAACTATAAAGCCACGTACTAGCAGCAACAATGAATAAAGTGATTGTTTAATCACACATGTTGGTTGACAATGGGATTTAAATCAAATGAATATTATCATTTTTTATACATGTGTTTTCAATCAGGATGCAACTGATATGTGAATTATGTAATAATTGAACCACACTCAAATTCATGGATTTTTAATATACATGTACTTAATGCAATGTGAATTTTATTACACAAAGATAACAGAAATGTAAGCTGTCATATTACAAGTGCATTGCAGACAGATTTTGTCTACATTTAATCAAAATTTCTATTGTTTATTTTCTCAAAAAGTGTAAATCCTACTCATTAATGACACATCACCCTTTAGAGATTATTTTCCCTTATATGTAGGTCAAAGAGAAATTTGCTTTTTTTATCCCCACCCCTAACATTTATGTTAACATTAACTTACATCAACAACACTACTGCAGGCCCAAGCATGTCAAGATAAATTGGCATTACTGTACTGTGTAACAGTGAGGGAGAACTGCAACTGTAACTCTAACATGCTACAGACGACTGTACTCGACTGAACAATACGATAACACACTTGTCCTAATACATATGTTCACTTTACTTCATTACTGACTGTAATAAAGACAAAAAACACTATATTTTGAGGTACATGCATCCTGAGTCATTTCTCTATTACCTACGAAGTTTGAGGTTACATGATCGTGTTCATCTATAAACCCTCCCCATTCCCTCAATATATTTTGGATAACTCTAACTGCTTTAGTACTTACAATTCTTTCTTGTAGAAGACGTTCATAGCAGGTCAGTATGGCTGGCAGCAGAACTCGGCTGGGAAGAAGTGTGGCCAGCGAATGCCTGAAGTCACAATGGTACACAAGATGTGACTACTTTACACAGAAAATTGCACAAACAGATCCTAATTGAACCATTAGTTACAAACAATTCTGCAATTTTCTTCTTAGTTCATAGTGTCACACCACAATTCCAAAGAAAGTGATGTATATTACAGGGCTCAAGAAAACAATTCACTATCAGATGAGATGAATATTTGTTGAATTGCTCTATGCAAGAGGAAAAGGTTTCCTTGCAACAATGATCACCTGTTATGTATATTTAACTTTAATAATTTGTTTGCTTTTTTAATGATTATATGTTAAGAACATCTGTATTTTGTACCTGACCTTGTCCAAAATCAAGTTAATGGTGTACCTGACAAGTGATCTTTATTTTGTAAACCATATAATACATAGCAAATATTTCTCTATCATTGTGGATTAAATATTTCAATCATTATTTGCAGCAAACAATTTTACTTCAATCTGAGTTAAAGTTACAGTCTTGAGAGAGTTCCAGAATGGAAATTTCCTAGTGGCTCATATTTTCAAAAAATGGTAATTGTAACTCAGGCCAAGTAGAGGGTATATAATCTTGTTTACCTAAGAATGATTCATTTTGTCTTAACATCGGAAGCAGAATCAGTCTTATTGTTGTGTTGAGCTTTTGATTTGGGTGGATTCATTTATTCAAATCATTTTTCAATGGAATTACTAAGTGCTCAATAATATTTGTCAACTAAATCTTTAATTTGGAATTAAAGTGAATTCAGACAAAGACAATTTGGATTTGTGTGTGTGTGTGATTAGGATTTTTAATCTAGCTTTAACAATTTTTCAGTCATATCACTATGATGTCTGCAGTGTGGCAGTTTACAGTGATGTCTAGCACTGGGGCATCATGCCGCAGACATGTAGCATGATGTCCCACCTAGTCACATTATCCTGACACCAGGCTGACCAGTCGTTGTTGTTGTTGTTGTTTTAGGGTTTAACGCCATTTTTCAGCACATGATAGGCTATACATGGCGGCCAGTATTAATGGTGGAGGAAGAACCCGGGAAAACCCCGGAAAGAACCACTGGCCCACGAGAAGCTACTGGCAAGCTTTCTCACATACCCACATAGGCTGAATCCGAGACTCGAACCCACGCAGACAGAGGTGAGATGGCAGTGATCTGTAACGGAGAGCGCTTTAGACCACTCGGCCACTCGGGGCCCCCTGACCAGTCGTAACACTAACCTCTTAATGCTGAGCGCCTAGCGAGGCAGCTGTTAGTACCATTTTTGTAAGTCTCTGGTATGATTTGGCAGGGGTTCGAACCCATGACCTCCCACTTCCGAGGCGGATGCTCTAACTACTAGGCCACCGGAGCGGTATCAGTTTGGATTATATTATTATGATACATCCTGAGACTGTTAGCACAATGCCACACTCCAGGCCACTGGCACATTAGCATCTGCAAAACTACAGGCATATCAACACATTCAATATTGGAATTTATTTGGAATACCACAGGAATTCAATTGGAACATCGTGCACTTGGACTTGTGAAGAAATTTCTTGATTATTTGGGACTGAATTCACAATACTGCTAGTTCTTTTCAAATTTTCACTTTGTATTCAAGGAAAATAAATTTTTTGTTGAATTTTCCACAACTTGTTAGTTTTTGCTCTTTTGTTATTTAGTTTAAAAACAGCCATATACTGCACAGGTGAAATCAAAGATTTTTGTTTTTGTTAAGTTATATAGGTGACTGATTAATTGGTGTTTAATAACACAGGAAATGTGATTTTTTTAAAGGTAAAAACTGACTTGCATCAATTTTCTTTTATTCTGTGCCAATGTAGTTAATGGCTTTATTACTACACTGATAAAATAGTCTCAAACTTTGCAATTTTTTATGACAGTGACTTTTATAAATGTATCTCCTAAATATAAATGCCTTAAAATGTGTATTTTTGTCAACACACAAAATAGAAACAATTTTTGTTTTTTGTTTGCACACATTTTGCATGGGAAAGAGAGATTAAAATTAAAACAAGAGCTGTTGATTCAGAGGACTTCAGTATGTAACTAAGAGATATGTGAAACCAAAGAGAGAACAGGTCATTAGAAGCAGACCAAATTGTGGCAGCTTTTGAACAAGAGTGTTTTGAAAAAGCCTGAACCTGGTCTTACAGCTTTCTTGTTGGTGAAATACACTTGTTATTGTTTTGAGCTGATGCTAATAAATATTTAATGTTGAATTAGAAACAGGAATTAGCTTCTGTTTGATTTTAGCTGAAACAATGGAAATTTAGGTAGTATCGTTAAACAGTTTACTATTGTCATCTTGTGTGTTAGTGAAAACAAATCCTAATTCTGGGGGCTGGAAGTTGAACCGAAATTGCTCAAATCCTTGAAGGCTTCATGCACAGAATCTTTGTTGCATGAATTCAATTCAGTTTCCTCCAGTTTAATTTCTGGTCTATAATACAAACCATATATAGAACACACTCGAATTGTCCTTTTAAGTTTGGGGTGATATCCAACACAAAGTTAAAAGAGATGATTCTTGTCTTCTCTGGATATAGCATATATACCCAATCAGTATGTTAACCGAGGCAAGTAAAGTGCTGTTAAGCATGTGAGAAAACTGCAGAATCTAATACTTAAATTATTGTGTGATAACACAGAAAAATAATGAAACAAATAAAACAAAGTGAAATTAGATGTACTGTACCTTATTGCCTTTAGTCTCAACTGCAACTGTGGCTTGTTAAGAACCTCTACTTCTGCTGCCTGGCCCAACAGGACACACACCTAGAAATAAATCAAAACTTGTTTATTGCGTATATACCAGAATGTCACTAACTTCAAATACACATATTGACTGTTTGACCTCTATCCAGACAGAACATATTTCCGAAATAAATATCGACTTGTTTCTTGCTATCCCCATGCTTTAGCAGGGGACACTGATACACGCATCAACCATGTCTCCTCCTGTTTCTGTCCAGCTGTATGTCTGTTAATTACCATATTTCCTAAACTGCTGGGTGAAATTCATGAAATTTTGTGGTTATATTGCCCTTGGGTAACCATCAACAAGGCATCCTTGACTAAAATTTCAGTAACAATTTCAAATATTTTTCCTATCAAACTTTATACATGGAGTGACAGCAGGGAGATCCATTTATGACCTATGGATCACTGTCTGGGAGTAGAGGCAAGTATGGAAGATATGAAAAATTGGAATGGTAATATATTTTGGCTGTCTGACTATTGGCTTGACATGACACACTTTGAAAAATAAGACATGTTAGATACCCTATATAATCTCTTTCAAGTCAAGTCAAACTACAAGCAATAAATATCCTTATCTTCTGTAGCATAATGTACCCACAGGTAAGGGTTCTATGCTGCTTGTATGACTGATTACTCATAATACAACATATAGACCCAGATCTACTGACACATTAGATCTGGTCTGTGCTGTTTGAAGGTAGACTCGACTTACAAGCAGGTATATACTGTATTTGATTTGTGTCCATCATGTAATAACTCCTGTTTTTGAAGAGACCATACCAGAAAAAATATACAAACTGGTCACTTACATATATGTATGCAGGCTGTCTGATCCCTGAACCAGATTTGCCAGCCCATAAGCTTGCACCAATATTTCAGAATCAAGGCAGCCCATTCAGAATGGGAAACAGGTTGGTTAAAAGAAGCAAATGTCAACAATCATGCTACATGTTTCTATGAGCCTTACCTACCTGTCCACAGTAACTAATACTTAGGGTCCAATGAAAAAAATAATCATGTATCCATTCCTTTACTTCTACAACCTTGAATACTTTCAACATTGTTGGCCAAAATAACCCCAGACATTGTTTTCTTGATGAATGATCTTCTTTCCTCTTTATTTTCTGCCACCATTTTTTTACCCATTTATCCTCTTATGAACTGGTTTCTTATACAATGCATTCTGTCTTTTACATAAATATTAAAAAAATTGCCCTCAAAAATGTAATTTATTTAAACAAATTCTGACAATGTTGAATGTAGAATTTTCTCTGAAATTGTTAAAATTCTTCAAACACTTGACTAATAGAAAACAATCCTAAAATTAGATAACTGTTACTTATATTTCATATCACTTGTAGCCTGTCTGATCCCTGGATTGTCAAGACACCCCCCTGGAAACATAGGCTTCAGACCCCCATCAGAACACATAAATTACATGTCACACATATAAACAATCTGCCTTACCTTACATGCACCACCCCTCCCCCCCCATGGGCTCTGGGATGTATGACCTGCCTGATGTGCTCTTTTAAATATCATAAGAGGTGATTATTATGGAAGTATAATCTGTGGTGGTTCTGTGGTTAGTGTGTCAGACTCGTGATCAACAAGAGTATGGGTATGAATCCTAACCTCGTATCAGGCCAGATTAGCTACAATTGCATACCCTAGGGCAATGTGTTTGACTCCAATAACCTTAGCACTAAATAACCTATTTCTACTGATGTCCAAAACAATAAAACAAAACCAAGCCTTACATGCATCTCTATAAAGGAAAGAAAGATAATTGAATAATAATAAGCAGTACATTTATTGTCACAATCAAGGCACCATGTACTGGAAAAAATGCATAATACTTTGCACTGGTAATGGTTATACCAGACATCCTCTTGTCATGACCCAGTTTAGCATCCAGCATCACTACAAATGTCTATAGCAACCAATTAATTTTTATATTAAATTTTATGACAACTGAGGTGCAGATCACTCAACAATCAGGAATGAGCAGACATTGGGACAACAATATAAGTATTACATTTTTGAACAACAAAAATATATTATTTAAGACCGCAAAGGCATTTACTTGACTGCCTTAACATACACTTTAGGGATAATCCTTTCCCTTTAAGTATTTGCTAGAAAAGTCTGACAATGATCCTCTAATGTGAACAAGAGATATTCTCTTGGCCAGACATGTAACCACTATGTCAAAACCCAACAAAAATAGCAAAAGTAGGTTTCATACTTACATGGAAGAGTAAGTCTGTAAGCCATGGACTGAGGAAGTGAGCCAAGTTCTCTGTAACTTTACTGACAGCAGTCAGAACACTGAGCAGATACAGTTCATTGCTGTAGCAAAACAAAAGGTAGTCTTCATTATTAACATCATCATCATCCTAACATCATCCTCACCATCATCTATTTTTTCTTCAGAGACATCTTAGTATCAATTAAATGTAATGATATTAAAGATACACAAGTCTACAATGTAATGATATCAAAGATACACAAGTCTACAGTGTAATGATATTAAAGATACACAAGTCTACAATGTAATGATATTAAAGATACACAAATCTACAATGTAATGATATTAAAGATACACAAGTCTACAGTGTAATGATATTAAAGATACACAAGTCTACAATGTAATGATATTAAAGATACACAAGCCTACAATGTAATGATATCAAAGATACGCAAGTCTACAATGTAATGATATTAAAGATACACAAGTCTACAATATAATGATATTAAAGATACACAAGTCTACAATGTAATGATATCAAAGATACACATGTCTACAATGTAATGATATCAAAGATACACAAGTCTACAATGCATTGATATCAAAGATACACAAGTCTACAATGTATTGATATTAAAGATACACAAGTCTACAATGTAATGATATTAAAGATACACAAATCTACAATGTAATGATATTAAAGATACACAAGTCTACAATGTAATGATATTAAAGATACACAAGTCTACAATGTAATGATATCAAAGATACACGTCTACAATGTAATGATATTAAAGATACACAAGTCTACAATGTAATGATATTAAAGATACACAAGTCTATGATATCAAAGATACGCAAGTCTACAATGTATTGATATTAAAGATACACAAGCCTACAATGTAATGATATCAAAGATACGCAAGTCTACAATGTAATGATATTAAAGATACACAAGTCTACAATATAATGATATTAAAGATACACAAGTCTACAATGTAATGATATCAAAGATACACATGTCTACAATGTAATGATATCAAAGATACACAAGTCTACAATGCATTGATATCAAAGATACACAAGTCTACAATGTATTGATATTAAAGATACACAAGTCTACAATGTAATGATATTAAAGATACACAAGTCTACAATGTATTGATATTAAAGATACACAAGTCTACAATGTATTGATATTAAAGATACACAAGTCTACAATGTATTGATATTAAAGATACACAAGTCTACAATGTATTGATATTAAAGATACACATGTCTACAATGTAATGATATTAAAGATACACAAGTCTACAATGTATTGATATTAAAGATACACAAGTCTACAATGTATTGATATTAAAGATACACAAGTCTACAATGTAATGATATCAAAGATACACAAGTCTACAACCTTATCGACAGATAAAGCCCAAACTGACAAAATGACCATGATATGCATGCTAACTGCATGGTCTTGTAAAGTCACTAAGACACATGTGTGTGCGTGATTTGACTTTTAGTGTAGCTTTAACAATTTTAGTCATATTGCTATGATGTCTGCAATGTGACAATCTACTCCACAAGCACTTCCACTTATATAAAATAAAACCAAAGTAGAAAGTGCAGTACAAATAGAAATGACTACATTCAACATAAACAAATACTGTCAAGGAAAAACTATGAAATATGTTCTAATTAAAACAGGGTGAGAGAGCACTCTAGTTCAAGTTAAATGAAATAAACGTCTACAAAGGGTAACATCGTGTTTGCCTGCAAATTCTCTGTCAATATTTTCTGGTGAGATGGAATACAAAATGTCAAAGAAAAATGTGGTTTACTTGCACAACCTTATCAACTGCTCCTATCAGATCATGCAGACCATGTCACGCATGTTAATGATGTATAAAATCCATAAGCCACATACATTTCCATTTATAAAGGAACAGACCAAAGTGGATTCCAAAAACATAATATCATCATAATGTATATCCTTAGAATCAACAGGAAACAAATTAAGTTAATTAACTAATAGCACATTTTGGAGGCATTGCTGCTTAACAAGCAGACAGCAGGCAAATATTGATGTGAACAGCTTATTTAAAATTATGAGATGTTCTAGTGCTTTCCCTGAAAATTCTGAAAATTTCTGGCTGACATTATTAGTCCCATGCTAGCACTTCATGAATTCTGACTGACCTAAACAAGGCCTCTTCTTTGCTCAAGATGTTCAGCAGCTGGGGCATGAAGAGGGGAAGGTGTTGTATTATATGGACTTTAAGAGTGCTGCAGATCTCGGCCAAACACAACAGTGCACAAGCAGATACCTGCTGGTTGTCATGGTTACCAGTAAACATCTCCACTGACACTTTCAGCACCTGAAGTCATAAAGACAAAGTTGATCTGAGCAAGAAGGTGCTAATCTTTTGAAGATTGGTCCTGCTATTGCATACTGTCTTTTTTGCTCCCGTTTTTTGCTCACCAGGAAAATATTACAGCCAACAGCTGTTATCATGCGAAACATGGGAGATCTGAGATTTTTTAAGAACTATCAGAAAAACCAATTACTGCAACATGTTCTGTTCAACATTGTAGATTCCTAAATAAAGCTGAATTCTCAAAGCTTTAATTGAAACTGGTATTAGTTAATGTTTATTTTCACTAACAATTTAATTCATATGGAGTAGGGGTCATCGTGTAAGCGTAAGTGTGATATACAAAAAAAAATCTTGGGAAAATATTGGAATTTATTAATGTTTGCAGTACATAAAAATACTGTCAATTTAAATATTTGTACATTTTCATGCCACTATTCCCGTTCAGAAATGCATATATGGTATGCACTGTCCTTATTAATTTCATGACAATATTCAATGCACAATACTCGTATATGTAATTATTTGGATTTAATAATTTGAAAATATTACTGGTAATTTTTTTAAAAAATGACCACAAAGTGAAATAATGTCTGGCAATAGTTAGTAGCCCTGCTATTGGTTACAAGTACAGAGATTTGGTAGTGATAACAATGACTGATATGATTAAAACCCCCAAGTTTTCTCCTTACCTGTATGAAAGTGTGTGTGTGTTTGTCTCCCAGTATTTTACAAAGAAGTTTCAGACTAATGAATGCTGTCTGTCCATTAATCAGGGACTCCTCTGTAATGTCTTTACCCCACACACTCTCCTGAATCAAAGTAACTAGCCTGTCAACCAGGGGCAAGAACAGCTTCTCCTGTACAAAATAAAAACCAAAATCATGGCAATATGGTTTAATTATCTATTTTCACAAAAATTAGGCAAATTTAGTGACAACACTAGATTTGTGAAACATTTGTATAACTAAAATACATTATTGGATAATATAGTAGTCTGCTGATTATCTGACTAATATGTTATTATTTACAGCATCTAGCAATATATCTTTATATTTTTCATATTTGTATAACCGCATTGTCCCTCTCTTTTTGTCATTTAATAAGCAAGTTATGAGAATACTTTTGGCATGATATAAAATAACAAGGAAGTAAGGACAAGTTTCAAAATGGAGACAATACTGTATCATAATATCTTTTTATCTTTGACAGACAAAATTCTTTTTTTTTTCAATAAAATTTGAGTAGAAATAGTATCTAAATGTTGTAGTGAACATTCTCTTTGAAAAAACCAAATAAAATAAATCTACATTAAATGAATATATAGAATTTTATTTAAAACAAGGTATTTTTCAACATTAAAGTTTTGAAAATTAGACATTTGTATTGACCTGCAACCTCGTCTTGTGATTCATCTATTGTTTCTTATTTTAAACCTGTAAAGAAAGCTGAGATTGCATACCTTCTGTTTATCAATTTCCTCTCGCTGTGCCTGTAACTTTACATTCAGCATATCCAGTGCCTTCCTGCGAATACTAGAAAGAGGGTGTGACACAAGGCTGGACACAACTTCTATGAAGACTCGCTCTGGGAACAGGCTTACAACCTGTAATTCAAAATAACTGGTACAAACAAACTGTACATGGAATTTATTTTCATAAATGATGATAATCAAAAGTAAACATGAAAACCACACAATTAAGGTTGTGTACAAGGAAATCAGATCTCAATCAGCATCTAAATCACCTCTAGATATCTTCATCATTTTTGCTTGGGATACATGCAAGACCTTCTCCTATTTACTCAGTTATTCATTATTCTGTACATTTTATTTAGGGTCTATTAGATTAACATTATATACAAATGTGATTTTAAAAAATTTGGTAACTAAACAAATGATAAAAAGTTTTAAAATGAAACAAAAAAACCAGCTGATGCAGGGATAATACATATACATGTTTCTTTTGGTATCAATGTTCATCATATCCTAAGAGGGTCATTGATGCCTAAGCCAAAAGCACAGTGAGGGTTTCAATCAACAATGATACCAGAAAAATATGCAAGATTGCTGTATTTTTAAAAAGATTAATTTTCAGATGCAATTTAAAGCTTCCCCAGTGAAAGCATCAATCTGATATGTTGGCATTACTTAATCACTTAATCCTTTTCCAGTGCAGTATGTGTTCCTGATCAGATGATATAAAATAGAGCAGCAAGTTGCAAGGGAGACAAATTCTAAGATCTATTGAGAAATAAATAACAACATCAACAAATCATTCAGTATAAAATATAATTTATGGGGAATAAAGCAACTACCAGATCTTGGACAGGTGATTACCCGAAATTACTCCAATTCTGAACAGCATTTGGATTTATATGCAAATGAGAATACATGACATTTACTGTCATGCTGACAAGTTGAAAAATCTCCACTGCATGCATCATAACTTCTGCTGCTCAAAATCAATATGTATTAACAGCAAGAAAGCAAATTTTATTTTGCTACTCAAAAAATATCTCACTTTTGTGTAACTTATTACATGTTTTCTGTCCATGCACATATGATACAGAAGTGTAATGATTTTTGGTGAGGTTGGAGAAATGATTGGTATATTTACACACCTTGACATCAATGACATCTAAAATCCTTTAGTGAAACACGGATACTGGCACACTGATACACCTTGTCCGACACTGATGTACATGCATTTTTATGTACCCAAGTTGACTGAGACAAAATCCATGCAGCCAGAGTGAGATGTCACTGAGCTGTAAAAGTAAGTGCCTTAGACCACTTGCCACATGGGCTCCCATATTGTGTGTCTGAGTGGCACCATTTTCATTTATGACCAATTAGACTATGTGATGAATGTGCATGTGTAAGTTTCAGGTAGGTTAGTTCAGAAGGAACAGAAATAACAACAGGTAATCCCATAAGCTCTTCTGATCTTTGACCAGTATAGCTAAAATAAGGAAATGTTTTATTTCGACCCAAATCAATATGACTCTTAAAATCAGTTTTAAATAAAAAGTGATTCAAAATTATGGACATATAATGGTACAGATTTCCAAAGCAAGTGCAGTGCAAGAAGCGATATGAAGAACTGTTTGAAACTGAGAAATTAACAACATCCTTTCAGAGACAGACTCTAATTTAAGAGAATCCATCCTAAAACGTATATCACTTGTATAGACTATGAGTAAATATATTCATAAAACATGTTTTAATCTAAATATGCTAGTCTTTACCTAATAAACTTTGGAATGCAGCTGTCATTTATTTTCCCCACTAAAAGTACAGCTGACATATCATGTATACTTGCTTATAAGATCAGTCCAACTACAAACTGCATGGACCCAGATCTGCTGTTGCATAATGCACCAGCAGATCTGGGTCTTTGCAGTTTGTTAGAAACAATTTATAGAACAAACAATGTACAGCCTGATCTGCAGGTGATTTATCCTAAGGGAGATTAGGATCTTTGTTGTTTGCAGTTTGACTCGACTTATAAGCAAGTATATACAGTAAACCAAATTTCAATATATATCTCTGACCATTGATCTCAGGAACACGTTTCAATATAGTATACAGACTAGTAAATAGGACTGATGCTGAAGCCATGGGAATTAAATGCCTTGCAAGGAGACATGTAATGACTGTGATGTGAGCTTAAAGCCTTGCAAGAAGATAAGTAATGAGAGCAATGGCAGTTAAAAGCCTTGCAAGGAGATAAGTAATGACAACAATGGGAATTAAATGCCTTGCAAGGAGATAAGTAATGACAGCAATGGGAATTAAATGCCTTGCAAGGAGATAAGTAATGAAGCAATGGGAATTTATGCCTTGCAAGGAGACATGTAATAACTGTGATGTGAGCTTAAAGCCTTGCAAGAAGATAAGTAATGACAGCAATGGGAGTTATAAGCATTGCAAATAGATAAGTAATGATAGCAATGGGAGTTAAAAACCTTGCAAGTAGATAATGACAGCAATGGGAGCTAAAAGCCTTGCAAGAAGATAAGTAATGAGAGCAATGGGAGTTAAAAGCTTGCAAGGAGATATGTAATAACAGCAATGGGAGTTAAATGCCATGCAAGTAGATAATGACAGCAATGGCAGTTAAAAGCCTTGCAAGAAGATAAGTAATGAGAGCAATGGCAGTTAAAAGCCTTGCAAGGAGATATGTAATAACAGCAATGGGAGTTAAAAGCCTTGCAAATAGATAAGTAATGACAGCAAAGGGAGTTATAAGCCTTGCAAGGAGATAAGTAATGACAGCAATGGGAGTTAAAAGCCTTGCAAGTAGATAAGTAATGACAGCAAAGGGAGTTATAAACTTGCAAGGAGATATGTAATAACAGCAATGGGAGTTAAAAGCCTGTCAAGGAGATAAGTAATGACAGCAATGGGAATTAACAGCTTTGCAAGGAGATATGTAATAACAGCTATGGGAGTTAAAAGCCTTGCAAGAAGATAAGTAATGACAGCAATGGGAGTTATAAGCATTGCAAATAGATAAGTAATGACAGCAGTGGGAGTTAAAAGCCTTGCAAGTAGATAATGACAGCAATGGGAGCTAAAAGCCTTGCAAGAAGATAAGTAATGAGAGCAATGGGAGTTAAAAGCTTGCAAGGAGATATGTAATAACAGCAATGGGAGTTAAAAGCCTGTCAAGGAGATAAGTAATGACAGCAATGGGAATTAACAGCTTTGCAAGGAAATATGTAATAACAGCTATGGGAGTAACAAGCCATGCAAGAAGATATGTAATAACAGCAATGGGAGTTATAAGCATTGCAAATAGATAAGTAATGACAGCAGTGGGAGTTAAAAGCCTTGCAAGTAGATAATGACAGCAATGGGAGCTAAAAGCCTTGCAAGAAGATAAGTAATGAGAGCAATGGGAGTTAAAAGCTTGCAAGTATATAAGTAATAACAGCAATGTAGTTAAAATCCTGGTAAGGACATAAGTAATGACAGCAATGGGAGTTAAAAGCCTGGCAGGAGATAAGTAATGACAGCAATGGGAATTAACAGCCTTGCAAGGAGACATGTAATGACAGCAATGGGAGTTAAAAGCTTGCAAGGAGATATGTAATAACAGCAATGGGAGTTGTTGTTGTTGTAGGGTTTAACGCCATCGACCCACGAGAAGCTACTGGCAAGCTTTCTCATATACCCACATTGGCTGAATCCGAGACTCGAACCCATGCAGACAGATGTGAGATAGCAGTGATTTGTAACAGACAGTGCTTTAGACCACTCGGCCACTTGACAGCAATGGGAATTAACAGCCTTGCAAGGAGACATGTAATGACTGTGATGTGAGCTAAAAGCTTTGCAAGATAAGTAATAACAGCAATGGGAGATAAAGGCCTTGCAAGTAGATAATGACAGCAATGGGAGTTAAAAGCCTTGCAAGAAGATATGTAATGACAGCAATGGGAGTTAAAAGCCTCGCAAGGAGATATGTAATAACAGCAATGGGAGTTAAAAGCCTTGCAAGTAGATAAGTAATGACAGCAATGGGAGTTAAAAGCCTTGCAGGTAGATAAGTAATGACATCAATGTGAGTTAAAAGCTTGCAAGGAGATATGTAATAACAGCAATGGGAGTTGTTGTTGTTGTAGGGTTTAACGCCATTTTTCAGCACACGGTAGGCTATACATGGCGGCCAGTTTAATGGTAGAGGAAGAACCCGGGAAAACCCCAGAAAGAACCACCGACCCACGAGAAGCTACTGGCAAGCCTTCTCATATACCCACATTGGCTGAATCCGAGACTCGAACCCATGCAGACAGAGGTGAGATAGCAACGGATAGTGCTTTAGACCACTTGGGGCCCCATGCAATGGGAGTTAAAAGCCTTGCAAGGAGATAAGTAATGACAGCAATGGGAGTTAAAAGCCTTGCAAGGAGATAAGTAATCACAGCAATGGGAATTAACAGCCTTGCAAGGAGACATGTAATGACTGTGATGTGAGCTAAAAGCTTTGCTAGACAAGTAATAACAGCAATGGGAGATAAAGGCCTTGCAAGTAGATAATGACAGCAATGGGAGTTAAAAGCCTTGCAAGAAGATATGTAATGACAGCAATGGGAGTTAAAAGCCTCGCAAGGAGATATGTAATAACAACAATGGGAGTTAAAAGCCTTGCAAGGAGATAAGTAATTGACATCAATGAGAGTTAAAAGCCTTGTAAGGAGATATGTAATGACAGCAACAGGAGTTAAAAGCCTTGCAAAGAGACATATAATTACAGCAATGGGAATTAACAGTCTTGCAAGGAGACATGTAATGACAGAAATGGGAGTTGAAAGCTTGCAAGGAGACATGTAATGACAGCCTTGCAAACAGATATATTATGACAGCTGTTTCAAGCTGGTCTGGAAAGGGTTCCAATTACCCAGTGGTTTGTGAGTCTGAACAAACAACTAAGCTAACATGTGGACAAAAGAAATATTACTTCAGTATACTTACTCATTAAAATACATCAACAAATAAAGTTTCATTACAGAAGAGGTACTGTCTGATTAGTCTAGATTTAACAAGGTGAAAGATATGAAGGACATATGAAAAAAATTGCTGAAAATATGAACATCACTCAGCATGAAAATTAGGTCACAGTGAGCTTGATGTAGTTCAGAAAGTCTTGCTGAAGTACATCCAAATGTAAATTTTCAGTTACTCTCCTATAATTACAAATATAAATTTTCATACATGGGTTGGTATTAAGCCATACATTTAGGTGTCAGATGCTTGTAGATTAAATTAATTTTGTCCAGTGGGTATGTAAAATGCACCCTTAATAGCCAGTTATCAGTTTAAGCAGACATATGTTTTTGTGCCAGTTTACCATTTGTGACAAATTCCATACCTTTTATGTTTACACTGACTGAACTAGACCTTTTCTTGCAATCTGTCTGGTTCCTGCTGGAATGCATTGCCATTTTGTAGTGTATTTAATGTTTTTTGTTCATGATTGTAGATTGTAAGGATCATTTTGTAAACAACATCGTACATAGCTAATTTTTATCTATGATTGTAGATTATATATTAAGATGATTATTACTTGCAGTCAAACATGTCTACTTGGATCTGATTGGTTTTCTCCTTGAAAATTCCTGATCTTGTTTACAACTTGGAATGTTCTAGAAATGAACTTTTGACAGTGATCCTCTCCTTGTGTCATAGGTTTTATGTTAAGGTTGTTTACTTCAGAATTATTCATTCCCATCATTAACTTCAGTTGCATTCAGAGTTAATTTAAAAGGAATCTGTCATTTTAAGTTATTCATTTGAATTACAAATGCTCATCGGGCCCTGAGTGGCCGAGTGTTTTAAAGCGCTCTCCATTACGGATCACTGCCATCTCAACTGTCTGCATGGGTTTGAGTCTAGGATTCGGCCAGTGTGGGTATGTAAGAAAGCTTGCCAGTAGCTTCTCGTGGGTCAGTGGTTCTTCCTCCACCATTAATACTGGCCGCCATGCATAGCCTATCATGTACTGAAAAATGGTGCTAAACCCAACAACAACAACAACAACAACAAATGCTCATTAATACATGTACTTTTGGACTAAATCACTATTTTGGAATTATTGTGAATTCATCTACAGACATTTTGGAATATATCATTGTGCAATCAAAACTGTTAGCACATCAAAACTATTCCAGGCTATTGGTATATCAGCACATTCAAGATTGGAATTCATTCAGAATACTTTATACTTTTGGACTTGTGATGCAACATTTGGGACAATATGGGATTTAATTCACACTGCTGTAGGTTCTATTTAAATTTTCACACTGTATTCTAGAGAAATAAATTTTTTATTTTATTTTACTAAACTTGTTGGTTTTCACTCTTTTCTGGTACTTAGTTTAAGACCATAGAGTTGGAACAGTAGGTTCATGAGGAAAAAAGAAAAGAAAAAATAAATTTTCTGGATATTTGCCTTAATAATGAAGAATGTAAGCATAAAGTCTGTAATGATGATAAGGCTTCCTTCATCAGCAGTGCAATCAGCTTATTTAAAGCATGAAGATAACATGTGCATTACAATCAGAGGAAAGGAAATAAAAGTTGGCAATGACAATGCTGGACTACGTTTGAGGGTAAAATATAAACAAGGAAAAACAAGGACCAAATCTGCCATCCCTTTCTTTTTAGTTTCTGACCAAAACCATCTGTCCTATTTCAAGCATTTATTATCTTTTTTATGCTTTGGTCAAGAGAGATTACTTTCCATGCCTCTTCACAGGATCCATGAAGAGGATCTTTAAAAACTTAACATTAACACAAACCCATTAAACAACCAGGTCTACTTACTGTATATACTCACTTAAGAGACGAAATCAACTGCAAATGCACAGACCTTGATCTGTTGTCACATAATGTGCCAGCAGATCTTGGTTTGTGCAGTTCATTTGGAGTAAACAGTATAATGAACAAAAATGGCCCTGACCTGCAGACACATTAAGCTATGGCAGATCTGGATCTTTGTTGTTTGAAGTTTGACTCAACTTATAAGCAAGTATAGAGGGTAACAATTTATACAATGGGAATGTACAGAATTTATCCCTTTATGTCTTTCTTCAAAGAGAATATAATAATAAAAAGATAACATTATGTCAGCTGCTAATATTAATCTGTACCTTATCCAGCAGGTCATAGGACTTGTGCTGCAAAGCCTTCAGGAACCTGATAGTTGCTTTGTGACCCTGGCTGGCACCAGCAGCTGTAGTTGCCACGGAAACCTGACAGATAAACTCTAGGGTGGTCTCCAGAATTTTCCTAGCTGAATCCAACAGTTCTTGCTCCTGTGCAGACACCATCTGTGAGGACACATTTAATAATATAATGATTTATGCGTAGATATAACTGATGCAGGTAGATTTAACTGAAAAGCATTTTCTGCCCAGAAATTTTCAATGTCACACTATTAGTGTATATTGGTGAAAACGGCACACATGGTTAGAGTATTTGGAAGGAATCACAAAGTTTGGTAATATTTCAACATTTCTCCTTCTATAACTCAATGTGGGGTTTTTACTTCATTTCATTATGTTGTGGGTCAGTTACAAAAATACTATGAACCATTTTATTCCAATTTTTCAAGATACCAAAGCACAAGGCAGCCTTTGAAAGTAACATATTGTCACATTTGCCTGCCCGCGATTACGTAAGTCAGGAACAAAGGAAGGGGTTAGCGCCACGAGTATGTTGACCCTGCACTGCCGTGGCGATTTGTGTTTGTACAAGAGTTCTCTTCGTTAGGTGTTAAAACTAACATGTAAACATTAGAAGCTTTGTGCTCGAACAATGGACCCTCGATGCTGTTGTAAATCTCCCCACTTTGACAGTAGGCCTGGGGCTTGTCTGTTAAGTTGAACTGACTGGGGTAGAATTGATATCCAATCAGAACTGAGAAAGGGTGGGGTCATCAATTCGAACCAGAATTTAACAGTCATTTGGGCTGGGAACAAATTATTGATTGTGAAACATCGTGCTGACAATGTTGTAGAAATAGCTCTGGAAGCCACTCGTGATTTGGCGGGAAAACCCTTGGTACATTCAAGGACAGAAAGCTTCGTAAAGGTCAGTGAGTTATTTGCTTGATTGTTGCAGAATGTTATGGCATTGTAATTGTAATTTTGTGCAGTATGTATATTTACTTACTAGAATCTACGTAGAATTACCTTTGTACTGTTTAATTTACATGCATATTTGAGAAATGAGCTATGATTATGTAGATTGCTCGCTCGTCAGAATTAATATTGTAATTCGCTATTTAGTTACTTCGTAGTAAACTAGTGTATTTATTTATGTGATATTCTAGATTTTGCAATTACTGAATTAAATTGTAACTTTGGAAATGGTTGCAGTGTGTAAATTTAAATAATATGGATATTTGTGTACACTTGTGGGAGTGTAATGTACAGAAATGCATCGGATTGTTGTGATATTGTTGAGAATAATGAGATTAAGAATATATATATATCGATGTGATGCAATTTAGTGATTTCTGTATGATAAGTAGGATACTGCTCTTATTGCAACGTTGTTTCTATAAGAACGTGTAGGTTTTTTGATGTGCACGAATGCGTGACCAAAGATGTAGATAGCCTTTATCTAATGATTGATTGTTGATGTAGTGTGAGGCAAGATGGCTAACACAAATGCTAACGTACTTGTGTTTTTCATAGGAAGCTTTTGGGGACAGAACTACCGGGTAGTCAAGTCCCGAGTCTCAGAGAGACAGGATAGAACAAGGCAGTAGGCTGAGAACAAACCTAGTTGCTGGAGAAAGAAAGAGAGAAGGAGGAGGAGAAAAGGAGATAAAATGGGAAGAAGATAGGAAGAATCGGAGTACGGAGAACGCCGGAAGGAGGAATGGAATTGGCGGAGTAAACACAGATGAGTAGAAACCAGGTACAGGGTAAAGCCATCTCACACTATAATCACATGATGAAATAGGTTGTTACATGGTTGAGACGAAGAAGATTGGTTGAGAAATTAATATCGTTTAATTTGTATTAAATTGTTATTCTTTTGAATTTCACCTTTGTGTTCTTAATAATTTAATTGTCGGCACTGCTGACTAGGGGCTTGGAGCTTTACCTCTCTCTATTACTAAACTCACTTCCTACAAGAACGAGCCACGGTGGGAATTCCACAGTAATTCAAATAAATATTGGGAGCATCCCACCCCAACGCATAACAGTGGGTCACATAGAACTTCACACATATCAAACCTTTTATGCAAGACATTATTACAAAAACATTATAAATATTCATTTCCAGGTTTTCTTTTTCATTTAAAACATTGTGGCACAGTGATACAAGTAGGTTATTTAGTGCCAAGGCAAATAGAGTAATTTGCCTTGCCAGAAGGATTGTCAGTATGTAGTACACAGAGTGCTTATGATTGTTTTGCTTCTATAATTTTCTTGCATTACAGATGTCATCAACAACAGCCTCACTACCAACCATTCATGGTACACTGTATCCAAGAGGTGATTTAAACAAGCAGAACCTTGTTGTTGAGAAGAAGGGGGAAGGGGTCTGATAAGCACTGTTCAAGGACTGTAGATGCAGAAAATAGGAGGCTAGGAGAGTATCAGAGAAAGTGATGAAGAATTCCTAGCCTTAGCTCAGCAGGGTGTGTGTTTGGACTTTTAAAGTAGCTTTAACAATTTATAGTCACACTGCTAAGATATCTGCAATGTGGCAGTATATAGTGATGTCTAGTATTGAGGCATCATACCAGACAAAAAGCAATGTATCTCACCCATTATCCTGACACCAGGCTGACCAGTCCTAACACTAACCTCTTAATGCTGAGTGCCAAGAGAGGCAGCTACTATACCATCTTTATAAATCTTTGGTATGACTTGGCTGGGGTTCAAACCTGTGACCTCCCTCACCAGAGGTGGATGCTCTAACCACTTAAGTTCAAAAGGAAGGTCTTCTCAAAGACAATGAAGGAAAGGATTACTGGCAGAGGACATGCACAGAAAGAACATGAGGACTGAAGAAGGCAATGCATGGACAGTCTAAAGGAAACAGAACAAAATGCAAGTGAAGGTACCTGGAGTGGTCTCCAACTGGACAACTAATGAAAACAAAAGTCTCTCAATGGGACTAATACTCTACTATCCAAAAATATTTCCCAAGTATTCAGGGTAAGATCATTTCTTCTCTTCATCTGCTGAGTGTTGAAATCATCTCTGACATTCTTGCGAAATAAGATTTTCAAAGTAGCTGCTGTGGCAGCCATTTTATGGAAGATCAGCAATTTGAAACCATTATAAGACTTTGGTGACAACCTCATGCCAATATGACCAACCATTCAGAAGAATTAGTGACAAGATTTTCTATATGTTCACTGTCACAGCCATATTGGATTTTTGAGGGACACCACTGTCATTTATGACCAACTAGATACCATACAGGTATCATACAAAGTTCTTTTGTGAAGACGCTATGCCAATATATCCATGAATTATGAAGGAGTAGTGTTAACATGATTTTCAAGATGGTTATCAGATTGGTATCATTTTCATCTGCTACTTGTTGTTGTTGTAGGGTTTAACGCCATTTTCCAGAACAAGATAGGCTATACATGGCGGCCAGTATAACTGGTGGAGGAAGAACCCTGGAAAACCCAGGGAAGAACCACCGACCCACGAGAAGCTACTGGCAGGCTTTCCCACGTACCCACGCTAGCCAAGCACTGGACTCGAACCCACGCAGACAGAGGTGAGATGGCAGTGATCCGGAACAGTAAGCGCTTTAGACACTCGGCCACTCGGGGCCCCTTCATCTGCTACTAGACACCATTATGATGTCTTCTGGTAAAATTGTATGTCTTTCCATGTAGGAGGAGTGATAATGAGAATTTCAAGATGGCTACCATGGTGGCCATATTTGAGGTCAGATTAGCACCATTTTCATTCAGTGCCAACTAGATATCATAATTAGTTTTCTGGTGAAAACCCTGTTGATATGACTTTCCATTTAAAAGAGAAGCAGCAACAAGATTTTCAACATGATTGCAATAGTGGCCATACTCGATGTTAGATTGGCACCATCTTCTTTAGTAACAACTCAACATTATAAGTAGTTGTTTTTATGGAAACCCAATGCTGATACAACTTTTCATGTAAGAGGAACAGCAACAATATATTCAGGATGACAACAATGGTGGATACCAGATTAGCCATTTTTATCTTCCAGTGTAAACCCCATGCTGATATGATTTTTCAAGATGGCTGCTGTGGTGGCCAGACTGAATATCAGATCAGCACCACTTTTAATTAGGACCAACAAAAGATTATAAGTCTTTCAGTGGAAACCCCATCTTGATATGACCATCTCTTCAGACTAAGTAGCAACAGCAAAATTTACAAAATTGCCCCTAGAATGACCATACTGGATGCCCAGAAATCACCAGTTTTATTCAGGATCAACTTGACACCATAAGAAGTCTTCTTGTGAAAACCCCACATAGAAATGTTCTTCCATTCAAGGTGAGTAGCAATAAAAAAAAATTTCAAGATAGCTGCAGTAGTGGCCACATTGGATGTTGGAACACATTTTCATGTGAGACCAACTAGACCTTGTTGGAATGAACATGTGTGCAAAGTTTCATGGCAATCCTCCATGTAGTTTAGAAGGAGTAACGATGTGGATGTTGGACAACAATGTACAACAGGCCATTCTATAAGCTAAAAACTGAATAATCACAGCACAGGACAACTCAATGTCAGCAAAGTGAAAGCAACTGTACAAAACAAGATACCAAACAGTTGTAGAGAATGTGCAAGAGCACAGGTGAGACAGCCGATACCTTCTAAGCAAGTGCAGCATGCTAGCTTAGATATAAATTGGTTCAACAGACTAGATGTACCTGTACACGGGCAGCTGTCTAAGATGTATGGGCCTGAATGAACAAGTACTTTGTGTATGATCATAAAAGTTAGAAAATGTTTGTAAAAGCAAGACCAAAATCCTGTGGGACTGCATCTCCTAGACCATCCATTGAATACAGCAAAGGAGGCAAAACATATTGGTCAGCAAGCAGAGGAACCTGGCTTACATGACAGACACAGCTAGGAGACACATATGCAAGGAGAAAAATAATACAGAACAGTGACCTGAACAGAGGACACAGAAAGGTTTAGAAACTTCAAAGATCTGGAAGCACTAGGAGTGATAAACAGAAGTTAGGAGACAGCATGAAAATGTTAGAAAAACCATCAAAGCTAGATCTATATCAGAATGAGGCAGTCACGTAGGAGACAACATGAAATGGGTGGAATATGACTAAAACCAGACCAACATCTCAAAGAGGCAGTCTCCTAGGAGACAGCATGAAAATGCTAGATGCTAGAAATACCATTAAAGTCAGGCCTACATCAGAAAGAGGCAGTCTCCTAGAAGACAGCATGAAAATGCTTGAAATACCACTAAAGCCAGGCCTACATCAGAAAGAGGCAGTCTCCTAGAAGACAGCATGAAAATGCTTGAAATACCACTAAAGCCAGGCCTACATCAGAAAGAGGCAGTCTCCTAGGAGACAGCATGAAAATGCTAGAAATACCACTCAAGTCAGGCCTACATCAGAAAGAGGCAATCTCCTAGGAGACAGCATGAAAATGCTAGAAATACCACTAAAGCCAGGCCTACATCACAAAGAGGCAGTCTCCTAGGAGACAGCAAGAATACACTCCTGGGTAATGCCCTACATGTTCAAAAAACCAACTACATTTTTGTTCATATATAATATGAAGGTGTTTTCTTACACATAATTCTGTGACAGATATTTACAGGATTTTGAAAGGGCTTGCAGAACTATGTTGATAATTCTGACCAAAAGCTTAAAATTGATGCCACCTAGTGGTGGTAAAGAGGTGGTGATGGGTAAGAGTTTCTTCCCTTTTTTGCAGGGCAGGATTTGGAAGGTCGGGGAGTTTATTTCCCTAACATTAACGTGATCAAGGAATGTAATCAAAGGAAAAAGGAATTTATCAATACATATGGGTTTACATGGATGGATGGATGGATGGATGGATAGATGGACAATAGTAATCAATCTTAAATCATCAAAACATTTGGCCAAAATAAAAGAAGTTGCTATCTGACTTCACAGTCTTGCCCTTAGATGCACCTTTGTGAGAATTACATTCAGGTATAATTGTAGCAATTTGATTTACCTGTGATATGAACTCTTCTCCATTAAACATGGCCACCAGTAAGCAGACAGTGGCATACTTAAAGTGCCTCAGCTGTCGAGCAGTATGAGTTTCCACACTGAAGATGTGAGCTTCACCCTTTCTTAACTTCCCAAGGGATTTAGGAGGTATCTTCTGGCTGGATTTACCTAAAGAATGAAAAGACTCCTTGTTTTATCTATCTTGAAAATTTTTATCAAAGGCATAATGCAAAAAGGTATACATATAAGATCTGGAAAAATTATTTCAGATGAGAAGATAGTTTAATGACAAAATACACTAGTATACAGAATTTGCATTTACATGAAGTGCTTTAGGCTGTTCAGTATAAAAAAAATTAATTAGTCCTTGAAAGGACTGTTGCTCTATTGGCTGAAAAGAATTCCTTGGAATCTTTTTAATCTCTTTCACTGTCATGTATTGCAAGCATTTTTGATACTCCTGAGAATGAGACAGGACAGACCGTTCTTAAAAAAATTGGATCGGAGAAGATAAAAAAACCCAGACTATATTAAGAAAAATCTGAATCAAGTCAGGAGAAAAGCGGAATTCCACTTTAAAACGGAAGAAATATCATGTCTGAATATCATATGCAGCCATTTTAATGAACTTGGCTGTACAGTGCATTGACTGATCCCATGTATCATAAATGCCACCAAGTAGAAAATGGATAAGGATGTCAAGTCTAGCCGTGAGGAAGCTGCCACCTGTCTGTCAATCTTGTAAAACACAGGTACACACATAATGACGGTAGTGAATCTTCATCTAGAATCAAATGGTATAGATCCAAGTGGGATCAATACTAATGTAATGAAAATTTTTGTTGCCTTTTTTATTACCACCATATCAGGTTTAATAGGAAAATGTCTAGTAATTTCTGCAATCTCTGATGAATGGAGGAGAATTCTTAATGACAGGTGTCCATCTTCCTCATTTGTATCAACACAGCCCTCACCTTATCTGGCTGGAAGCAGCTGTCATGGACAGAACTGTTGACCACCAAGTGTTTTCACACTTGAATATTATCAATTCTTCATCAATATAACTGGATCGATTGGTCAGTAGCCAGTATAGCATATATTGGCTGGTACAGGTCTTTCAAACTATAATGGCCAGTGAAGACAAACTGGAAACCCATGAACCTAGTCTTACTAGCTCTAAGGCAATGTGTGGACTGTGGGTGGATAAAGCTAATGCCCAGTGGCGGCCAAGAGGGGTAGGGGCGAGGGAGGAATCTTCCCCCCCGTTCTCCATTTTACCAGTAGTTAGCCATGATTATAACCTGGCAGCAAAATCCCACATAAACCATCCCATGCTGTTCTAAAAATATATTTCCAGGGTTTTTCCAGAATGAAATGAATTTTTTCTAGGTTCACATATGACCATTACTGAATGGAATTAAAGAACATTTTAGACTAAAACATACATTTTCTAAACCTAAAGGTGTTTCTCTTTCAAGACTCTCCAAAATATCTAAGTCAGAAAAGATGATCATGTACAAAACCACAAACTGTATCGCATGAAACAGGTTTGATAAATTCCTATAAATTGGCATGTAAAGTCATTTCAATGCACTGAATAAAAATTCTAACATTATTTTGCTGACCTGCATTATCTTGCCAAGTGGGAATAGCAAAATGAACATAAATTAGATGTTTTTCCTTTCAAACCTTTAATTCTAATCATAGGTTTTCTCCGAATATTCCCACACCATTTTATACATTTGGACATTTAGGCTGGGGTCATTGCAACTGCAAATTTGGAATTTGTCACCACTGTGCTTAGCGACATATGGTAGTCGCTTACCAGTGGGCCAAGCAAATTTAAACTTATGTTATATCGATTCATACCTGCATGAAATTGATAGGAAAATGATTTATTTTCTCAGAAATGGTAAGTATTATAAATGTTATGTCTTTAATTCACTGACAGACAAGACGAAACTACGGCATAGATGAAACCTAACCCTGAACTTGCCATTTGCATTAGTAGTCACATGACTTCACAACTCTCAAATGACATCGGAAATCCAACAGTCATATAATATCAACAAGTTCCTTTTTAATGCTGTTCTACAGAAATTCAATTATATTAAATTAAAGTCTGATATTTTTTGTAAAAACCAGCTGGCCAGTCACATTTATCAAGTAGTAGTAGTAGTAGTAGTAGTTGTGGGGTTTAACGCCATTTTTCAGCACACGATAGGCTATACATGGCGCCAGTATTAATGGTGGAGGAAGAACCCAGAAAACCCCCAGAAAGAACCACCGACCCACGAGAAGCTACTGGCAAGCTTTCTCACATACCCACTTTAGCCGAATCTGAGACTCGAACCCACGTAGACAGAGGTGAGATGGCAGTGGTCCGTAATGGAGAGCGCTTTAGACCACTCGGCCACTCGGGGCCCCCATTTATCAAGTAGAGAGTACATGTCAATGTGGTAGTCACGTGATACAACAAAACTCCAGTTGTTCTCGGAATATATAAATATGGAGAATTTTGTGTCTTCTTTCATTTTTGTATTTTTATTACAACCAGCATACGACTTTCATTTAATATTTTTTTAAATTTGTTTTCTCTACAACTTTTGAAAATGTGGGTTGTTAGATTTGTGTACTCATCCAACTAGAAATACAAATCGCGAGTACCAGGTAACATTTCCTCAATGTCAGTTTTATCTTGTCTTTCAGCAGATTAAAGACATAACGATTTTAATACTGATAATTTCTGAGCCCATATTCCCTCACAACTAAGCACACATCACCAAAAAAGGGAATATGAGCTCGTGTGTGCAGGCAAGGTGATGGGTGCTGTTTACCTGCAGACCTGGGTTTGAATCTCTGTAGAGTACGTATTAAAAATTCTCTAACCTGTATGACAGTATTATTTGTATTAAAATATTAATTCTGCCTACTATTATCAAGCATTCTTATCTAGAATCCACGGATATCACTTTCCGTTCTGTCTTGTGTATATTTATAATTCTCTATAATTAATTCTACATACGTTGATTTCTTTCATAGGAATCCAGAATGACTGTAGATACATGAGAATTAATTACTAGGTCGTCATGCGAGTGTGTCTGCTATGCATGAGTAGTGCATTTAACAATGACTGAGTAACATCATTCTTTGGTGATGTGTCCTTAGTCGTGAGGGAATATGGGCTCGTGTGAATATGGGCTCGTGTGTGCAGGCAAGGTGATGGGTGCTGTTTACCTGTGGACCTGGGTTCGAATCTCCATAGAGTACATATTTAAAATTCTCTAACCTGTATGAGAGTATTATTTGTGTGTATATATATATATATATATATATATATATATATATATATATATATATATATATATATACACACACACACACATTCATATAAAAACCTTGCAATTTTGTCAAACATTTTACCTTAACACTTAACACAGTGACCCAATATTTATGTAATATATATATATGAAAAACATTCAACAGAGCCATAAAATTTATGTTTTTTCGATAAAAAGCAGACTGGCTACGTAAAAAATTCATCATAAATAACAAATGAGCATTTAAAGACGAGCCCATCTTGGATTTTGTTTTATTAACCATCACACCTCTAATAAACACTGAGAGCAATCTTACCATCCTCCTTGTCATTTGGGAGCTTGGAGAGGTACTTGAGCATGTGAACTGCTGATGTGATCTGCACTGAGGATGAAAACTGAAAGCACTGACTTAGGCAGAACTCTAGGTCTTGGGTGGGAAGCACGGCAGAGCTCTGAAAATTAGGATAACATTCAACAATTGGGGCTTCCTGCAGCCAAATTATAAAGACCTCAACTATATCTAAACAAAGTAATATAAAATCACTACTATCTATCGGTCCCAGGAATCGGTTTTGTTTCGATAACATTTTTGGGAATATTAACTACAGCCTACTCTCATTTCAGTTACATCAAAATCTGTCAAAATAACTGATGGATATACAAATATTACCCAAGTACCATGGATATCCATTATCTTGAAAATGAAGATGGAGATGAAATTGTTTTGCCTATCTGTACATCTGCCTGTCCGTTAGTAATTTAGGGTATCTCATGATACTTAATTAATGATATGGGCTTTATGTTTTTGGATATGATGGGGGGGGGTCTGTATATGTGCAAAGTGGCTGTACAATTTTAACATAACACTTAGGGGTGGAGTCTGGAGAATGGTAAATTTTCTTTCATAAAATGTCAAAAAATATTCAAGCTTGGCAGGGAAAGAACTGAAAGTTTGTGTCAGCCACCATCAAGAACAGGAAATATAACATATGTCATGGGGTTAATAATTACACCAGCCAGTCTTGTCCCAGGAGTGTGGGAATGGTTGTCATGTGGAACATGTTGAGATCCCCATCCTGGAAACGGGCATGAAGAACCTGAGGAGACAAAATGATGTAATACATCCAATACATACCTGGGCCTTGCCCTTGGTGTAGGGAACTTGTCAATGGGGTCATACCTTGGAAACTGTTGAGATCCCATCCAGTAACCATCAATACATATATGGGCATGAGGAGGTTACTTCATTTGTGAATTGCACACAGGCCCTGGGTCATGAACCTCAGGTAAGGGACTTAACCCCAAAGTCATAGATTAGAAACTGCCCTGGCATAGGTTGAAAGCTTGTAATGTTTTCCTATTCAAAATGAGAAATTCTTGTTTACAAGCAAATTTAAATGATCCCCTAGGGTTTTTCACAAATGTGTTCCATTATCATGAGAAAATGAAGTTGCCCCTAGTCAAGACTAACCTCTTCTTCAGCTGTGACCCCTGACCGTGTCATTCCTTTGGTAACCACCATCTCCATGATCAATAGTAGGGTGCGCCATAGGTAGCTACCTCCACCCACCACTGTCAGGAGTTGTGTGAATAGCATTTGGCGACGGTGTCCTGGAATGTGGGGGTATGCATCAACAAACACTTGTATAACCATTGTAATGACATCCTCCACATCATTTGTAATGTCCTTAGGCACTTGCTTCCTCTGTTCACAAGCCTGTAAAACAAATACAAAGAATTCATTTCAACAACTGTACATGTGTGCATGTGTGAGTGTGTGTTGATCTTGAAACAAGTCCTCTTCCCAAAGGGCATGACCCACGGAATGTGAGAATACTTGTATTTGTTAACTTAATGCACATTATTAATAATACATGAAAGGTAAATAGTTTGCTTTTATCATGAAAGAAATGACTGTCACAATTTCTTTTGTAAATGCCTTAATTCCTGCAGAATAATCATACATGTATAAAAGATTTAAACAATACTCTAAGATGGGAGGATATCAGCAGAGCGTTAGAAGTGTAATTATATGCTTTGGTACAATACTGCGCTGTTAGCAATAAACAATGACGCACTGTACCAGCAGGAATCTGCTATAAAAGCATATCGAAACTATCAGTTAATAAATAAATTTCTATCAGTGCCATGCCATCTCATATCCCATTACTTCGAAGCTAAGCCACTAGGGGCCATATATGGGTATAGCCCACCCAAATCAGGCGATATTGCCACATTATGTACACAAATGCGTGCTTGCATGTGTGCATGTGTGTGTGTTGATCTTGAAACAAGTCCTCTTCCCAAAGGGCGTGACCCACGGAATGCACTGGATGCATGTGAAAATTTACTTCCTTATGCTCATGAAATGAATTCATGGTTACAGGGTTGAGGGAAATTATCACTTTCCAAATTATTACCAGTCTGCATGTGCCCTAAACCAAGTTCATAACCCAGACGTTATGACGAGATGCCAACACCCATCAATGTTAACTTGGCTGCCTGGCACCCCCCTTTTGTGTTGGATGCACAATTTTTTTTAATCTCTTTTTTGTTCATGAGACGTACACATGGTTACAAGGTAGCTGTGTGTGTGAATGTGATTTGGATTTGGATTTTTAAGGTAGCTTTAACAATTTTTCAGTCATATCGCTATGATGTCTACAGTGTGGCAGTTTACAGTCATGTCTAGCACAGGGGCATCATGCTGCAGAAATATAGCATCATGTCCCACCTAGACACATTACCCTGACACCAGGCTAACAAGTTCTAAAACTAACCTCTTAATGCTGAGTGCCTAGCAAGGCAGCTGATAGGACCATTTTATAAGACTTTGATATGACCCAGCAGGGGATCGAACCTGTGACCTGTTGCATCTGAGGCAGACGCTCTAACCACTTAGGCCACTGGAGCGGTCACATAAGGTAGGAATCTTATGTTTCAAAGTAATGATCCAGAGGTAAGACCCAGTGCCTGTGTTAGATGGAATGTATAAATCATTTCACCTCATGTTCTTCTAACCTGTACAAAATTATAAGTTGTGAATCTCAAAAGTTTCCAAGTTATATCTGGAGTGGGGAAAGGTAGCACTCCCCTCACTCTGGAGGCAAAACCTCCAAACACACATGATACATCCCAGGTCTTGATGACATGACAAATTTTGATATACGCCTGTAACGCTTATAATAAATTGTTGAAGATTTTAAAAAACTTTCACTACATCTACAGCACAACCCCTAGAAGCCCTTTCAAAATTTAAAAGTGTGTGTCCATCAACAGACCACATCCAATCCAATAACAAGGTTTCAAGACTATCATCCGTGGCATAGAAGGTAACACACATGATTAATTGACAAATAGACAACATAATCCATACCTTTTAATCAAAAAGAGTGGTGATAATCATGAATGTTAATAAAGTGTGATGAAGTTTTGCTTACAGTAATGAGGGCTGGAATGACAGTCTCCAGGATTCGGCTGATAACATGGAAGCTGTATGCATCATCCTGACGTAAGATGTTGGCTCCGATGAAAGTGAAGACAGACATGACATTATGTAACAGGTGTTCCTGAAGGAAAAATGAATGACCACAGTAATACACAAATTATGAAACTTTGACTCTAGAATTACTACAAAAATGGTAAATATTAAAGTATTTAAAATTGTCTATGCTGTCTCTCACTAACCTCAGCCAACATGGTTTCCAACATATTATGGCTATCAGTCTTTTTAATTACAATGCTGACAGTGAATAAACAAGAGTCCCTTAAAAGTGACATTGCTTTCTGAAATTGTTTCCCAAGGAATTCAAGATAAGCTTAGTCTCCTTTTAACTGCTGAGTGTTGAAACCATCCCTGATACTCTTGAGTGATAAGATTTTCAAATTAGTTATTGTGGCAGCCATACTGGATAAAAGATCAGCACCATTTTCATTTAGGGAAAACTAGACACCATTAGAAGACTATTGTTGAAAATCTGATGTTGATGTGGCAATCAATTCATGAGAATTATTGACAAGATTTTCAATATATTCATTGTGGTGACAACCCAATATTGATATGATTTTCCATCAGGAGGAGAAGCAATAAAAAGATTTTCAAGATGGCTGTTGTGGTGGCCATATTGACCATCAAACTGGCATCATTTTCGTATAGGACACGTGATCAAATGCAATACTTGTTATTCAAACTTGCCAATACAGATAACAATAGAGGGGTATATTGTGGAAAAGATCCAAAATAAAATGTTAATTATATCCAAGTCAAAACAGTACTAGCACTTAAAATACAGTATATATGTATGAATCGATTTATTGGAGTCCATGACTTTCAAATTTATGTTAGCAAATGACAAGATTTTTATACATAATTTTTGTATGACTATGATGACACAATAGGACTAATTGATCAAATGGTCTGTGGTCTTCACTTCAGCATGTACTGAAATATAATATCTGCTTTTGGATAAGAAGACATCAAAGGGCTTCTGAACTCATTTTAAAATGCATGTGGTATTTTGTTATCGTTACTGACTTAATAAGGAGAACTAATTAAAGACAATATTCAAAGATATATTCCATGAAGGCCTGTGTCCAGTTGATAATAAACACCAGTAGATACTGTGATGACAATATGAGAGCTTATACATCAATTATTGTATATTCTCACCAACAATGAATTAGTAATTTTTAAAAAAAATGGCAATACGATATTTTTGATCTTTTTAGCAAATGTAAATATTCAAATTTTTGAAAAATACAAAGTGATATGTACAAAAAAATATGATACATTTAAATAATTATTCTTTTGATAACTGGATTGTGTATGAAAATTAAAGGGTACGAAAAAATACATGAAATACAGAACTCTGAATACTCAGTGGATATATCTTATACCTTCAATGGATATATATTGCATGCTCACTTGGTATGTCTGGTATACTGACTTGATATACTTTGAATACTCAGTGGATATATCTTATACCTACAATGGATATATCCTGCATACTCAGTATGCCTTTTATACCTGTTGGATATATGGTGAATACTCAGTGGATATATCTTGTACCCTCACTGCATATATTTTGTATGTTCACAAAATTTATCTTGCATACTCAACTGATATGTCTTGTATACTCACTGGATATATTTTAGCGGCTGCAGTCAAGACAAGAAGTGCCTGCTGATGAGTCTGTGGATTTTCTGAGCTACGGATACAGTTCACTATGAGCTCCATGTTAAACTTGTCACTTCCCACAGATGTTTTACCTGTGAAAAAAAGAAAGATTTATCCATCTGTAGCACAGGCCATCAAATACAGCTGAAAGATATTTCCCGAATCATAATAAAATAAGGACAAAAATTAAAGATGACTTCTGTAGCATTTACAGCTGAATTGATTCATTTTTTTCAATAAACATTTGTAGATATCTGAGGTCATGTGACCCTAGTGATGTTGTGTCTCTTCTACGGTCTGAACTACAAGTATGTATATGAGTTTAAACATCTAACTGAATAAAAAAAAATCTATGAATATTGACAAAGCAGTAACACATTCACCAAACACCTCTGTAGTCCTAAGTTAGCAGCATGATTTCAGCATGGGCAATTTAAGTATATAGTAATCAAGATGGGTGCTTTTATCTTGGCTTTCTGTTTTTCTCCTTATGCATACCATGGAATTATTTGAAGTATTTGTAAGTAGTTGTCTGAACTTTCTCTTGTACAAAGAAATAAATGAAAGGTTTAAACTAATGTCACCTAGATCAAAGGCTACAGGCGACAGATGAATTGAAAGATGGAGGAAGGACAATAAAAACAAAACTGGTCCCACTGTATTAATGTACAAGAGGTTGAAAAAAGGAAATTGGGAAAATGACAGTACCAAAAGTGGGGGGGGGGAGAAAAAAGCAGAAAATCTCACCTAAAATTAATAGTTCTATTTGCAGGCCAGTACAAATGGCATACAATAGAACTTGTTGAGAGCTGCCAGAAGAGGGTTGGTGGTAAAAAAAAAACAACATATTATTTACTAACTTATGCTGCTAAAATTCTTCATTCAGGTAAGGACAGAGACTCTAAATCTGTGGGACATGAGATAGCATTTAACTTGTTGTCAGCTGCTTCTGGTACTCAACCAGAGATGGGGCACTGAAGGGGGAATGGTGGCACACTTACCTCCCAATGCCAGCTCCTTCTCAAGCCGTTTACAAAGGTTGCATAGGAGTGACAGCAACAGCTGTTTCTGATACTCTGCTGAACTGTGACTTTCAGACTCCAGGATTCTGTAGGAAACACATGGAGAGCATGACAAAGTACTTGTAATTTTAAACTTCAATAACTCTGACAATATTGGCAAAATTTCTTAAAATTTCTTTCAAATGTTCAAATTAGCACTTAAGCAATGTATCTGTAAACTTTATACTTTTAACATAATCGGAAAAACTTTCTTATGAATAAGTGAATGAACATGAATAAGAGAATGAACAAGTCTAGAGAGGAAAATGTGAAACTATTTATTAGAAACAGTTGGAAAGTGTCGTTACTGGGCCAACACATGAAAAGTAAAAGCTAAGAGAACGTAGTCTTCTTATGATGTCAACTAATAACACCTGAAACGTTATTTGTAGGAGTAGGTAGTTCCCTTACCTGGATAACACCTGTGATACAAGTTTTCCCCTCACCTGGCAAACACTTAGAAAGTGACAGGTGGTAACAAGTAGTCCTACTACTCAGTTAGTACCCGTAATTTGACAGGTAGGTGACTGACATATCTGGCTAACACCTGGAAAGTGATAACAGATGGTGGTCCCTTACCTGGCTAACACCTGGAAAGTAACAGGCAGAAGAAGGTGGTAGTTGTGGATCCTTTTCTTCAGATGTACTGCCTCCAAAACCACTGTCTTCCTCTGCCACTCCGCATTTTCAAACTCCGACAATTCAACATCAGCTTGCTCCTCCACTGGATCCCTGCAGAAAGAATGGTCTAGAGGTGATATTTTGAAAAATATATCTCTAAACACCTTACATAACAAATGAAACTAAGCTCTATAAGTACAACTTTATCTAATAAAATCTGCAAGATTTTTAAAGTGGGCTACACTGAGCAAAATAAACACAAAAAGTAGTCTAAACAAGAGATGCAAGTGGGTATGAAATCACTTATTTGGCTGACATCTGCCTAACACACACAAAAAAAACCTTTAGCCAGTTTGACATCTTGGTCCATAGAATGCTTTCTAAATATTTTATTCAAATCACATTGACTGTTATAAAATAAATGGGTCATGACCCATGGGAAGGGGATTTGACCCTGAGTCATCACTTACAAATATCTATATTTTGTATTATAGCCCAGATTTGTATGGCACATCAGCATCATTTGTCCAGTACTACAAGCCTTTATGCCAGGATGCTTTAAGTTGAAAATTGTAACATTCCGTTAAACAGCCATTTGAGAAAAGTTGTAGAAATATTTTTCTAGCTTTATTAACTTTAGGTATTATCTGATGGAAGATTATCATTGTTTATAAAAATCTTAAATTCCTTCATGCTAAAAATCTTTCTGTTAAAGTTGGTCAAATTCTGTTTAGCTGTTTTTTGAGAAGTACTTAATAGTTTTTCTGCTAATAGTAACAGCAGTCATATTAAATTGTGGATCAGCATCATTATAAAATATGAAAACGCCTTCATGTCACATGGTTTCTGTCAAATCTGGTCCGATTCTGTTTAGGCAAAACAAAATATGTGTTTCCTATTGCACTGGTTTTAAAATTAGAGTAGTTAGGTAAGGAATTTAAAAAAAAAAACATATATATTACAATGAGTAGTATATATAATGTACTAAGCACCTTAAGTACTAGGCTAAACTGGCTCAATTAGATGCACCATTAAATTTTGGGAATTTTTATTTTTTGACCCTGGGGAAAAAAGTGCTAGGGTCAACAATGACAAACAGGGATGGTCAGCTGACCAGAAAACATTTTTTTGGCTTTAGTGACCTTTGCATGGTTGTTCTAATTTTTCTACTTAATATCTGAAGGAAAATTGGCATCATCTGTACAAAACCGAATACCCTTCAGGCCTAGATGCTTTCTGTCACATTATTCAGATTCTGTTTTTAGTGGTTTTGAGATTATGTCCTTTTTTGAAGTTTTACTATTTGCAGTACACAAATCAGCATCATTTGTAAACATTTAAAGCCCCTTTTACCACGTTTCTTTGCTACTGTCACTTCCTGAACATCTGAGGTAAATTATCTGCATAAATTCTTTATTGGGACTGATGCTCTATTGGCTGATAAATTCCAAAAATCCAAGATAAGACCATTTTTCTTTATATATAGCCAAGTGTTGAAAGCATCTCTGATATTTTCGAGCTATAACAAAATTTTCAAGATAGCCACTGCAACTGCTATATTGGATGCAGGATCAGCACCATTTTCATTTAGGACCCACTAGATATCAATAAAAGTCATTTGGTTAATACCTAATATTAATATAGCCATATATTCAGGACAAGTAACAATAATACACTATTATTATTATTATTATTATTATTATTATTATTATTATTATTATTTACATATTTTCAAGATGTCCAGCACTGCAGCAATATTAGCAGTCAAATAGCACCATTTTTCATTTATAACCAATGAGATATCATATTAAGTCTTTTGTTGAAAACCATTTCAGTGTCACCCTACATTCAGCAGAAACAGCAAACAGCTGCCATACATTCATCTCATGGTGGCCACACATTCAGCAGAAACAGCAAACAGTAGCCAGACATTCATCTCAGTGTGGCCACACATTCAGCAGAAACAGCAAACAGTAGCCATACATTCATCTCAGTGTGGCCACACATTCAGCAGAAACAGCAAACAGTGGCCATACATTCATCTCATTGTGACCATACATTCAGCAGAAACAGCAAACAGTGGCCATACATTCATCTCATTGTGACCATACTTTCAGCAGAAACAGCAAACAGTGGCCAAACATTCATCTCAGTGTGGCCATAAATTGTGGCAAACAGTGAAAATGCATGTCCATATGACCATCCATTAAATTTCTTTTCATGATGGCTACCTATAATGCAGGTCAGATTGGTATCGTTTTCATCTAGGACCAATAAGACATCATAAGACACCTTCTGGTGAAAACTCCATGTTGATTGATATGTAGTTCCATGTTGATTTTCAAGATGGCTGTCATTACAACCATACTGGATTTAAGATATTTTTATTTAGGACCAACTAGATACTAGAATAAGTCTTTTGGTGAGAAAACCAATATCACTCTCCATTTAGGAGGCATAGCAATAACAAGATTTTTAAGATGGCTCCCATGGTAGCCATATTGGATGTCAGATAGGCACCATTCTCATGTAGGACCAACTAGATATCATTAAAAAGTTGATATGACCATACAAAGGGGTAGTACTGATGCAAGGTTTTCACGATGGCCATCACTGTGGCCAGATTGTAGGTCTGATAGGCACCATTTTCATTCAGGACCAGCTAGTGATCAAATGAAATCTTTTGGTGGAAACCCACATGTTGGCATGTCTTTTGTTTCAGAAGAAGCAACAAGATTTTAAAGTTGGCTGACAACAGATCATCCCATATGCCCTTCAGACCTATAAACCAGCAAAAAGAAGCTGATAGCAATTTATAGTTCTTTGCTACTTACAATTTTCATGAGTGTACTTTCTGAGATTGGTTAACTTTTATGTATGAATGCAGTAGTGTTTTACAAATCCCCAGTATAAAAGTGGTGGTTGTTTTGAAACTAAAGATAACTTATACATAAAAGCAAACTTCTTTATTTAAAAAAGCAATTTATTGACAATAATTCCCAATTCAGTTTGAAAATGATCAATCATTTACACCCTCCCATCCTATCCTTTCACTGCTTGTGTTCGTCCTCTCTTTCTGAACTTTTCCAAAGTCCCTCTGTAACTCACAACCTCATATATGCTGCAGTCTATTCTTTTAGCCCTATGTTGGTTATAACAAAGGAGTGGCATGTGCGGAATGGTATTCTGTACATTTTATTAAAACTGTTTGTATATTTGTGCTTAAAGATTTTCAGTTTTATCCATGTTATTGCACATCAGACTTTCTTTTAAGAACATTTAGGACATAAAAAGATTTGGAGGACAAACCTTTTCAGTCTCTTGGCCTGTTTCATGGACTTAGCCTCAGCAGTCTTCAGACAGCTTTTCAACTCTTCTGCTATATGTTCTGCTTCCATGGGAATCTAAAGTTACACACATAACAATGTCAAATTTTTAAAAACATCTCAATCAAAACTGTCTTTTGTTTTAGTCAATTAATTTTGTTGATGATGCAAATTTAAAAAACTGTATAACATACTCTCCACCTGTAAATGTTGACATAAGCAGTATTGTGGAAACAGGGAGAAAATGGATGTAAATACAAGTTTGGATGTGCAACTTCATACCAATATAAATGCAAAAATTAAGCAATGAACTTCATAAAAAACTTATAGAAATATTCAATTCTCTGTGTATATAAAGAACCTCTTTAAAAAAAATTGATACAAGAACTTTATATTTTATCACCATGCTCAAAATATACCTGCACTGAAACAATTCTATTTATGGAACCAAAGACAAAATTTAACAATAGAGGGGTAAAAAAGCAATATACATTTTTCACTGTCTATAAATTTTTATGCAAGATACCTCCTTGCATGAAGTATACATTTTGGGTATTAGGTCAACCTGTGCTGAGGACAATGCAAGGATCATACAATAGAAGTTTGATACTGTGAAGTGGCATAATGCAGGGATTGCACAATGGATTGTTTGCTACTGTGTTATTTTGTAATGGACAAATGTAGGAGTGCTACAAAGGATTCATATAAGTGGATAAATATAGGAGTGCTACAAAGGAATCATGGTAGTGAAAAAATGACAGAGTGCTACAAAGGATTAATGGTAGTGGACAAATGTAGGTGTGCTACAAAGGATTCATTAAGTGGATAAATGTAGGAGTGCTACAAAGGATTCATGTAAGTGGATAAATGTAGGAGTGCTACAAAGGATTCATGTAAGTGGACAAATGTAGGAGTGCTACACAGGAATAATGGTAGTGGACAAATGTAGGAGTGGTACAAAGGACTCATGGTAGTGGACAAATGTAAGAGTGCTACACAGGAATAATGGTAGTGGACAAATGTAGGAGTGGTACAAAGGATTCATGGTAGTGGACAAATGTAGGAGTGGTACAAAGGATTCATGGTAGTGGACAAATGTAGGAGTGCTACAAAGGATTCATGCAAGTGGACAAATGTAGGAGTGCTACAAAGGATTCATGTAAGTGGACAAATGTATGAGTGCTACAAAGGATTCATGTAAGTGAACAAATGTAGGAGTGCTACAAAGGATTCAGGGTAGTGGACAAATATAGGAGTGCTACATAGGATTCATGTAAGTGGACAAATGTAGGAGTGCTAGAAAGGATTCATGTAAGTGGACAAATGTAGGAGTGCTACATAGGATTCATGTAAGTGGACAAATGTAGGAGTGCTACAAAGGATTCATGTAAGTGGACAAATGTAGGAGTGCTACATAGGATTCATGGTAGTGGACAAATGTAGGAGTGCTACATAGGATTCATGTAAGTGGGCAAATGTAGGAGTGCTAGAAAGGATTCATGTAAGTGGACAAATGTAGGAGTGCTACACAGGATTCATGTAAGTGGACAAATGTAGGAGTGCTACACAGGATTCATGTAAGTGGACAAATGTAGGAGTGCTACATAGGATTCATGTAAGTGGACAAATGTAGGAGTGCTACATAGGATTCATGTAAGTGGACAAATGTAGGGGTGCTAGAAAGGATTCATGTAAGTGGACAAATGTAGGAGTGCTACATAGGATTCATGTAAGTGGACAAATGTAGGAGTGCTACAAAGGATTCAGGGTAGTGGAAAAATATAGGAGTGCTACAAAGGATTCATGTAAGTGGATAAATGTAGGAGTGCTACAAAGGATTCAGGGTAGTGGACAAATGTAGGAGTGCTACAAAGGATTCTTGTAAGTGGATAAATGTAGGAGTGCTACAGGATTCATGTAAGTGGACAAATGTAGGAGTGCTACAAAGGATTCATGTAAGTGGACAAATGTAGGAGTGCTACACAGGATTCATGTAAGTGGACAAATGTAGGAGTGCTACAAAGGATTCAGGGTAGTGGACAAATGTAGGAGTGCTACACAGGATTCATGTAAGTGGACAAATGTAGGAGTGCTACACAGGAATAATGGTAGTGGACAAATGTAGGAGTGGTACAAAGGACTCATGGTAGTGGACAAATGTAGGAGTGCTACACAGGAATAATGGTAGTGGACAAATGTAGGAGTGGTACAAAGGATTCATGGTAGTGGACAAATGTAGGAGTGGTACAAAGGATTCATGGTAGTGGACAAATGTAGGAGTGCTACAAAGGATTCATGCAAGTGGACAAATGTAGGAGTGCTACAAAGGATTCATGTAAGTGGACAAATGTATGAGTGCTACAAAGGATTCATGTAAGTGAACAAATGTAGGAGTGCTACAAAGGATTCAGGGTAGTGGACAAATATAGGAGTGCTACATAGGATTCAAGTAAGTGGACAAATGTAGGAGTGCTAGAAAGGATTCATGTAAGTGGACAAATGTAGGAGTGCTACATAGGATTCATGTAAGTGGACAAATGTAGGAGTGCTAGAAAGGATTCATGTAAGTGGACAAATGTAGGAGTGCTACATAGGATTCATGTAAGTGGACAAATGTAGGAGTGCTAGAAAGGATTCATGTAAGTGGACAAATGTAGGAGTGCTACATAGGATTCATGTAAGTGGACCAATGTAGGAGTGCTAGAAAGGATTCATGGTAGTGGACAAATGTAGGAGTGCTACATAGGATTCATGTAAGTGGGCAAATGTAGGAGTGCTAGAAAGGATTCATGTAAGTGGACAAATGTAGGAGTGCTAGAAAGGATTCATGTAAGTGGACAAATGTAGGAGTGCTACATAGGATTCATGTAAGTGGACAAATGTAGGAGTGCTACATAGGATTCATGTAAGTGGACAAATGTAGGAGTGCTACATAGGATTCATGTAAGTGGACAAATGTAGGAGTGCTACATAGGATTCATGTAAGTGGACAAATGTAGGGGTGCTAGAAAGGATTCATGTAAGTGGACAAATGTAGGAGTGCTACATAGGATTCATGTAAGTGGACAAATGTAGGAGTGCTACAAAGGATTCAGGATGGTGGAAAAATATAGGAGTGCTACAAAGGATTTATGTAAGTGGATAAATGTAGGAGTGCTACAAAGGATTCAGGGTAGTGGACAAATGTAGGAGTGCTACAAAGGATTCTTGTAAGTTGATAAATGTAGGAGTGCTACAGGATTCATGTAAGTGGACAAATGTAGGAGTGCTACAAAGGATTCATGTAAGTGGACAAATGTAGGAGTGCTACACAGGATTCATGTAAGTGGACAAATGTAGGAGTGCTACAAAGGATTCAGGGTAGTGGACAAATGTAGGAGTGCTACAAAGGATTCATGTAAGTGGACAAATGTAGGAGTGCTACAAAGGATTCATGTAAGTGGACAAATGTAGGAGTGCTACAAAGGACTCATGGTAGTGGACAAATGTAGGAGTGCTACACAGGAATAATGGTAGTGGACAAATGTAGGAGTGCTACAAAGGATTCATGGTAGTGGACAAAGGTAGGAGTGCTACAAAGGATTCATGTAAGTGGACAAATGTAGGAGTGCTACAAAGGATTCATGTAGGTGGAGAAATGAAGGAGTGCTACAAAGGATTCATGTAAGTGGAGAAATGTGGGAGTGCTACAAAGGATTCATGTAAGTGGAGAAATGTAGGAGTGCTACAAAGGATTCATGGTAGTGGACAAATGTAGGAGTGCTACAAAGGATTCATGTAAGTGGACAAATGTAGGAGTGCTACAAAGGATTCATGTAGGTGGAGAAATGAAGGAGTGCTACAAAGGATTCACGTAAGTGGAGAAATGTGGGAGTGCTACAAAGGATTCATGGTAGTGGACAAATGTAGGAGTGCTACAAAGGACTCTAGCATTTGGTAAAGAAGTGTAGTGGACAAATGCAGCAATGGGTACAAAGGATTTCTGGTGTTGAGTTAACTTCTTTTAAATGGACGGATGATACTACAAATATATTTATATTGGTTTAACGTCTGTGGTGGGGGCCCCGAGTGGCCGAGTGGTCTAAAGCGCTCTCCGTTACGGATCACTGCCATCTCACCTCTGTCTGCGCTGGTTCGAGTTTCGGATTCAGCCAATGTGGGTATGTGAGAAAACTTGCCAGTAGCTTCTCGTGGGTCGGCGGTTCTTTCCGGGGCTTTTCCCGGGTTCTTCCTCCACCATTAATACTGGCCGCCATGTATAGCCTATCATGTGCTGAAAAATGGTGTTAAACCCCACAACAACAATGTCTGTGGTAGACAAATGGAGGGATGGCACAAATGATTTTTTAAATTTGGTTTAACTCTGCAGTAGACAAACTCAAGGGTGGTACCAAGCAATTTTGGAACTGAATTCACCTGTGTAGCAGAGAAATGCAGGAATGGCACCATGGATTTTTTTTAGATCCATTATATATCTGATATGGGAAAATGGGTTGGTCCATTTCTAGTTTTTCAGGGTCTATCATAACATGCTGATGTTTTGGGTATAATGCCATTTTTCAGCACAAGATGGGTTATACATGGCAAAAGAATATGTAAATCTTCCATTTGTGGGTTTTGATTTGGTGGGCTACAAATTGCATTACATTTAACACTGAAAAGCAGACAGTCTAGGTTTGCCTATATCAGATGCTTTAGCCTTCCAAACAGAAAGATTTTTGTTGCTGCAGTACTTTCAAGATTCTTCTTCATTTTATTTGTAAATTCATTATATATAGTTTCTCACATTGTCTAAAACAGTTGATCATTCTAAACATGAATGATGGATACTCTTTCATTATGGAACCAAGAATTGCATTTATCACTGCTGATGCAATTTCAAGATAACTGACAGTTTTCAGGTTTTCTTTATGACTTGCCAAAGCGGGAATGCATTCAAGAATGTATTGGTCTGGCCACTGGAAAAGGTCAAGTTCTGCCAGTGTCTACATTAGATAAACCTAATTAAGAAATTTATTATTAGACAGTCAATATGCACAAAAGCATGAATGAACTAAAATTGGAAAATAGCCATTAGGGATGCAATTTAAGCATGCAGTCAGAAAAACAGAGGTCTCCCTAGGATTTGAAAACTAAGAGTCCAGGACTTCCATTTTGGTTTAAAAAAAAAGAGTCCCATCAGCAAAAGTTGCAGTCCTCTCCCCCCCCCCCAAAAAAAACATGCAAATCAGAAGAACTATTGGTTGCAATCGAGTTTAGTTTATACATTCTTTATAACACCAATATAGCCCTTGTTTGTCCATCAGAGTGAAACTGAATTTTGTCAATCCAAGGAAGGTCTAATTCCAAGCGCTAAGCTAGGCATCACACACTTTCTTACATTTCGATACTGGTCCCATCTGAACTGTCAGTTCAAGCAACTGTAGCACTCTTCTGAGTGGCTGAGTGGTCTAAAGCGCTCACTGTTACAGATCACTGCCATCTCACTTCTGACTGTGGGTTCGAGTCTCGGATTCAGCCAATGTGGGTATGTGAGAAAGCTTGCCAGTAGCTTCTCGTGGGCCAGTTGTTCTTTCCGGGGTTTCCCAGGTTATTCCTCCACCATCTATACGGGCCACCATATATAGCCTATCTTGTGGTGAAAAATGGTGTTAAATCCTATAATAACAATAACAACCACAACAATCATTGCAATCTTCATCAGTTTGCTGTTTAACCCCAAAATACTAATCCAAATTTGCAAATAGCATTTCGTCCAAGTCTCAACATGTCTTGATTCTGAGGTCACGTGCACTGCTTATTCCGCTACATTTGGAAATTAACACAATAATGAAAGTTAAAGTTGTTTATTTGATATACTCTTATAAATGACCACATGCATCCCTGGGTCTTTCTGCCTCTGAATTTTATTACTGTAAATATCAGTACATTTTCATACACAGCCGCCAGTCAAAGCCTTCAAACTTGCCACCCAGCTATTGCATCATGTTCTTTTGATGTACTCTTATTATAACAACATCTACACCAGTAGGTCTTTCTGCCACTGAATTCTGTCGTTGCAAATATCAGAATATTTTCCCACCCAGCCGCCAGTCAGTCTTTGAACTTGCCTCCCAGCTAACGCATCATGTTCTTTTGATGTACTCTTATAATGGCAACATATACATCAAAAGGGTCTTTCAGCCACTGAGTTCTGTCATTGTAAATATCAGCACAGCTAATTGATCAACACATTTTCCCACTAAGAAGGTGGCTGAAGCAGGACTGGCAAGTCTTTGAATTTTCCCGCCCTCCTATTACATGCGTACGGAGGACTCCCACCTAAGTGATTTTCTGCGTATGAGATAAATAAATTGGCATCCAAATATGAATGATTAAGCATTTCTGAGACCTCTGGAAAAACAATGTTTCTGAAGGAGTGCAAATGTGTGTGAGAGAAAGAGAGAGAGAGAGAGAGAGAGACACACACACACACGGCTTAACACCATCTCAAAAATGTTATCTTTACTTACTTTACCCTAATATAGGTCCAGCATATCATTTTTGATGGAGTGTGCCTAAAAACTCAAAACTAGCATACTTAGTCATTTCCAATGAAAATTCATGCTGCCATAAGTTATTATGTTTACCCAGTTGTGGACTAATTTTTTAAATGAGTCTCTGTAACTTGTACTCCCCAATGTAAGATGAGCACTATTTTGTAAATGGTCCCTATAACTGTATTACCCATTCAACTTTTGCACTGTTTTGTAATTGGTCCATTCCCCTATCATTATCACCAAAACTGCTATGACTAAATCTCTTTTTATCCATCAGAATCATTTGATTTCAACTCCCACCCCACCCTAAAATAATACCAAAACCAGAATACTTACAATGATGTAATAAAACATTTATGAAGATGGGCTGACATTATAATATGAAGGTTATATGTCCAAAACTAATCACATTAGGGTTATTATAACACATTGAAAACAACAGGTGATTATGATAAATTACTGTTGTAATAATACATGCATACTTACATGTTTCAGCACCTTCCTGATGAGGTTAGTCACAGTGATACTAGTGCCCTCTACCCACACATCAAACAGACACATCAGGATTTTCTGCTGAGCAGAGTGCACTAGTGCAGAAAACAGCTCTTTTGTCACCTGTAGTAAAGTGTGAAGCTCAATTATTTATCTATCATGAACAATCCATTTCATAGTCATAACTGTCAGAACAAAGGTTTCTTCCCATCTTTCAAAATGCATTTGGTCTGCATCTTGAAGATATTATAATGATTCTGCTGGTGGAAATAATTATACAATGCAAGGTATCTTGCACATGGAAAACTAATTTTAGAGACCATGCACATAAAAAAACATGAACATTCTTACCAGTAACAAAATAACAGACCGAAAATTAATGACAATTATATCAACAATGAAGCAAGTAATTTGTCCTTAAAATAGCCACAACAGAGGCTGACTTCAAACTTTAGCTACTTAAGTACATACTGACAGACTTGTATTGCTTAATTGTAAATCCCTCACCATCAAAACAGATACTTTGCAAATATAAAAAGGCCATTATGACCATGCAAACTTTTATCAACTGATGAAAAAATGACAATTATCACCACCCCAATCACAAATATTTTATATGTGAAGAAAAAAAAACTTCCAAAATAACATGATTTATTTAAACAAAGGAAACATTAGCAAAGAAAATATTTCAAGATGGCTAAAAATGACAATGGCAACAAAAGCTAACTATCATCAATTTACATGTCCAACAAAATCAACACAGATACAACAAAAACAACTCTACAAAGTAGAACAGTCAAATGGGAGTAAAAGATGGTTGACAGACTAGACTGATTAATGATGTATGATGGCAGTGTACTATGGCTGACAGACTAGACTGATTGATGATGTATGATGGCAGAGTACTATGGCTGTCAGACTAGACTGACTGATGATACATAATGACAGTGCAAGATGACAGACAGATTAGAATGACAGATGATACATGATGTCAGTGTAAGATGGCTGAGAGACCCAACTGATTGATGATGCATGATGGCAGTGTAAGATGGCTGAGAGACCAGACTGATTGATGATGTATGATGGCAGCATAAGATGGCTGGGAGACTTGACTGATTGATGATGCATGATGGCAGTGTAAGATGGCTGAGAGACCAGACTGATGATGATGAATGATGGCAGTGTAAGATGGCTGAGACCAGACTGATGATGATGAATGATGGCAGTGTAAGATGGCTGAGACCAGACTGATGATGATAAATGATGACAGTGTAAGATGGCTGAGAGACCAGACTGATGATGATGCATGATGGCAGTGTAAGATGGCTGAGACCAGACTGATGATGATAAATGATGACAGTGTAAGATGGCTGAGAGACCAGACTGATGATGATGCATGATGGAAGTGTAAGATGGTTGAGAGACCAGACTGATGATGATGCATGATAGCAGTGTAAGATGACTGAGAGACCAGACTGATGATGATGCATGATGGCAGTGTAAGATGGCTGAGAGACCAGACTAATGATGACGCATGATGGCAGTGTAAGATGGCTGAGAGACCAGACTGATGATGATAAATGATGACAGTGTAAGATGGCTGAGAGACCAGACTGATGATGATGCATGATGGCAGTGTAAGATGGCTAAGAGACCAGACTGATGATGATGCATGATGGCAGTGTAAGATGGCTGAGACCATACTGACTGATGATGCATGATGGCAGTGTAAGAGGGCTGAGACCATACTGATTGATGATGCATGATGGCAGTGTAAGATGGCTGAGAGACCAGACTGATTGATGATGCATGATGGCAGCATAAGATGGCTGGGAGACTTGACTGATTGATGATGCACAATGGCAGTGTAAGATGGCTGAGACCATACTGACTGATGATGCATGATGGCAGTGTAAGATGGCTGAGAGACCAGACGGATGATGATGAATGATAGCAGTGTAAGATGGCTGAGAGACCAGACTAATGATGATGCATGATGGCAGTGTAAGATGGCTGAGAGACCAGACTGATGATGATGCATGATGGCAGTGTAAGATGGCTGAGAGACCAGACTAATGATGATGCATGATGGCAGTGTAAGATGGCTGAGAGACCAGACTGATGATGATAAATGATGACAGTGTAAGATGGCTGAGAGACCAGACTGATGATGATGCATGATGGCAGTGTAAGATGGCTAAGAGACCAGACTGATGATGATGAATGATGGCAGTGTAAGATGGCTGAGACCATACTGATTGATGATGCATGATGGCAGTGTAAGATGGCTGAGAGACCAGACTGATTGATGATGCATGAAGGCAGCATAAGATGGCTGGGAGACTTGACTGATTGATGATGCACAATGGCAGTGTAAGATGGCTGAGACCATACTGACTGATGATGCATGATGGAAGTGTAAGATGGCTGAGAGACCAGACTGATGATGATGCATGATGGCAGTGTAAGATGGCTAAGAGACCAGACTGATGATGATGAATGATGGCAGTGTAAGATGGCTGAGACCATACTGATTGATGATGCATGATGGCAGTGTAAGATGGCTGAGAGACCAGACTGATTGATGATGCATGAAGGCAGCATAAGATGGCTGGGAGACTTGACTGATTGATGATGCACAATGGCAGTGTAAGATGGCTGAGACCATACTGACTGATGATGCATGATGGAAGTGTAAGATGGCTGAGAGACCAGACTGATGATGATGCATGATGGCAGTGTAAGATGGCTGAGAGACCAGATGGATGATGATGAATGATAGCAGTGTAAGATGGCTGAGAGACCAGACTGATGATGATGCATGATGGCAGTGTAAGATGGCTGAGAGACCAGACTGATGATGATGCATGATGGCAGTGTAAGATGGCTGAGAGACCAGACTAATGATGATGCATGATGGCAGTGTAAGATGGCTGAGAGACCAGACTGATGATGATGCATGATGGCAGTGTAAGATGGCTGAGAGACCAGACTGATGATGATGCATGATGGCAGTGTAAGATGGCTGAGAGACCAGACTGATGATGATGCATGATGGCAGTGTAAGATGGCTAAGAGACTAGACTGATGATGATGAATGATGGCAGTGTAAGATGGCTGAGACCATACTGATTGATGATGCATGATGGCAGTGTAAGATGGCTAAGAGACCAGACTGATGATGATGCATGATGGCAGTGTAAGATGGCTGAGAGACCAGACTGATGATGATGCATGATGGCAGTGTAAGATGGCTAAGAGACCAGACTGACTTATGATGCATGATGGCAGTGTAAGATGGCTGAGAGACCAGACTGATGATGATGCATGATGGCAGTGTAAGATGGCTGAGAGACCAGACTAATGATGATGCATGATGGCAGTGTAAGATGGCTGAGAGACCAGACTGATGATGATGCATGATGGCAGTGTAAGATGACTGAGAGACCAGACTGATGATGATGCATGATGGCAGTGTAAGATGGCTGAGAGACCAGACTGATGATGATGCATGATGGCAGTGTAAGATGGCTGAGAGACCAGACTAATGATGATGCATGATGGCAGTGTAAGATGGCTAAGAGACCAGACTGATGATGATGAATGATGGCAGTGTAAGATGGCTGAGACCAGACTGACTTATGATGCATGATGGCAGTGTAAGATGGCTGAGAGACCAGACTGATGATGATGAATGATGGCAGTGTAAGATGGCTAAGAGACCAGACTGATGATGATGCATGATGGCAGTGTAAGATGGCTGAGAGACCAGACTAATGATGATGCATGATGGCAGTGTAAGATGGCTGAGAGACCAGACGGATGATGATGAATGATAGCAGTGTAAGATGGCTAAGAGACCAGACTGACTGATGAGGCATGATGGCAGTGTAAGATGGCTGAGAGACCAGACTGATGATGATAAATGATGACAGTGTAAGATGGCTGAGAGACCAGACTGATTGATGATGCATGATGGCAGCATAAGATGGCTGGGAGACTTGACTGATTGATGATGCATGATGGCAGTGTAAGATGGCTGAGAGACCAGACTGATGATGATGCATGATGGCAGTGTAAGATGGCTGAGAGACCAGACTAATGATGATGCATGATGGCAGTGTAAGATGGCTAAGAGACCAGACTGATGATGATGCATGATGGCAGCATAAGATGGCTGGGAGACTTGACTGATTGATGATGCATGATGGCAGTGTAAGATGGCTGAGAGACCAGACTGATGATGATGCATGATGGCAGTGTAAGATGGCTGAGAGACCAGACTAATGATGATGCATGATGGCAGTGTAAGATGGCTGAGAGACCAGACGGATGATGATGAATGATAGCAGTGTAAGATGGCTAAGAGACCAGACTGACTGATGAGGCATGATGGCAGTGTAAGATGGCTGAGAGACCAGACTGATGATGATAAATGATGACAGTGTAAGATGGCTGAGAGACCAGACTGATTGATGATGCATGATGGCAGCATAAGATGGCTGGGAGACTTGACTGATTGATGATGCATGATGGCAGTGTAAGATGGCTGAGAGACCAGACTGATGATGATGCATGATGGCAGTGTAAGATGGCTGAGAGACCAGACTAATGATGATGCATGATGGCAGTGTAAGATGGCTAAGAGACCAGACTGATGATGATGCATGATGGCAGTGTAAGATGGCTGAGAGACCAGACTGATGATGATGCATGATGGCAGTGTAAGATGGCTGAGAGACCAGACTGATGATGATGCATGATGGCAGTGTAAGATGGCTAAGAGACCAGACTGATGATGATGCATGATGGCAGTGTAAGATGGCTGAGAGACCAGACTGATGATGATGAATGATGGCAGTGTAAGATGGCTGAGAGACTTGACTGACTGATGAGGCATGATGGCAGAGCAAGATGGCTGATAGACTAGAATGACATATGATGCATGATGAAGGTGCAAGATCATTAGATGTCTGACAGACTAGAGCGATAGATGATGCATGATGACAGTGCAAGATGGCTTATAGGCTAGAGTGATAGATGATGCAAGATGAAGGTGCAAGATGGCTGACAGAGTAGAATGGTATATGATGCATGATGAAGGTGCAAGATGGCTGACAGACTAGAATGGTATATGATGCATGTTGACAGTGCAAGATCATTAGACGGCTGACAGACTAGAATGACTGATGATGCATGATGAAGGTACAAGATAGCTGACAGACTAGAATGGTATATGATGCATGATGAAGGTGCAAGATCATTAGATGGCTGACAGACTAGAATGATAGATGATGCATGATGAAGGCGCAAGATAGCTGACAGACTAAAATGGTATATGATGCATGATGAAGGTGCAAGATGGCTGACAGACTAGAATGGTATATGATGCATGTTGACAGTGCAAGATCATTAGATGGCTGACAGACTAGAATGACTGATGATGCATGATGAAGGTGCAAGATAGCTGACAGACTAGAATGGTATATGATGCATGATGAAGGTGCAAGATCATTAGATGGCTGACAGAATGATAGATGATGCATGATGACAGTGCAAGATGGTTGACAGACTAGAATGATAGATGATGCACAATGACAGTGCAAGATGGCTGACAGACTAGAATGGTATATGATGCATGATGACAGTGCAAGATGGCTGACAGACTAGAATGATAGATGATGCACTATGACAGTGCAAGATGGCTTATAAGCTAGAGTGATAGACGATGCAAGATGAAGGTGCAAGATGGCTGACAGAGTAGAATGGCATATGATGCATGATGAAGGTGCAAGATGGCTGACAGACTAGAATGGTATATGATGCATGATGACAGTACAAGATGGCTGACAGACTAGAATGATAGATGATGCACTATGACAGTGCAAGATGGCTTATAGGCTAGAGTGATAGACGATGCAAGATGAAGGTGCAAGATGGCTGACAGAGTAGACTGGTATATGATGCATGATGACAGTGCAAGATGGCTGACAGACTAGAATGATAGATGATGCACTATGACAGTGCAAGATGGCCTATAGGCTAGAGTGATAGACGATGCAAGATGAAGGTGCAAGATGGCTGACAGACTAGAATGACATATGATGCATGATGAAGGTGCAAGATCATAAGATGGGTGATAGACTAGAATGACAGATGATGCATGATGACAGTGCAAGATGACTTATAGGCTAGAATGATAGATGATGCATGATGACATTGCAAGATGGCTGACAGAGTAGAATGGCACATGATGCATGATGAAGGTGCAAGATGGCTGACAGACTAGAATGATATATGATGCATGATGACAGTGCAAGATGGCTTATAGGCAAGAGTGATAGATGATGCATGATGACAGTGCAAGATGGCTGACATACAAGAATGATAGAAAAGGCATGATGAAGGTGCAAGATGGCTTATAGGCTAGAGTGATAGATGATGCATGATGACAGTGCAAGATGGCTGACATACTAGAATGATAGAAAAGGCATGATGAAGGTGCAAGATGGCTTATAGGCTAGAGTGATAGATGATGCATGATGACAGTGCAAGATGGCTGACAGAGTAGAATGGTATATGATGCATGATGACAGGTGCAAGATGGCTTATAGGCTAGAGTGATAGATGATGCATGATGACAGTGCAAGATGGCTGACAGAGTAGAATGGTATATGATGCATGATGAAGGTGCAAGATGGCTTATAGGCTAGAGTGATAGATGACGCAAGATAATTTAATGAACAAGCTAGATGGTCTCTCAGACATCACATCAAGAAAAAAAGTAAACTGATTTACCTGTTTGATGGCTGCTATCTGTGGAGTCATTGGATGCCATGACCGCTGAGAAGGGAGACATAGGATCTTAAGGAATAGTTTGAGCCCTTGGGAGTCAGGACCTAGAGCTAATATATTCTGATGGGTAAATCTCTCCACCAGGAGCTTCAAAGAGTCAGCTGCCATTGGAGTTATCTCACTTGTCGGGTGATCCAATATTGATTCCAGTAGAGGCAAAAGACCCATCAACATTCCCTAAGGAAAAAAGTAAAGACAGATATTTGTCAAAATTACATCAAATATAACAGTGCATAAATGCTTTAACAGTGGTTAGTATCTATAAAGAAAACTTCAAAACATAACAGCTTTAAAGATTTAAGATTATATATTGAACAGAACTTTGGTTTGTTAATCACATATGGTCCCACTACAGCATATTAAAAATTTATTTCTTGAGAAAGGACTGAAGCTCTATTATTATTATAGTTACCAAATGATATGTTCATAATGTGTTTGCTTGAACATAAAAAGAAAATAGCAATTCACAGATGGGGTACAACTCTGGAAACAATCCACAGCCATGTTTTTGATCTGATTTTGATCAAACCTGGAATAGATACCTGAATCGTCATGATTTCACTCTTTTATCAACACTGTCTGAGATCTTGATCATTTAGGCATATATTCTAATTTTAATCAAAATCAGATCAGAAACTTTGTCTCAGCGATAAAATGATTAAATGAACAAAATGCAATTTGAAATCAATAATATGTATCAATATTGCTCATTACAGAACTTGCCTGAGATCTGGATGATATCGGCATACATTCCAAGTCTGATCAAAATCAGATCCCAAACATAGAATCCAGAGAGGGGACAAAGTAAATGTTGAAGGAAGGGCAGAAAATTAGATGCTGGACACAATGCCAGGCGCAAAGCACACTTGGCTTTATGGCCAGGGGTACTAAAGACAAAGTTCCAATGCCAGACCATAGAAAAATGTTAGGATCACAGGGTTTTAGTTGCATCTGTTTGTACAGGGTAAAACAAAAAGATTTCATTTAGGCCTTATGCCTGCATGCTTTTTGTCAGCATACTAAAACACTGTTAAGTGATTTTTTGAAGAAGCCATTTAAAGGTGTTTATATTTTAGTAATATTGCCCATATCTGATGGTGTATCAGCATCATTTGTGTAAACATGAAAGCCTTCAATGCCAAAATTTTATAATTTAATTGATTAACACCAAGATGACTGCTATCACTTAACAGGCTTGAAGCAGCTGTGCTTGTTGTCTGTCTTCGCCTGCATTATTGTGTTCATCATGCATTGGCTGTTCTGTTGTAATGTGTTTCTTCATCTTCTTGTTTTGGAAACGAGAACAATTAGACTTTTTCACAGATATCTTGCCCCACCTGCTACAACTTCCTTTGCTGTGGAACCGCCAACACATGACACTTGCCAGTCCACCTGTTTATGCTATGATGGACCCTCATTAATTCCTTTAAATGACCACTCCTTGACTCTCCATACTACATTGTGTACTAGACTAAATGACCTGGGACTTCACTCATCATTACTTAAATGCAAACTGAAGCGAAAAAGAAACATTAATGTTTCAAAGCTAGCCAGCATAGAACAGGAAGAAGAATTCCAGTTATCTCCCTTTTGCCCTTCAGCGCACAGCAATTTAAAAACTCGGCCATTAATTTAGATAACCCAATTCAAATCTCTATTAAATCATCAACCTTTGTGTCAACTATCTAAGAGATACCAATACATATTGCATTATTCAATGCTCAATCAGGAGGACCACCAGAAAAGTGTCAGACACTCTTCACAACCCTACAGACTCCCCCAAGTCTCACTTCCTGAGGTATTCCTATAGAAAAAATTCAGAGCTCAGCTGGTCAGTGTTCTGAGACAGGATTTGCCCCCATTATGCCAAAGATTATTTATATTTACAATTTTTTTATATTGGACCTATGTACTGTATGTTATTTAAACTGTTCAGTATTTTCTTGAGAAGTCGTTTAAAGGTTATTTATTTACTATTTTTTTTAGTAATGGCCACCATATCAGACCACAGTTCAGCATCATTTACACAAATCTAAATGGTCTTGCCAGGATGCTGTTTGCCTTGTTTGGTTGAAAAAAAATTTATAAAGAAACTGAAAACAACAACTGTTTACAGATATAGCTGCATGCAAGAAACTTTTGACGTCAGTTTGCAAGGTCTCTCAAGACAGCATGCTAACTATCATGCGCCTAAGTAGTAACTGAGGTACAAAAGGAATTCAGTGCCAATTCCTATATCAAGTGGGGATCACTCTGTCTGATTGCCATCTATGTTCTCATACAAATTCAAGCTTTTAAAGCTAAAAAGTTTAGCTTAGCAGGGATGGATTTGCAATGTGTTGGTCGTACTCCTAAGTATTATAATCGGGTAAAGTATCTGAAAAAAGAAATATAAATTCTCACTGAGAAAAACATTACTACACAATTTACATGGAAGGAAACCATTTTTGCTAGTAAAATATGTTTCTTCTTTAAATATGTATCCCAATCATAATACCTATGGAGAAATACTACTACCTCACAAATCCAGTCTTCCCAGATACTACCGGCCTATGTGGCGGTAGGGCAGATTGATCTTCCCTTCATACAAGACATGGTGGCTGGATTGGGTAATGTATTTGAAGAAGAAACTAGTTGTAAAATATAAAAAAATTCAAGGTTACAGTTGTATCTGAGGTAACGTTTGACAACACAAGTCTAGTATTAATAATAGCATATGAAAGTTAATTAGGCCATCTATTTGTAATGACTTCAATATATACCCAAATTCTTCACATCCTTGTTTCCTGACCCATTTCTTAATTCTTAAAGACAAATGCTGATCTGATACTCACAGTGCTATCCAGCTTTCTAAAGATGTGTAGAAGTCGATGCTGCAGAAACATTGGGGAAGTCTTGCTGGTCAGCTCTCTGACGAAACTTTTTAAACTCTCCCTTTTTAGATCTTTCCCTGGTGTCTTCTGATTTCTTGACTTTTTAAGGGACGATTCATCCTCTAGATTGGTGTTCTTGTAAACAGACTTTATAACCTGTCAAGAGAAAAATGATACATCATGAAATAGGCTCAAAACTATCAGGAGACAAATAATGTCAAGGACAGAGCTTGCTTCTGTCTAGTTATAATAATTTTCTCCTCAAGCATGGAAACTGTTACAAGTGCACAATCTAAAGTGAAACTGTAAATCACAATATGATCATTTAATTATACGTAAATCACAATATGATCATTTAATTATCTGTAAATCAGAATATGATCATTTAATTATCTGTAAATTACAATGTGATCATTTAATTATCTGTAAATTACAACATGATCATTTATCTGTAAATCACAATATATTCATTTAATTATCTGTAAATCACAATATGATCATTTAATTATCTGCAAATTACAATATGATCATTTAATTATCTGTAAATCACAATATGATCATTTAATTATCTGTAAATTACAATATGATCATTTAAATATCTGTAAATCACAATATGATCATTTAATTATCTGTAAATTACAATATGATCATTTAATTATCTGTAAATCATATGATCATTTAATTATCTGTAAATCACAATATGATCATTTAATTATCTGTAAATCACAATATGATCATTTAAATATCTGTAAATCACAATATGATCATTTAATTATCTGTAAATTACAATATGATCATTTAATTATCTTTTGCAGATTAAGATAATTTTGTAAAATCACAACATATCATTCTTACAAATTACTTATAAAGATGTATGTAAGGGGATTTCCCCTATGGTACTTTGACAAGGAGGAATTTAATATGTTTAAGGAAAACTGTACGAAAAGAAAAAGATATATAGCTTATATTTCAGTTACATTTTATGATAAATAACTTTTAAACAAAAACAATATTACAGTAAAGATTTTGTTAACTGACCTAGCAATAGATTTAATAAAAGAGATATAACTACTTAAAGCCAGTAACTCCTTCATTCCAATCTTCAAGTAATCTAAATGCAACTGTTTGAATAACATACCATAAAGGAAGCATATTTGTCAAGCCTAAACACCCATGAAATGACATATCATTTTGGCATGTAATCTAACCATCAATCCTAAACACCTATGAAATGACACATCAGTTTGGCATGTAATCTAACCATCAAGCCTAAACACCCATGAAATGACACATCATTTTGGCATGTAATCTAACCATCAAGCCTAAACACCCACGAAATGACACATCATTTTGGCATGTAATCTAACCATCAAGCCTAAACACCCATGAAATGACACATCATTTTGGCATGTAATCTAACCATCAAGCCTAAACACCCATGAAATGACACATCATTTTGGCATGTAATCTAACCATCAAGCCTAAACACCCATGAAATGACACATCATTTTGGCATGTAATCTAACCATCAAGCCTAAACACCCATGAAATGACATATCAGTTTGGCATGTAATCTAACCATCAAGCCTAAACACCCACGAAATGACACATCATTTTGGCATGTAATCTAACCATCAAGCCTAAACACCCATGAAATGACACATCATTTTGGCATGTAATCTAACCATCAAGCCTAAACACCCATGAAATGACACATCATTTTGGCATGTAATCTAACCATCAAGCCTAAACACCCATGAAATGACACATCATTTTGGCATGTAATCTAACCATCAAGCCTAAACACCCATGAAATGACACATCAGTTTGGCATGTAATCTAACCATCAAGCCTAAACACCCATGAAATGACACATCAGTTTGGCATGTAATCTAACCATCAAGCCTAAACACCCATGAAATGACACATCAGTTTGGCATGTAATCTAACCATCAAGCCTAAACACCCATGAAATGACACATCATTTTGGCATGTAATCTAACCATCAAGCCTAAACACCCATGAAATGACACATCATTCTGGCATGTTGTTGTTGTTGTTGTAGGGCTTAACGCCATTTTTCAGTACGCGATTGGCTATACATGGCGGCCAGTATTAATGGTGGAGGAAGAACCCGGGAAAACCCCGGAAAGAACCACCGACCCACGAGAAGCTACTGGCAGGCTTTCTCACATACCCACATTAGCCAAATCCGAGACTCGAACCCACGCAGACAGAGCATTCTGGCATGTAATCTAACCATCAAGCCTAAACACCCATGAAATGACACATCATTTTGGCATGTAATCTAACCATCAAGCCTAAACACCCATGAAATGACACATCATTTTGGCATGTAATCTAACCATCAAGCCTAAACACCCATGAAATGACACATCAGTTTGGCATGTAATCTAACCATCAAGCCTAAACACCCATGAAATGACATATCAGTTTGGCATGTAATCTAACCATCAATCCTAAACACCCATGAAATGACATATCAGTTTGGCATGTAATCTAACCATCAAGCCTAAACACCCATGAAATGACATATCAGTTTGGCATGTAATCTAACCATCAAGCCTAAACACCCATGAAATGACATCAGTTTGGTATGTAATCTAACCATCAAGCCTAAACACCCATGAAATGACACATCAGTTTGGCATGTAATCTAACCATCAATCCTAAACACCCATGAAATGACACATCATTTTGGCATGTAATCTAACCATCAAGCCTAAACACCCATGAAATGACACATCATTCTGGCATGTAATCTAACCATCAAGCCTAAACACCCATGAAATGACACATCATTTTGGCATGTAATCTAACCATCAAGCCTAAACACCCATGAAATGACACATCATTTTGGCATGTAATCTAACCATCAAGCCTTTAAATTAATAGACTAAAGTCTGCTTCCTCTCACTGTGAATCATCTGCAATCTATTTCACATGCTCACTGAATAGGGAACATCTGTTATTACTTTGGTAATTGTTGCCGTTAGAAACTCTAGTAAACGCTATTATTTTGCAATGTTTACTTTCTTTACTAACTGATTGCTGGACCAATTTAAAGCCAAGACACTTGTGCAAGCAATTTAGTAGCTGTGTTGTTTATAAGTAAATTTACATGCAAACTGTACTGAAATTGTTTTTGTCATACTGCTTTGGAAAGACACTGTTTCTAAACAAGTAAAATTCCATGAAATGGTTTCTTTACAACTAAATGAAGAAAAAAAACATTTTCCTTCCACTTTTTTTTCTCTGAAAGTGTCAGTAATACTGTGGTAACCTCTGTTATCCTTCTGTACATAGTCTAATTATTACATCTTTTAATTCACTAAACGGAATTTCACACAAGATCAAAGTTATGTTGGCGATATGGTGACCATCTGCAAGAAAGGTGTCATTATTGACTTCTAACCCCAATGATGCTGCAAGTCAGACAAATGTGAAATAAACATTTTTAATACAATGACATTTTTAAATATTTTCCAACCAAACTTCATATACTGTCATTGCAGGAGCTAAGTAGCTCTGCACATTAACTGAGCTATAATTTATCTTTTCATTAAAATTATACACATACTGTTTCAATACACAGAACAAATCAAAATCTCAGAATCCATTTGAAACAGGTAACATGAAATCAAGTTGGAATCATTTTACTATGTTCCTAGTTCATGTTCTACTTACCTCTTGGATGTAGTCAGGGTCTGAAGCAATTTCCTCTGAGCAGTATTCAATTTTCCTCATTAGGGGACTGAATGACCCCTCCCTATCCCCTTGTCCCCTCAGAAGGGCTTGTACAGCATGGACCCCACACTCTCGGATACCTTGGTATGGACTGGTCAACACCAAGACCAGGCTTATTACCACTATCAAGATAACAGTACATATCAAATTTTATAAATCTACATAAAACAATTATCAAAACAGATTTTAAGATACATTAATGTTTATTTACTTTTAAAAAAATGCAATTTAATGTTTTTATTTAAATACAAACATGGAGGCTATAGTGGCAAAATACAGCCAAGCATAAATGAAACTGGTAATGGATGGATAAAATCATGCTATGGAATAAGGTAGGCATATAAAAAGAATTTCAAATTAATGTCTCAGGAATGACAAACATTATTGTCAAGCTTGTCATTACAGTGGAAGTTACTTTCTTGTTGTCAGCGGTATTAAAACAAATATACTACTGCTGAAAACAGCTCCACCATATCCTGACATAGATGCTAAACAAGCCTGATATAGATGATAAACAAGCCTGATGTAGATGCTAAACAAGCCTGATACAGATGCTAAACAAGCCTGATGTAGATGCTAAACAAGCCTGATATAGATGCTAAACAAGCCTGATGTAGATGCTAAACAAGCCTGATGTAAATGCTAAACAAACCTGATATAGATGCTAAACAAGCCTGATGAAGATGCTAAACAACCCTGATGTAGATGCTAAACAAGCCTGATGCAGATTGCAAACTGAAAGACACTTACCTACTATGGCATTTTATTCATTTCAATAGTTAGGAACTCTGATTTTACTTTTGTCTTTGTAATTATACCAACCAACCATCCTCAGGAAGTTTGGTTTGGTATTTTTATGGCAAGGCAGTACTAGTTTGATTTTGGTTTAGTGTTTTATGGCATAGCAGTACTAGTTTGATTTGGTTTAGTGTTTTATGGCATGGCAGTACAAGTTTGAATTTGGTTTAGTGTTTTATTGTATGGCAGTACTAATTGGTTTAGTGTTTTACAGTATGGCAGTACTAGTTTGAATTTGGTTTAGTGTTTTATGGCATGGCAGTACTAGTTTGATTTTGGTTTAGTGTTTTACAGTATGGCAGTGCAAATTTGATTTTGGTTTAGTGTTTTATGGCATGGCAGTATTAGTTTGATTTTGGTTTAGTGTTTTATGGCATGGCAGTGCAAGTTTGATTGTGGTTTAGTGTTTTATGGCATGGCAGTACTAGTTTGATTTTGGTTTAGTGTTTTATGGCATAGCAGTACTAGTTTGATTTTGGTTTAGTGTTTAATGGCATGGCAGTGCAAGTTTGATTTTGGTTTAGTGTTTTATGGCATGGCAGTGCAAGTTTGATTTTGGTTTAGTGTTTTATGACATAGCAGTACTAGTTTGATTTTGGTTTAGTGTTTTATGGCATGGCAGTGCAAGTTTGAATTTGGTTTAGTGTTTTATGGCATGGCAGTACAAGTTTGATTTTGGTTTAGTGTTTTATGGCATGGCAGTACAAGTTTGATTTTGGTTTAGTGTTTTATGGCATGGCAGTGCAAGTTTGATTTTGGTTTAGTGTTTTATGGCATGGCAGTACTAGTTTGATTTTGGTTTAGTGTTTTATGGCATAGCAGTACTAGTTTGATTTTGGTTTAGTGCTTTATGGCATGGCAGTACAAGTTTGAATTTGGTTTAGTGTTTTATGGCATGGCAGTGCAAGTTTGATTTTGGTTTAGTGTTTTATGGCATGGCAGTACTAGTTTGATTTTGGTTTAGTGTTTTATGGCATGGCAGTACAAGTTTGATTTTGGTTTAGTGTTTAATGGCATGGCAGTGCAAGTTTGATTTTGGTTTAGTGTTTTATGGCATGGCAGTACTAGTTTGATTTTGGTTTAGTGTTTTATGGCATAGCAGTACTAGTTTGATTTTGGTTTAGTGCTTTATGGCATGGCAGTACAAGTTTGAATTTGGTTTAGTGTTTTACAGTATGGCAGTACTAATTGGTTTAGTGTTTTACAGTATGGCAGTACTAATTGGTTTAGTGTTTTACAGTATGGCAGTACTAGTTTGATTTTGGTTTAGTGTTTTATGGCATGACAGTACAAGTTTGAATTTGGTTTAGTGTTTTATGGCAAGGCAGTACTAGTTTGATTTTGATTAGTGTTTTATGGCATTGCAGTACTAATTTGATTTTGGTTTAGTGTTTTACAGTATGGCAGTGCAAGTTTGATTTTGTTTTAGTGTTTTATGGCATGGCAGTACAAGTAGATTATTTAGTAACAAAGCAAATTAAGTTAAGTGATTTGCAAAAAGAGGCACTAAAGTAGCTGATCCAGGTTGACCCGATAGTAGGATTCAAATCTGCACCCTTCAGTCAAGTATATGGCATGCAAACCATTAATATTACAATTTGCAGGAGGGAACAACAGGTCTATTTTACATTCCCAAACTTGTATGGTGGTCCACATTAAGAATGTGAAGGATTAAGGGCTAACTTATTTTAGAGCAGTCTGTTGTATTACAAAGGAGGCAGAAAATCATTTTATGCCATAAAATCTTTAATAAAGTCATCATTTTTATCTTTCCAGAACATATTATGATCATAATTTGAAACAAATGATCCAAAGTATGAGTTTTGTGTGGTGGTTGGGGGTGAGGGGGGGTGGTTGGAAAGGAAAAAGCTACTTCTGATAATTTGTTTTTATTGACTTGAGAATCAATCCTTCACATTTAGAAATTACTATCAGAAAAACCAATGAAAAGTTCCAAACAATAGTAATTACTCTCTTCAAAATGGAGTAGACAATACAAAAACCAATAAAGGCATGTCTAAGAGCTAAGAGACAGTGTCTTTACTAAGTGTATCAAAATGGGTTTTTTAAAACTAGGCTGAATGCAAGCAATATTCATTGTTTCCATGTTAAGATTAGGATTTAATTGACAAAGGCCAAAATGGATAAGTCTAAACTCATAAAAGGCACATGTAATTCTATGAGACAATGTTCATACAAACTTGCATCGGAATAAGTCAAATGTTTTTTGAGCTATGCCAGTTTAAGCAACATACAATGAGTGATATGAAGTTGCTTGTTAAGGCTTTAAGTCTACATAAAATATACTTGACAAGACAAAACCCATACAAGACTAAGAGACGAGGAACAGGAAATTTGCACCAAATAAAGCTGAAGTTGAGTGAGCAGGGGCAGTAACTCAAACAACATTTTACTTTAAAAGACAAAACATTTACAAGGCACATCTGTATGTTATAGGCAATTCACCTGCCAAAAAATCTAATTATGTTTAAATGTTGCAGGTAGTGGTGGTTGTAAGAAAGTGTGAATGGTGAAACAGATGGATGGAAAAAGGTGATGTGATGTGATGTGATGTGATTTTGGATTTTTAACGTAGCTTTAACAATTTTTCAGTCATATCGCTATGATGTCTGCAATGTGGCAGTTTATAGTGATGTCTAGCACTGGGACATCATGCTGCAGACATGTAGCACAATGTTCCACCCAGTCACCTTATCCTGACACCATGCTGACCAGTCCTAACACTAACCTCTTAATGCTGAATGCCCAGCGAGGCAGCTGTTAGTGCCATTTTTATAAGTCTTTGGTATGATTCGGACAGGGATCGAACCCATGACCTCCAGCATCCGAGGCAGATGCTCTAACCACTAGGCCACTGGATCTGTGATGGTAAAAAGGTGATTACTCAACCAAAATGCAGGGTCCCAATTACAGGAAAACACATAGGTATATTTACTTCATATTCTTAAACAAGATGATGATGAGGAAAATGTGTACCTGTAGCTGATGATGCCACTGAAACAATGTCACCATTACCAAGGTTATGGAGGTAAACCAGCCCCAGCTGAAGTGCCTGGGCCTGTAAAACAACAGTAAAACCCAAATGACCACGCTGATCATTACAGTCTTGGGTCCATAGTAAACAGAGGAATTTCATCACAATGTAGACATCCTGGAAACATTCCTGTAAAGCCAAAAAATTTTACAATTAGTACATCAAACTCAAAATAAGCTTTACCTAAACTGTTATATCTGGATCAAAGTGACCATGCAGACACTCTACTCACCTATCCACCATTATTATGAACTAAATACCAGCAATAACAACTTATAATACCTGCAATTTACACTTAGCTGACCAGGTTTAGTCAAAATGTACATCTAGAGTAACTCTGAATATCAATATCCAAACATTAAATATCATATTTTATGAAATTTATAGATTAAACTTTATGTCAACAGCACAATCATGCTTGAAGATTTCATAATTGTTGTTTCAAATATAAAAATCATTATGCTAATGAAGTTTGAGGAGTTGAAGGTCTTCTGAGGTAAGTTCAACTATTTGGAAAGTGCTGAACACAACTTATCAAGAACAGGTTAGAATGATCTGAAAGAAGTGTAAAAAATGAGTGAATTTACCTAGTGGACAATAATGTTCAATAATGCACTTGAGACTGAAAGACTACAGAGACAGAAAAAGCAAATGAACATGTTCTACTTTAGAATGAAATACTGTTCAACTTTAATTGGCTGTATGCACACCAAAATTTGAATAATGACCTGATGTGCAATAGTAATATTAATAAAAACCATCATGCTAAGCAGTTACAGTCAATATTCTAATCTGATTTTCTACATATGATGAATTTTATAAAAGACGGAAAAATCTTGATGGAAACTTCGATACCAAAATGCAGGAGTTTTGAAAGGAATTTTACCTTGAAAAGCCTGATAAGGAGAACTCGGTTCATATTGTCTTTTGCATCAGAGGCTCCATTCATCAGAAAGGCAAACAAACAGACAGACACCTGCAGGAATTTATCTTCTGGGCCACCATCTCCCATGTACTGCCACCAAGGAGCTGAAACAAGTTCATTACTAGATGTTAAAAGAACTCAAGTTGATTGACAGAAACTAACAATATAGCCCTATTTATGTGGCATGTGTCATTAATTAAATAACCAACTCTACAATAAACCATGGAGTGTAGGTCACAGACACCATGATTTGTAAGGAACATACCACCATCAAAAGAGGAACAAACACTGCATCTTGGTGGCATTAATAAATGTTACTGGACTAAGAGGCCGACCAGTATTTAAGCAAAAAAAGCCCTTAAAAGGTCAAAGCTGCTAAATTTGGTCCAATTCATACCTTCATTCCAAGATACAAGCATGTTTCAAGTTTGGTATGAATAGGTCAAGAAAGTGTCTGTTTGACACTGTAAACAGTATCCAAAGAACACTGAATATTCCCTGAAAGGTAGGTCACAGTAACTCAGTTTTCTTGCACAACAAACCTCCAATCTACATTGCATGATAATGCAGCTACAGTTTTAACAGGCATATTAAAACGTTACAATCCATATAACAGAGGCATATTAAAATGTTACAGTTCAGACAACAGTGGCATATTAAAATGTTACACCCAGATAACAGTGGCATATTAAATTGTTACAACCCAGAAATGGATAACAGTGGCAGAATTGTACATAAAGCGTGCATCACAAAAACCTGAGCAGATAAGTAGACAGATGGCTCCATGAACTGAAAAACATACTGATGAAAGCAAACACACACACACACACACACACACAAACAACATAGACAAAAACAAGGACAAACAAATATACAAAAGGAAGAAAAAAACAAAGTTAATGTATAAAATAACACATAAAAGGCAATACTTTCTTCATTTTAATGAAAAAATGACTATTACTTCTCCATGAATGCCTTCCTACCTGCTTCCAATGTCCCAGGGACCTTAAGGTTTTCTATGACCCCCTGAAGGGCCCTCAGACACAGAAAATGGGGAACCTTTCTGTACACCTGGATGTAAGAACATGCCTCTGCCACAAGATGGGACATCTCAATGGCAATCAGATTCTCTGGAACCTTCCTCTGCAAATTTTGGTCCTGTCAAGGACAGGAGAGAAACATTTTATATATACTGTGTAATTGTTTGTAATGTTGCAGATAGGTATATATTCCCAGCAATATAGGCTCAAGGTCTGTTTCATTTCCTATTGAGCATTTCAACCCACAAAAAGTGGAAACAGATCAAACATTTTCTGGTGAAATTGATGGACAAATCAAAAACTGTAAAATCAGTCTTTTGCACTCTCCATTCCTTCCCTAATTCAATAAAGAATATCAATAATTGGATGCCATTTTTTTTACTTCTAGACCAATCATTTTAACGGTAAACATTTAATATGTAGCTATCAGAAGTATCATCCTTCAAAAACATCTTCAAGTCTAATATGCATATAAAGCAGTATGTACAAGAAAAATACATAAGGCAAAGGAGACTTCAAAAACATTAGCAATAAATTTCTTACCATTTTTTTCTCCTTAAGTATTTTTGTTATCATCTGCAGTAGAATCCAAGAGTACTCCATCTTGCTGAACTTTTTACTTTGACTGGTTCTTTTGCCAACAGATGACTCCTTGATTAGGTTGCTGAGAACCAGAATTAACAGACACTGAAATTGAGGCTCTTCTGTGTCACATGACTTTTGACACCACTTTTCAACCTGGAAATATAATGCTTGTTAAATTTCATTGTGTCCTATATCTGGTGTTTACAACGAAAATGTCAAATGTTCTAGATGAGGTGGCAGCAATATATGGACTCTTTGGAATGACATATGGTGTGAGTTGTAGTTTTGTATAGTGTGTACTAAAAATGATAATTAATTCAAGCAATAAATATGACTTGGCATACTCAAACAGACTCACTCAATCGACCATGGCATAATATGCCAAAACATATGGGCCACACTTAAAATCACTTGCAGAACAAATGATAAAGTCTCAATCTGTCACAGCATAAGATGCAAGTAGATCTAGCATACAAAATTCACTTAAAATCATTTCTAGACTAAACCGTGTAGACTGATTTTGCAACAACATAGTATGCAAGAAGATCTGGGTCACACTGTTCACTTAAAATTTTCAGAAATAGCAGGAAACCGTCAATGCTATTTTACAATAGATTTCAACAGGTGTTGTTATTGTGAATACACCAAGACTCAGGTCATACTACCAAGACATGCCTGTCATTCAAATTGTTGAAATAACAACAAAAACACAAACTGATGCTGACAGATGATCTTTGTAACATATACTAAACTGGCCACAGCATAATATGTGAGCAGGCATGGATCACACTGTTCATTTAAACTCACTAGTGGACTCAATTTGCCACAGCATAATGTGCAAGCAGGCATGGATCACACTGTTCATTTAAACTCACTAGTGGACTCAATTTACCACAGCATAATGTGCAAGCAGGCATGGATCACACTGTTCATTTAAACTCACTAGTGGACTATTTGCCACAGCATAATGTGTGAGCAGGCATGGATCACACAGTTCATTTAAACTCGCTAGTGGACTCAATTTGCCACAGCATAATGTGCAAGCAGGCATAGATCACACTGTTCATTTAAACTCACTAGTGGACTCAATTTGCCACAGCATAATGTGCAAGCAGGCATGGATCACACTGTTCATTTAAACTCACTAGTGGACTCTATTTGCCATTGCATAATGTGTGAGCAGGCATGGATCACAATGTTCATTTAAACTCACTAGTGGACTCAATTTACCACAGCATAATGTGTGAGCAGGCATGGATCACACTGTTCATTTAAACTCACTAGTGGACTCTATTTGCCATTGCATAATGTGTGAGCAGGCATGGATCACACTGTTCATTTAAACTCACTAGTGGACTCAATTTACCACAGCATAATGTGCAAGCAGGCATGGATCACACTATTCATTTAAACTCACTAGTGGACTCTATTTGCCACAGCATAATGTGTGAGCAGGCATGGATCACATTGTTCATTTAAACTCACTAGTGGACTCAATTCACCACAGCATAATGTCCAAGCAGGCAAGGATCACACTGTTCATTTAAACTCACTAGCGGACTCTATTTGCCACAGCATAATGTGTGAGCAGGCATGGATTACACAGTTCATTTAAACTCACTAGTGGACTCAATTTGCCACAGCATAATGTGCAAGCAGGCATGGATCACTCTGTTCATTTAAGCTCACTAGTGGACTCAATTTGCCATTGCACAATGTGTGAGCAGGCATGGATCACAATGTTCATTTAAACTCACTAGTGGACTCAATTTACCACAGCATAATGTGTGAGCAGGCATGGATCACACTGTTCATTTAAACTCACTAGTGGACTCAATTTGCCACAGCATAATGTGTGAGCAGGCATGGATCACACTGTTCATTTAAACTCACTAGTGGACTCAATTCACCACAGCATAATGTGCAAGCAGGCAAGGATCACACTGTTCATTTAAACTCACTAGCGGACTCTATTTGCCACAGCATAATGTGTGAGCAGGCATGGATCACACAGTTCATTTAAACTCACTAGTGAACTCAATTTGCCAGAGCATTATGTGCAAGCAGACTGAGGTTAAACTGTTCACTTAAAATCATTGGTAGAACAAAATGGTAGACTCAGTCTACCATTGCACAATACACCAGCGGAATTTGGTCTACACATTTCACATAGTTTCATTTAGTTTAGTTGAGTAGAACAAACAGTGTATACTAACTAGTACACTAGAGAGGGCATAATACACCAGCAGATGTGGGTCTAGTCTGTAAACTTAATAGGACTTGGTTTAAATTAGTTGAACAGTGTATACTCTATCAGTGACTGTATAATACACCATCGGATATGGGTCTCCACAGCTTACCTAATATCACTTAGCTTATTAGAACAGTACAGACTTGGTCTGCCAAAGCATTATATGCAAGTAACTCTGGAGTCCATCGGAGACCAGATGTACATTATATATACAGGAGCTCCTTGAGCTCAACAGGTACAGTGTTGGGCTCGTAATCCAAGGACATGAGTTTCGATACCTGCCCTGACCAGCAAGAGTTGACTGTCTCCAAGTCTCCAAGTACCACTGGGCAAGGCACTTAGCTCCCACTTCTTCAGCAAGAAAAACAAACCAAAACAAACATCTTGTGTAAGCAAACAGAATATATCATTTTTGTAACTCACCATACGAAGGCACTCATTTTGCCCACAGTTCTCTGCTGCCATAGCAATGCACTCTGCAACCTTCAGGTTAATCTCTCCCATCCTTGCAGCTGCTGGAGAGTAGGACTTCCAGCCTGGAAAATGGGGAACATGTCATGTATTTTGTAAATACAGTTTAAATGCATGAAAATTACAAGTTCTGACAAATCTGTCCGTTTTCAACGCCTCATAATTGTATTGTATAGATTAAGCTACTATGATCAATCAATTTTGTTAATGTTTAACCTTTTGATGAGGGAAGAAAGAAGCTTGTTCAAATCTATTGCTGTTTCCAGGAGTAAAGTTAATAAATAGAAAGACATTCATTTCTCTGCTGTTTTAAAACAGGCAACTGTAATGCATGTTTACCTTTGGCAAAGTGGCTAAGGAATGTGTTGTTCTTGACCTGAGGTAACTTGCAGACTTCATCAATAAATTCCAGGTAAAATGTATCTGCAAACACCATGAAGCAGTAAGGAAGAACAATGTCTACAATTTGCATGGTTACCTCCCCTTTACACTCACACGTTCCAAGCACGGTCAGGGCAAGTTTAGCAGTCTCATACCTTCACAGAAAAAAAACCCACAATATTAAATGCAACATATTTGTAAATTTCACAAGAAAATGACTTTAAAAATCATTATGGGTAATATTCTTTTCTTGTTACAAGCATACTGAATAAAATAATTAGCAGTCAAAATTTAATTACATTACAATAAAATTAATGAACACAAAAATCATGCTGATGAATAGATGCTTTTCTTTTCAAGCTGTGTTTTTCCTAGAATACTTTTACCTGATCACAGTAATGTTAGGGAAACAAACCCCATGACCTCTTCTGAGCTGCCAACCCTACCTTAGTGAAAAGTGGGATAAAAAGTAGTGAATTTTGAATGCAATTAGTGAAAAATTATATCATGAGACTAACTCCATCCACTTCAATGGTCAGTACTGCATTATACGAAAATCCAAAAAATAAAAATAAAACATATTACTTACATTGATTACATGTACTACTTTATTTGCAGCCAAATTTACTGATATACACAAACTTCATGTTATTTGTCATGATATGATGCTGTGGCAGTCTTGAACTTCCTCAATCAGGCCATGGTAAATTTGTTTTCAAAACAGTTCAGGCTTCTTGCCTGCTGGTTAATCTTGGTGACTAAAATTGTTGCAAATTTTCAGCACCTAAGGAAGCTCTTAAAGTTTGTCTTATTTTTCCTCACAACAGGAAATAATCTTTCACTGTTACTGTTGCTGATCTTGAGCTGAGAAAGACAGGTTATGTTCAACAAGAAAGCTCACAAACAATGCTTTAGCATTGGTACCATGCAGGACTTGAGTAGGTGGCTTAAAGAACTCCAAAACTGAAATCTGCTGGGGGTGCTATAGCCGTTTGCTTTTTCACATCGTTCTGCCACATGCCCACAAGGGATCATATTGTTGCCTACAATTTATCTGTCATACATGTACTATATAATAATATTACTACATGGTACATGTATGACAGGTAAATTGTAAGCAACATAACCAGCCTTGTGAACATTCCCAACTGTAAAATTCGCTGCACACTACTGTGCGAAAAGCATAACATTCATCAATGTTTGATGGCTGAATGCTAGGCCAAATTTTGGCGTACTCCAATCTATACTTCACTTTTTGTGGAATAAAAATTTTTTTCCTTGGAGGTGAAAACATTTTAACTGCTGAGTAGCTTAATTACAAAATGGTATTAATCCAGAAGATGAAACGTCGAACAATGAATGATTAGTGGTGTCGGCGCATGCGCGGAAAACTGTTAACTCAAGCAAATTACAACACATGCTAATCTTTCAATCTAAAATATTCCAACACTTGAAAAAGCTGTTTTCATGAAGTTTCCCAACCTCTATATGCTTTTAGCTACCAATGTGCTTCCTCACATCGTCCCTGCCACCTAGGCCAATAAATCAGCCCTTTACCTGCGATGATATTGATTTTCAGGTGTGCGGCTGATATCACCTATTCATTAAAAGCTGCAATTATCTGCATCCAAATCTGGCTGCACACATCGATGTAAATTTTATACACTAACCAGTACTTCTCATGGCTGTGCAGCTACCGTCAGCTGAAGGGTTCTTTTGGTGACATGTAGATTATATTTCCTGAGCAAATCATATGTTTGGTGACTTGTAAATCCACCTGGAATAGCACAACCATCTGTCCTGTGGCCATTTTGAATTTCGCACTTGATATGGCTGTTACCAATTACTGGTATGTGTCTAAAGTGTATGCAGGTTTGTTCAGGAATGATTTGCATGCAGCAAAATTGCATATTTTAATGAACATTATCCATCAGTATGAACACATATCTGTGGGGATGATTTATCAGACTACCTGCCACCATGCCCAATGCTAAAATTTGTGGCACACTGTGTGCAAAATGCAGGATGTATATCGGTATTTGATGGCTGAATGCAAGGAAAATTTTTTGTATATTCCAAACTAAACTTTACTTTTTGTGCAATACATTTCTTTTTCTTTGGTGGTGAAGACATTTTCAAGATGCAATGCTGAAAGGTAATTTAAATCAGTATTGGCGGCACATACACGAGGACAAATTCTGGTTAGGCCCCAGTTTCTTTTAAAAGCATTAGTAAAACTACTCATATATATATATAGATTAAAATACGCTACCATGCTTGCTACCGGTAGAACTGTATGAATCAGCTATAGTTCTACTAATATCGTGACTAGCAGAACCTAACTGTTTCAGCAACTGCTGATATCACATCTAGCACTTAATGGGAAAATTTTAAATAATTTAGAATTGGTGAATTCATGATTTTTTTGCATGCAGCATGAATCCGTAAATCGCTGTAGAAAGTCGTGAAATTCACGCCAAAATCATGAGGGTTGGCAGCTATGCCTCCTGAATCAAGCACTACTAGAAATACAAAAATGTAATCGTTTTCCATCAATAACCATAAAAAGGGAAAGAACTGATCAAATTTTCCTCCTATTACCACCACTGGGTGACTACCTACATACCCAATTTTTCAACAAGATGCTTGAACTGCTGCATTTAATACATTCCTTGATAACATTAATGGTGTGAGACTTCAGTACATCTAGCATATCCCCACTTCAGACAAGACACTAAGGTTTAAGAGGTTATATCCTCTTCTGTAGCCTCCAACAGAAGAAAGAGGCAATGGCAGCCGCCAAATGATTTTTCTCCAAATATATCTCAGATAGTACTAAGATAACATGGACTTGGTCTTCCATTATTGCCTCACTCAATGTATCAACTCTGAAAACAGGGAACAGATGACCATTTTGGTAGCCTGTAGAAAGTAAATGGTCCTTGTAATGAAACCAAGTTATATCACAAGACCATGGAACTATCCAAGATGAATGTGCTCCCTCCAAACATGGAAACCAATTTGTTTTATGAAAACATTTCTTCAATAATACTTACCCAATCATAATACCTTAGGAGAACTACAACTACTACCACCTTGAAAATCCACCCCTCCCAGATTAAAATGTTTTAGCTAAAAAAGCTAAATGTTATCTGTCCATCTAGGTGGAAGTTACAGTGATCTCCCCTAGATACCAGGATTAGTGCCAAATCCTATGAAATTGTCAGTTACTAATGAAGCGGAAGGCATGCTCACTATATTGATCTAACTGCAGGAAAGCTAGGAGGGTGCATATGTATTCTGATTTGTTAAGTATCATTGAAGAAACACATTTTATTAGAAAAAATTGGTTTCTTCTTCAATACATTCTCCAATCAAAATACCTAAGGAGAATTCTCGTACATCAAAAATAACAAAATAAAATGAAACATTGATCAATTAAAATATTAGTAATGTCTACTGGTATTAAGAAAGAAGTACAAGCAGTTAAGTCTTGTCAAATGTAATCCATGTTTCAGTTTCATCTTTTAATATGGTTTCAGAGTAATCTTTGTAAATGTGATATGCCCTCTTCTATTCAAATGTGAAATAGTATCAATCAACCATTATAGTGATGCCCTAAGTGCTGACTTTATTTTGATCGATTTGCAAAAGTGTTTGTTGCATTGTTACAATCAGTTAAAAGTAGATCTGCTTTGTATTTTCACATTAATTGCTTCTTTTGTAAAGAAGGCAGAATAACAAAAGTTATAGGGCATGTAATCCTAACTACATCAGAGCTAGACATCATGGTCATGTGTAAAGTCAATATATTTCAGACGAGCAATCAAGCACCGTTTTAAAATACTGTTATGTAAGTAACATAATTAAATTACGTAACATTGATCTAGTAGTGTGAAATGCCATCATCATATCCACCATCACAAAAATGGGGAATAAAAATAACAAAACTGTCAGCAAATTCAGCAAAATCTATAACTGCATTTTATTAATATAAAAGTGAGAAATTCAACAAGCAAACAAAATGTACAAACCATCAATTGTGAAAAATATCTACTAAAATCAATGAAAGTTGAATGAAAACTCACAAATAAGTTACCAATACCATGCGGAAATCCTAATGAACAACAAAACTGTCTCCCACTTTGATCAATAGTAGAATTAAAAATGATCTTCTTGGATATCAAGGGGATATTACAGGTACCATTGCAAAAGTTCAAACTGTTACATCTGGTATACAGCTACCCACATCACAGATCAAAAGGGAAGTAATCCATATGAGTTTCTTCCCTTTCTTTATATGTTATATGGACATTTAAAAATAATGTTTCTCATCTTTCCAGTAGGGCTAGATTTGAGAGGCAGTGGAGTTTATTTCCTAATGTTAATGTGGAATGTAGTCAATGGAGAAATGCAAATTTCATACACAACAGATGCAGTACTGAAGAGATTTACCTGATTAACAAATGTATTTTACATTAATGAAAAGAAAAAGTAAACACCACACAAGTTTACTATCAAGAAATTACCTTTACTACAGAATGTTGTCAAAAATGTATCAGTAATAGTAAAATTAAAATTATAAAACTTGTTACAGTCTGATAAATCTTGAATTCACAATAAAGTAATACAGTAAATATAAACTGTGTTCTTAAAAAAATGTTAACATAAGGTACCAAACTTACCAGGCTTTGTCATAAACAGCCTTTTTGAAAAGTTTTTCAAGCTGTGTCAATGCAAGCCCCTGGTCTGTCACTAAATGCCAGAAATTCTGGGAGGAAAATAAACAAAATGCAAAATGTTTGTAATAAATGAAAATGGCACTTATTCTCACACTGCATCAATTATAATCATCTATAATATACAATAATAATAATAATAATAATACAATAATACTAACAAACATAATAATATACAACACTCTAAAATAATAACACTCCAAAACAGCAATTAGTTACAGTACCTTGGAGGAAAGGGGATAGTAACACTTGCTTAAATTCACTGGAAAACTTAATGCAGTTCCATTGATGCCAACCCCGAAGTTCAAAAATACTGAATGCTTATGACAAAAATATTGATTTTCAAGAACAAATAAAGATTTTAAAACTTTAATGCATACTTACAACATCTATAACCATCAGTAAAATATCACAGTAACTTAATTAAGTAATGTCAAAGATGCATGTGTTGCACTCTTGCACCTTTTTAACGGGCACTCTTTTCCATTCTGCTGCCGATTCAGAAGACGCAAGAGTGCAACACACTCAGACACAGGCTGTTTATAGGAGCCTTTCCATGCATTGTTTTTCTTCCAATCATTGTCAATTCCAATGTCCCATCTTTCATTGATGATCTGAATTCTGTGAACTGTTTTTTTAAAAATAAACTGTTTTCATTCTAGCATATGAGTAATCCTTTGTGATTTTACTATATGGAAAAAGTGTGTGAAATAAAATGCCTAGCAACACTAGCAACTGAACGAGGAAGATTTATATCTATAAAAAAATTGTAAAATGAACTGATGATTGAATTACAAGGTCCTCTCTGGTATTTATAAATTTAAGTTTAGCCTGTGATGTTGATGATGAAGCAGCAAGGTGATGTTTATTAGCCTTTTCATGCTATTTTATGCCATGAGTGCCCCCATGCCCAAAAGCAAAATCACAATTACACAATCTGCAAAATGCAAAGTTTTCTCCTTTGCCAGATGGTTTCACAAATCTAACCACGATGGCATAATTGTCCTTCCAGTTCTGTTTCCTTTTCTTCGATGGAGAAAATTCTCAATCATCTTTTTTTGTTTGGTCATCTCTAGAAGCTGAATATTATGAAGATGAGATACAGTGATAGCGGCACCTGCTTTTCACAATCCAATATGGTGCTTAAAGACTAGCATGGTAGCCTTGATTTCGAATGAACCAATATGCAACACATTTACTCTCAGAATGGACCTAGAGCCTGTTTTAAACAGAAAATTGCAAGAAATTTTCATTGAATTTGTTTAAATAAAAAAAAATGGACTTTTTAACAAGCAAAATGTGCACCTGTATTCAGGTCCAAAATATGAGACAAATACAAGAACAGAACACTTGACAGTTCTTGAGGCTATGGATTTTAAAAATTACATCCAGCCTTTAAACTACAGTTCTATCTAAACTATACCTGTCTCTTCAGCAATCAAAATTAATACAAGATTTTATGCTGGAACTTATTTTCAACGAACATCTATTTCTTTTGAGGACAGCCACATACAGTAATTTCATCCCATTGTCAATAAACTCACAAAGATAGAAAAAATTGAACAGGAAGTAGTGTAGTCTTACAAGCATGCATACATTCAGTATACAAGATACAGGAAAGAAAATACTTCAAGTATTTACAGGCACTCTTATTTGAGTTGACAAATGAAAGGTTGCCACTCACCTTGCCATTTTTAAGGATGGCATTAACCACTTGAGGCCAGTCATCTTGTAGTCGGAGCAGGATAGATTCCTGCAGAAACTCTTCATCATCAATCTGATAACAGACAGAAATATTTACAGTTCAGTTTAACAGAAAAGTCATTGAGATAATATTAAATTTTGCTTTAAATTACGCAAAGATAATTGCTGCAATTTTACCCTTGGAAATATAATATCATTTAATTGATAATTTTTTATTTTTAAGTACCATCACAGCTTTTTTATTATCTTGTAGTAGGTGAGCTTATATCACTTGAGAAAGTTTTACTGATGGCTGGCATCTGTTTCTGTTGATGGGATTCTTAATTTGACATCTTAAAATTAACAGACTGTTCCAAACCAACTGCTAAGTGTTTTATCAATTTTATCCAGTTAGGAACCAAATGGAATGTCTGTTTACAATATTAATCAATGTTTTATCCAGCTATGTTTATTGTTGATAAAAACTATTGTGAAAATATTACCTCAGTATTGTTTTGCAGCAGATGTTCTACAGCTTTCTGTCGGACCTCAGGCAGCCTGTGATTGAGTGATAGGGCCAGGCTAGCACCACTCTCTGCCATGAGATGATGCTGTACAGACAGGACAGACATGTTGAGAAACTGCTGTACCAGACTCCTATCTGCTTCTTCCTCAAGTTCTGACATAACCCTCTTCACAGCACTGTCCACACACAATGAGTATCTAAACAAGTAAATAAAACAGATGTATTACTGCCACCATAAACTGGCAAAACTGCCTGAATGAACACAGCTCCTATCTGTTTCCAACATTGGCCCCGCCCACCATACTTAATTATCTATAAATAGTATGTACCCAAAGAGTAAAATAAAATTTACACCCACCAATATATCAATCAAAATGAACAGGACCAGCATACCAGACAAGTCTTGTTTTTCTTCCCCACTAGCTCTACATCACTTCAAACTGACCTTTGCAAGCAGGATGAATATTTACAGAGAAAAACCAAGACCAATCTGCAATGCCCTGCAGTCACATGTCTACATGTGTTTCACAACAATTACTAACACCCACCCTCCTTCTCCTCCATTCAACTCCACCTCCCAAACAGTGACCCTGGGTTATAATTATAAATTGGTCACATCTAAAAAAAAAGTATTAATTGTTTGATGTTGAAACATCCAAAAGACAACAGTACAAACCTGCCCTCCAAGAGTCGTACAATTCCCCGCAGGCTGCTCTTCATTTTGTCATTTTCCTCCTTGTCTGTGCATTTGTTAATGTACTTCACATAACTCTGTATGAACCTTCTGAAATGCAGAAAATCATTCATTCATGCAATATACTTTTCAAACACGCATATCATCCAAACTACTGCAAAAAATTTTGAAAACATTAATTACACAAATTTGTCTAGGTAAAGGTATGAGAAAACAATCTAACTTCAATCTTTATCAAGAAAATTACAAACAAATTCTTTGAAAGCAAATTTGTGTCCAATAATTTACATTTATTAAAATAAACAGCATGGTAGTCCCCCTCTTGAATGGTCCCTTAACCAGTGGCCACCCACTTCTTATGGCCTAAATCCATTGGCACCTATGAGTTTGTATTCAAAAGTACCCCTCAAGAACAGCCACCTCTCTAACGTGACCAGTGGCCAGCATATTAGTACAAAAATGTAAAATGTTCCCTTCACAAGCGGCCGCTTTTTATTTTAAATGTATCCAGAACCAATAATTAATTCATATCGTGATGTAAAGTAAGTAATCAGATTATCTCTATCATCGATACATGTCTCCCAATGTCAAGTTTCTGAAAGAAGTGTCGACTAAAGTACATGTAACACTAAGATTAATATTATATTATTGTCTATAAAAGCTGATGTTTACAGGAAGTGGGTTATACAATGTTATGATAGAGTTTTGGGCTTCACGCATCTGTCGAGTTCTTCTCTTTGATGATTACAACTGGACGTAATTGTCAAGATCATAACAGGGTCAGCATTGGCTAAAAATAGATTTTGTGCATTAACACACACACACAGAAATTGAAGAAAAAAAAACAGGGTACCAGACAAAGACCAAAAAATTACATGACAACACATTTATTGCTTCCTTTATGAAGAAGGCATTTTGTCCACTCTACAAAAGTTTCGTCTGCATAATTAAATTGCATACAGTTAGCAACATCCAAATAAATCATTACCAAACATTAACATGTCATCACATGAATGGAGACATATTATTTTAGAAGAAAGTTGGTTATTATACTTGACGACATTGGGTGAGGTGGCCAAACAATTTTATGTAGAAAAGACTCGAATAAAACAATTTTATGTTGAAAAGACTCAAATAAACAACGTCATAAGGAGGTTATTCAGCAGCAGTGGGAAAAAGGAGCAAATGGAAAGAGAATTATATATGTACTTAGATATAAATTACATTTTAGGATGGTTTTGCAATGTGCATGACAATAATACCCACTCGCATATCACGCTTATGCCAAGAATAAGAATGATTAATTATATTCAGCTGAAATAAGTCTATTATTATAACAAGAAGAACCATTTAATAATTAATGTTACTTTTAAACGAAGATATTAAATGCTTTGAAGTATCTAGCTTTCTTACTACATACATTACATATACTTCTCACAAAAAATTTTGCCCCCACTGGAAAGGCCACCTGTCTCATAAGGCCACTTTCCCTGTGCAGAAGGGGTGGCTGTAAAAGAGGGGGACCACTGTAATCTAATAAGTTAAACCTTTCATCTCATTTGTTGGAATTCCACATTACTAGAGGAATTATGTAGTACTTATCTGCTGCAAATGCATAGCTGGTACTTTTCTGAGAGGAAAACACCGTGACTGTATGAGCAGAATGAGAGGTTGTGACATGCTCTTTATCCTAGTGGAAAAGAGATATGCCACCCCTCCCACTTGTGAGGGCACAACTTGCTCTCTGCCATCACAGAATTGGAAGAGTGCTGCTCTTTCCTTATGGTTGGGTATGACTCACTCTCCACCCAGTTTCAGAAGAGATTTGGGTGAGCTTCTTCTGAGACCCATGGGAGAAAACAAACCCTGAAAACTCTGAAGACAAGAAAGAAACCATCTTCCTCACTTTACAGGTATCTATACACTCAGTGAGATCACAGACTTCATCCAACCATAGGCTGCAAAAGGTACAGCCATCAGTCTGCTGGCAGTGTGCAAAATAAGCAATTTGGGATGGGGGTCCCAGGCGGATTTTCATACATGCCAACTCCCCGTGAAGTATAACCATAATTATTGTTATTGTAAGTAGCAAAAAAGCATAATCTGGGTGTAAAATGTGGAATCTAAAAAGGACACATTTATTTCTGCTACTAACTTGGTTCTGCTGCTGGTCAAAATTCTTGTCACAAGGGCAAAATCCATATAGATTATAAACAGAATATACAATAAAATTATTTATATTCAGCACTCCATGTAACTAGTGCAACTTTCGCTGAATGATCGTGAACTGGAATCCTGCAATGAGCATGATCATGTGCTCAGAGTACTGTATTACATTACTCTCAGATTCTTTTTTAAAAGTTTATAGAGCGGTGCCAAATTGTAATTTTCTTAATGTCATGTTTTGAAATTTGAAAAGATTGATCTGCTCAAACATTTTCCATCATTTAACATCCACAACAGACACTGTAATGCGTTTTGCTTAACATCTGGTGCCAGTTTCTTTAAAAGTATAGACTGGTCCACTAACTAGCTTATCAACATAATGATCTGAAAGCAAAGTTCATATTTGAAGAAACCTGTCTGTTTTCTAAAAATGGGTCATATACAGTTGCTAAAAATAGCAAACAAGGAAAGTTCTCTTATATGATTCTTAAGCAGCAGTTTTCTTGTTAAGAATATTCTGAAAATTTATATGAGCTGGACAAAAGAGATGACAATAAAAATGACAAAAACAACTTGCTATTAATTATTTTTGTTATTTTTCAATGTAACCCCAAAAACTTAATCCTTGCACAGGAGAGTGTAAAATATAATTTGTTGGGGGGAAAAAGCATAATGATAACGCCAAAAGTGTCATGGTTGGCATGTATGGATTTCCTGTGATCAAGCCTACCCACATCCTACTTAGTCACTGTTCCCATGAAAGAAAACTGAAATGATGATTTTTATACAAAAAACTTCTATGCAACTAAAAAATTACACAAGGTAAAGTGCCAATTAAGTCTACCCTAAAATAATAATTTCAGTCAGAAGTCACCTCACTTTAGTTTTTAACACAAGTTTAAATGCAAACGAGAAAGCAATGCTAAGTTCAGTAAGCCACAGACTAAGAAATCAGCAAAAACCAGTAGGTTACAATTGCTACCAATAAAAACAATCATGGAAAGCTATTCAAACTAATAAGAAAAAGAGCCATTAAAACAGCATGTGATATTAAGGTTTGTCACCACTAATTAAACTATCAGTGATGCTTGATTTATGCTACATATGTATTCCTGAGGCTAAGGCATAAATCAAAAGTAATGTAAACGCACTTACATGAACTGCACATGAGTCACAGTAGATGGCACCAGTGATGGCATATTAACAAGCACAATGGTGCAAATTCAATGTTATTTCTTCATTATAAATGGTGTTAAAATGAGAGTGTATAAAGTGAATTGACATCAACTGAGCAACACCTTTAACACAATTTATAATATAGGTGATATGGATTAACAAAGACAAATCAGCAGACCACAATGTATGCAATGAAATTAGACAAAATATGTACCCTTAGCTAAAAAAATGTGCAAATTTTAATCACTAATGCCCTGTGAAAGAGTAAATAAGACAAATAAAATGTCAAGCTGTACATCATGTATATGGGACAAATGCTAATAACTCTCAAGAAAGCTAAATTAATGATAAAACTTGGTCAGGGGTATAATTCTAATGATTACGAAGGACAAGCACTTGCTGACTCAAAAAACAACGCCCAATCTTCCTTGATGTAACAATGTGGACATCGTAGCATGTTAACCAAGAAAAGAATGAGGTGGCAGCACATGTGAGCAAGATTGTGATGGGTGTATCAGGGGTGATTCAGTGTTTTGAAATCTTCAGATTCACCCTAATGGAAGAAAGAATTTTCATCATACAGTTGAGATATTTTTCTTCTGTAAAAGTGCCAACTATACAATAGCAACTGGTACGATATTACTGATATTAAAACCCCATGTTGATATGAATGTCCGTTAAGGAGAAGCAATAATATTTTCAAAATGGTGGCCATGGGGACCATATCTGACATCAGTTCTGCATCAATTTCATTTGGGATCGACCTGACATTATAAAAAGTCTTTTGGTAAAAACCCCATTCATATGATTTTCTGTTCAAGTGGAATAGCCATAACAAAGAGATGGATGCCATGGCGACTATAATGGATGTCAAATCAGCACCATTTTCATTCAGGACCAACTAGATATCACTGAAAACATTTTGGTGAAAACCCAATGCAATAACCATCCATCCAAAATGAGTAGCCTTAACATGATTTTCAAGACACTGCAGCCATATTGTATGTAAGATCAGCATAATTTTCATTTAGGACCAAATAGAGAATGTAAGTCTTTTAGTGAACAAATCATGTTGATATGACCATCCATTCAAGAAGATCAGTGACAACAAGTTTTCAACATGGCTGCCATGGCAAGCAAAAACTGGATATATAAATGGTACCATTTTTATTTAGGACCAACTACACACTGGGATGAAAGCGTGTGTGCAAATTTCATGACAATCCTCCAAGTAGTTTACTTGTACCAACAGATGGACAGACAACAGGCCATTCCATAAGCACTTTTGCCTGATGACCAGCTGAAATAAAACAGTACAAATACAAACTTGCAAAAAAAGCTCACCAATATTAAGCACTCAACATTCATGTACAGCCTCACCTATTCATCATCACACCAACTAATTTTACTCACACTGCTGTTTTCTCAGCAACAGCTGGGGTCAGAGTCACCCCAGCCAAAATTCTGTGTAACACTGACAAGTACTGTGGCAACCTCCCCTCAAACTCAGACCCACTGCTTTCTTCACTCGTAGCCAGACTAAAACTTTGTTTGAATGCTGCAGGCACCAGGTGCTCCAGTAATTCACAGATCAACACATCACATGAATATTCCAAAGACAGCTGGGACACAATATCTACCAATGCTGGCTGGTGAAGCAAGTACTTAAAGGATCTAGTAGAAAATGACAGACGTTGGTTTAACTTGTTTATTAATGATTAATAATAAAATATAGCCTAAAGTGCAATACAACAAAGATATTTATTATTTTAGAATCAAAATTCCTAAAATTTTAAATCAGCATCACTGTCAATGACATTAATTTTACACATATGTAATTCCTGAAATCTACTCATAAATCATACTGAAATAAAAGGATAAATGTCAATATAACATGTTAGGTATGTACTACAGAACATTCTTGCAGAAAAGCTATGAACAATGATTTCTAACTTAAATCAGACTAGAGTAAATCTGGATAAACAACTTTAGAATTATAATAAATTCCTAACAGAAGATTTACTTTTATTTTTCATTGGTTGTGGCATCAAACCGGCTTATATTCTGTGGAAACCTTCAAGGACAAAACTAAAGTTGAATTCTTCATTAGCCTTAATGACTAAGTTATCAACTGTGTCATATGCTTTACTTTGTTTCTGGTAAGACAATGTTTTGGTGACCATTTTAACTCTGGTCCAAAATCTGACTCACTTTCTCGTCAGCTGAATATCTGTCTGGGTCTGGAACATGAGCAGCAGACAGGTGACTGGCTCTGCAAGCAATTCACCACTTGCAAACTGGAACAGATCAAGAACATGGCATGTGCATAATAATGTACTGAATACAAAGTTTCTTAGGCATACAGTTTATGTGTTTGCTTATTCAGCCAAACAACTAAATGTTTGATTTGGTTCATGGACAGCATAGTTCAATAATGTGTCACTAAAGAATAAATCTGGTATCTTTGATATATACAATCTGAAAGAAAAAAATTAGCAACACAAAATTTTTACGATTTCTAGATAATAGGCGACTTAAACATACCGCCCCATCTTCTGAACCCAAGGATCAATCCCATCATTCTCAAGTAAACATGCTGATCCTATTTTCCAAGTCATATAATCAATCGCAATGTCATCTAGAAAAGATGCTGATCCTATCATCTAAACCCTATCATCAATACCATAAACCTAAAAAACCATGCTGATCCTATCATCTAAACCTGATAATCAATCCCATAAACCTAAAAAAAACCCATGCTAATCCTATCATCTAAACCTGATAATCAATCCCATAAACCTAAAAAAAACCCATGCTAATCCTATCATCTAAACCTGATAATCAATCCCATAAACCTAAAAAAAAACCATGCTAATCCTATCATCTAAACCTGATAATCAATCCCATAAACCTAAAAAAAACCCATGCTAATCCTATCATCTAAACCTGATAATCAATCCCATAAACCTAAAAAAAAGCATGCTGATCCTATCATCTAAACCTGATAATCAATCCCATAAACCTCAATAAAACATGGTGATCCTATCTTCTGAAATCATAGTTAACATATATCTATACACAATTCTCAACGATGAAAAGAAAACAAAAATACTTTCAAACAGACTACCTGTTGGTTGTCAGTGAGTTTTATTTATCGTTTTAGGCCATTTAATGATGGCTCCATTTAACTCACTTTAGCCACTAGGTCCTTTGTTTTGCACTGCACAAATGATTTGAAAACATCATATTACCAATTTCATGTCTAACTTAAACTTGGAAGACATTATGATGTCATCTTCAAAACAGAACAAATAAAGCTGTTTCCTGTGCAAAGAAAATCTCATCTAGAACAAATCTGGTCATGGGAATGAGGATGAATACCAATAAAACATATCACACTGTATGTCCTGCTGATGCAAAAGACTGCTGTGGCCACAGGTACTTGTATTTGTTAGTCCGGAAGAAAAACTATTGACAACACCCAGTCTTATTCTATAACGTTTTTAAATATTTTTTTTACAGAAGGTGATAAACTTCGGTGATTTGAAATCTGCCCCCTTGCTGATTCTGTTGTAATTTTATTTATTTCACCAGCACATTCATTCACTGGTTAAATATCTCTGCATAAAAAGAGAAATTCCAAATTTGTTCCCCAGGAACAATTTAAGGAGAGATGCTGCCAGGATTTTATCTTAAGGGGGACTTCACCCTTTGTCACCAAAAGAAAGGGAGAGTAGAAAAGATGGAAGGGGGGGTGGGGGTGGCAGGAAACATAGATTAATATCTACCTAATACCTCAATACCCTACTTTTTTAGAACTCTACTGAATCAAAATCTTTAAATAATGTCACATCTGGTTGTATTGATATTAATCTGTTAATTATTTATGAGCATACTCTGTTCCTTATCTGTGTATATTTTTTGCACTTCCTTCTGAGGACATATGAATCACTAGCTTTGTCAGCTTGAAGATGATGGGGAATGGATCTTTGTGGCTGTTATTTAGAATTTTCCAGAGCTCACAGATATTACCATATGAATACATCTACTTCAAAGTAGCATTTTTTTCACTAACACAAACGTGAATCAGTGGTTTACTAACTATTATGGCAGATTTCTTATGTGTTCCATAACGCTATATTAGGGTTTTTAGTCCATCAATTCCACAGTCTGCATGTGCAGAAAGAGGTATTCAAATAAATATCTTTACTTCTTAATTTCATTTTTTCATCCTTATGTATTCAGTTCATCTTAACCCTGATGTGGATATATGGTTTTGTAGCATATGATTTGCAGGGCTAAACTGATTGATTTTAAACAAAATGAAAATTGCATTCTACTTTTAAATTGTCTGCATTTTAATTAGGCTCAGTATTCTGTCATTTTTACATTTAATTTCAAAATACCACTGAAATGGAAGACTGACCGTCATGCCCTCTATTTCTGCCCATCCAACATGTACATCTGACTCATATTTAACACCATTTCGGGCTCAAAATCACTCACTGGTATCTCCATTAACAATTTCCCATCTCTAATAATCCAATATACTTCATAACTTTATAAATCATTGTCATCATCACTATCACCAACCAGTATTTGGCAAATGAAAACGCAATGAACCACACCAGGAATCAGACATTTTGGGTTTTCTAGGTGGCCCATATTTTATACACACATTTGTAAAACTACCTTCATGGAGGGTTCAAACTATGCCATAACGCTTATTCCAGGGCATAATCTGCCAATCAAATTTAGTTTAACAACCGTTTTTATCATGCTTGAAGACCCTGGGTGTGTAAACTGTTGCCTACCCAAAAAAACATGTAGTGACAAGAACGGTTAAATAAAAATTGTATACTTCGTCAAGGACATTTTCATATGTGGGACTTTCAACTTATTTGCAGGAGTTTTCGTGCATCACTGCTCTCCAAGTGTGCAAATTCATATATACTTTGCATGATTCATGCAATCGCACATACTGAGGGCATCTCTGTTTAAGTACTTTATGTTTAAATGACTTTAGAGCAAAGTTTCTCTGTTGCTTTGCTAGTACTTCCTGTCTGTTCCAGTCTGTCACACTGGGAATAAGCTACACTGATTCCTGATTGGTAATTATTATTTAACCTTGACAGGTGCAAGCAGTAACCACCAATAAGATTTGAACGTAACATATTTCACCACGTGACACACCAGTAGTGTAGCTTTCAAATCAACCAAAATAGACAAGATCAAATTCAATGTAGAAACTTTCCATTAAATTGGTTATTAAATGATTAGTAAAGTACTTCATTAAATTCATTACGCAGGTGGAACATGTCTGGAATCTATCCTTTATGCTGAACATGCTGCTGGGTTAAGATAATTAGCATGGAATTGGGGGTGGGGACAAATTATGAACCATGTCACTTTGTTTAAATTTGCAGACAGCAACAAGTATTCTCAGTAGCCTTCTTCGTTGTAACTAAAAAAAATGACTGCAAATGATGTTTCAAATGAATTCTATATTTAAAGAATAAGAAGGCAAACTAATAATAATTATTCATACTTGCTGAAGACTAAAATAACTTGTATATGGTAAGTATTGTTTTGTATCGATTCTCCTTCTCCTGTATCGATATGTGTATTGTTTCAGCAAAAGTATCAAAATATCAATGAATCATTTCATATTTTATGAAGCACAGAATCACTCTTATGATTCTCTAGAAAATTTGCTGCTCGTATTTTTCTGAATCACAGAATCAATCCCATGATTCTTTATCATCAAAGAATCAATCCCATTATTTAATTCTCTAGAAAACATGCTGATCTGTCTCCTAAACACTAGAATTAATCCTAAGATTCTCTAGAAAACACGCTGACATCCGTGATTCTCTAACGTACATACGTATGTATGTATGTATGCATGTATGTATAACGTCAGCACAATACTGGCTGTATGGTGCCAATTAAAAGTTAAGTTTAAAAAATATAAAGATAATGAACTGCAAAACAAAAAAGACCTCTAAAATGATATACCCTTATAAATGACCCCTAAAATGATACAGCCTTATAAATGACCTCTAAAATGATATACCCTTATAAATGACCTCTAAAATGATATACCCTTATAAATGATCTTTAAAATGATATACCCTTATAAATGAATGAAAGCATGTAGTCCACAACATAAAGGACAAAAGACGTAACGTCACATTTCTATAAAAGATCAAGATAACAAAATTTAAAATTCTTAAAATATATGGTGAATTAGTTTGATGTGAATCACATTCCCTCCGAAAGGCACATTCCCTCAGAAAGCCAACGGTTCTCTTTGGTGGTCAAAAGCAAAAGAAATGGTGCTGTGGATGCAAGAAACGTTTAAACAGCAGTTTCACAGTATATTAAAATGACATGATTTGACCAATCCAAGGAAAAAATATATCAGCATAAATGGTTCTTTCCTTTTAAAAGGCATTTTACTTCTTAGTTAGAATAGGTATCCAAATTCATTTACCTTGCACAAAACTTGCTGTAATGTCTTAAGGAGTGACCACTTGAGTTTGGTCTTATGTAGTAGCTGACTCAGGATCATGTAAGATGCAGCCCTGTAATCCAGTATATGGGATCGCAGACCTTGCGAGAGGTGAGGAAGCAACAAGGATACAAGGGTCTCAGTCACATGATCCAACTCTAGAACCCCAATAATGGTGGTGGTGTAGAAAGAGAACAACACCTTCAGTTGCGGAATCTTGGATTTTGCTGTGTCATAAACCTGGAGACAATGATACAAAATGAGAAGATGGCATGTTAGTATGTCAAGCCCACCACTAAGCTTTTCATAAACTGGTTCTGAACTAATAACAAGAGACATAAGTGGGCCTGATATCACTCACCTTGCTTACAGACCTTAACAGACAACCATTTCACTAAGCAGGTTAATGTGACATCATCAGAACACAACCCAAGTAAACTATCTCCCCTAACATGACAACATTTCGATTTTGCCATTTTACTATACCTGAAAAACTTCTTTCTAAAGATAATGGCATAATATGCACATTCTCATAACTGAAATCATCCAAGATCTTGATAATATCAACCACTTCACTAATTTGTACAGAAACTAGAAGAGAAATATATCAACAGAATAAGCTTAGCCAATTAGATGAAAAGCATCTCAATAATATGTGCAAATCCAACTTCCAATATAAACCGTCTAAAACAAATATTATATAAGCTTAAAGTGCAGCAAAATCCTTTAAAACCTAGTATACATCAAAATTTAATTTTATTACTTTCATTTTCTTATCTGAAATTTTTATTAAGGATGGGAAAGTCCAAGATTTTGATTTCTCATTATTCTCTCTCTGGGAAACTGTTCTATATAACCTGGAATGTTAGGCTGTTAAGTCCAATCAAATAAAATTCATTAACAACACACATGTATGGACCCGTATCAAATCAATAGACCCAATTTAAAGAAGACATGGTCTTAATGTTAAAGATAATAATACCCTGTAAATCTTAACACAAAATTATGTTCAAAATCTCAGAGATGTGCCTCTTGTAACAATTTAAAATTCAATAATCAAAAAGTAAAACAAAATCTCTGAACAAACTAGACAGCATCATTGTTATTATTTAAAGTCCTGATGAAATTGCTTACTCATATGTCAATCTGGTTTAACACTGTTTCATCATCAAATAATTTACACTGGATTGAAAACATACAAATTTATTAAAAATCCCAACATCAAATCCCGGTGCACAAATTTTATTTATCCTGAATTCTTATAGCATTAGAAAAATATTCTAACCATTTATTACAGTTTTGCCTTTGGTCTAGTAGTCAAATAGAACGTGAATGCTTATCTTTATACACAGAGTATATTTTAGCAATCACAACTTCAGCATTTGAATATGATGTAAATAGCACAGTATCACTTTTTTAATGTTTGATACATCTGAGACAAAGAAAATGTAAAAAAAAGAAAGAGAAAAACATGTAACTGAAAATGAATGGTTTTATGAAAATTAAGGCGTGTGTAAAGACTAAATTACTACACCCACTAAACAGCTAAAGAATTCATCGCAACAAATTATTAAATGGTATGTGCACAATATAATTTTAAGGAAATTATCTGTTACAAAAATAATTATAGAGAAGAATCATGAAGGTAATTGTGTGAAAATAATGCATATTACATTTTTAATGCATATTTTCAACAATGATTATGCTAAATATTTCCTTACTGATCCATTAACTATTTCTTTCGCACAGATAACTTGGTTCTGTTTCTATGGTTTAAATCTTCTCTGAGTGACAATAACATAGTACATGATCTGTAAGACTGACAGACTTTTAAAGCAAGATGAGGACTGCTCTGGTGGCCTAGTGGTTAGAGCATCTGCCTCAGATGCGGGAGGTTGTGTGTTCAATCCCCTACTGAGTCATACCAAAGACTTACAAAAATGATACTAACAGCTGCCTCACTTGGCGCTCAGCATAAGAGGTTAGTGTTAGGACTGGTCTGCCTGGTGTTGGGATAATGTGACTGGGTGGGACATCATGCTGCATGTCTGCGGCATGATGCCCCAGTGCTAAACATCACTATCAACTGTCACACTGCATACATCATAGCAATATGACTGAAACATTATTAGAGCTACGTTAAAAATCCAAATCACACACCCACACACACAAAGCAAGATGAAGATACTATCTTATTCTTCGTAAAGCAGAGAGTAAACCAGAAGTAATGTTGGGCCACTTTGTTCTGTCCTGCCACCAATCAAATTTAAGGGACACTATTGACTTGAAAAGCCTAACAACTTTTTATATGTATTACGATTACACACACTTATTATGGAAGATTAGCACTATTGTTTAAATATTTATTTTTGAATATCAATCCTACTAATTTGTCTTTACAGCAAATAAAGTCTATTTCACAAAATTGTGTTCAGGAACCTCAATCCAATATGGTGTTTACAGAACTTACGTTAGTCTCAAACCACAAACCCTCCTACCAACAGCAAATTATAAATGAGACTGACCATTTTCTTTTTAAAAAAAACAGAACAGTTATGCAATCACATTATAGCTACATGTAAAATGCAATTAATCTGATAACTGTGAATAGCCAAAAAACATGAAAAAGCTGCCTACCTTTAGAGCTTTGGAAACCATATCACATATAAAGTTGAGGAAGGCAGGGTTAGTTCTGCAGTGGTTTCTCAGAGTGATGGAGGACAGATGGACTCCTGATGACTGGAAAGCATGAAAAGGTGAGTATTTTTTTTTTTAAACAGTATGTTTTTAAAAATGAGGTAAACAATGTGCATTATTCAAATCAACAACAGCATACAAAACAATCATTCAATTAATTCCTTGTGACTTTGCATTCTCACACAAAGGCAAAGTCAAGTTCCATCTACAAAGAAAACATACTCCTGTTACATCAGATTTAAGCTTTTCTTATAGTCCATTATGATAAATATTTTATATGAAAATAAACTGAAAATACCATAATTAACTTGTAACTGCTTGTATCAGCCCCAAGGGCTTAAACTCTATGAATACAAAGTTAATTTAAACTAAACAAGCAAATTCTAGGAACTGATGTCACCTTATTTACTTTGGAAATGGGAGTGTAGCTTTTATAGAAGAAAGAGCTAGGTGATCATGGTGAAATAGTAAACAAGTTGAAGATTATATATATATATATATATATATATATATATATATATATATATATATATATATATATATATACAAACACAAACACACACACAAGAATCTACAGATAACATGGTAACATTGAATACTCAACAGAATCCATGTGATTCCTTAACAATAAAAAGCAAAATTTACTTAAAATAAAATCGTAATTTGTTCAGTTATTGTGCTGATCCATCATTCAACAGGGGTCATAACTCCACTAAATAAGACACACAAATCTGACAATCCAGAACTCCACTAAATAATGACACTGAAGGCTGCTAATCAAAATTCTACTCATATTATACAAATTCAGTGCTGTAAATAAAAATGGATGGGAGGGAAGTAAGGGGCCACAACTCTGTTAAATGCAAGCATCAGTCTAAAAAACAAAAATCAAACTCTGCCAAGGTACAGACATGATTTTGGTCTTCCATAAAAAAAACATAATATTTTTTTCATGAGGTTTGAGGGTCTTCCCCCAATGTGTTCTCGAGGGGAAGCCATAAACGCATTTTACACTCATAAAAAACTGCTCCTGGTGCAACCTATGACCATAAACTAAACTAAAATAATTGTTGAACAACTAATAAAACTTACCAAAACTGTTCAGCTTTACTTCAATAATTTCACAATATTTATAGTTACATGAATTTGTTCTCCAAAACTACTGATGCTGAAATTATTTCATGTGCATGTCAGTGTTCACATCATAATTAAGTCACAATAATTTCTCAATTTTTGCAGCAAATATATTATACTTCTCTCTTTTCATAACAAATCTGTAAAATAAACACCCATACATTCTCTTGTCTTTTTCTCCAATGGACATGATCTGTTGATATGCCAGTCAAACTCTTTCTGCAGCTTTGGCAAAGATTTCTTTAGCTTTCCTTTTTGTCACCACTTACTTTTTTAGCTCAATGTGCAATCGTTTCTTTTCCTTCTCAGTCAGAGCCTTTTTTCCTTTCAAGCTGGTGCTTGTATTGGTGACATGCAGCACGCATATTCTGACAGATGGTTACATATGTTCTCTCATGCAAGAAATCTTTCTTATTATAGTAATTAATTGCACTTTTTCCAGATGCCTTCTAAGCTTCAATTTTTCCGTATGCAGCTTCTTTTGTAGGTGATGTTCCAAACTCTTCCAACTGCAATTACCACAAAGCCAAGATCACAAAATGCCAGTCCTTTAGCGTTCAGCTTTCTTATAAACTGACCAACTAAATTTCCGTCAACTTTTCGCTCCAGCCATTCCCATTTCCAAGTTTTTTAAAACTGTTATCTTAACTTTTCGTGTCATGGTCTCTCTCAACACCATGTTTTGCAAGCATGCTTCTTCTTTCCATTGCCATCAGTTTCTATTACACGAAGATTCATTGGATGAATTTAAACCTTTGACCAATCAGAATACTCTTTATGAGAGGCATGTGCTAACTAATATATACAGAACAAATAATTTACAAGGGTCATCACGGAATGGGAGCATAAAGACCGTTATTTAAAAAAAGAAGGTGGAATAAAAGAAAAGTTAAAAGGTACAAAAATCAGACTAACTTAAAATCTATTGGCCTCTTTCGTATGTTGGGTGAACTCACTTCATTTGATCAATCAAACACTCTAATAAACGTTTTTGTGTATGTAACAGAAACTACCTTAAATTAACTGACTTTTTCATAACGGTGATCAAAGATAACAAGGCAGTAAAAGCGAAAAGAATACTTCGTAAAATAAAGAGCTTGATTTCACAGATATGGACCATTGTGGGCAAGCGGGTTTCAGAGAATTCTTAAACTGGCATTTAGAGATATCCTTAGGGATGATAAGAAATTTCATTATTACTTCAATGAAATCACGACATTAACATTGTTCTACACGAACAATAAAAAATTGAGTTTTGACGTAGAAGTGTCACAAAATAAATGTAACGTGTTTTTGAAAAAAAAAGGAATCTTGTTTGGTGGTGTACCAACAGTTAGTCTAGTTCCCAAATTGTGGACTACCGATTTGGCAAGATACTATAAACACCACTACAGGAACCAGACTCATCAAGAAAACAAAAAGCAGTGATGTAATACACAGATTTTTCGCATACACGTGATGGTTGTTCAAACCAGTTGGAATGATCTTTCATATATTGGATATTGTGAGAGAAAAAAATGTTATTTAAACAGAATAATGAACAACTTCATTAGAAAAAGCGCATTATTAAAAATTATTATTGATGTGATTGTAAAATGAGGATTCAGTCATTAAACAGCCCAGTTCCCTAACGCCGCTCCCCCCTACGGTTTTCTCGATGTCAAAGCAATTTTTTCTTCAATTTTTGTAGGTCCCTCGGTAACTTGCACCTCACTTATAGTGCAGTCTATGTTTGTGGACCTTGTTGTGCACGAGTTATCAAGGGGGAGGTGTAATTCTTTTTTTACCTAAAACTAAGTTGAGCTTAAATGAACCAGACTGAAATATATAATGGATGGTTGTAATGGCAATTTATATTTTAAAATGCCAAGGATGGAAATATGTGTATGCAAATAATAATATCTGCATATTGATACAAAATTTAAAATACTCCAATACCTGCAATGGCTGTAACCAGTCCCACTTTGTTGCAGTCTTGCTGTCAAACCTGAAGAGCTGAATAACTCGTATGAATATTCTGCTTTCATGGTATGGCAAAAAACACAGAATCAGGTCATCTATGTTGTAGTGGTGAATGTGATATCTGGAAAGCAAAAAAGCATACAATCAAAACATCTACATTGAAGTGGTGAATGTGATATCTGGAAAGCTAAAAAGCATACAATCAACACATCTATACTGCAGTGGTGAATGTGATCTCTAGAAAGCATTCTGAAGGGTAGAATGAATACATCTACATTGTAGTGATGAATGTGATATCTGGAAAGCAAAAATGTTTCAAGATCTGTAATATCCTTTTACAAAGTGCACAAACTTGTACCTTTCACCTCCTTAAAAAGGTTTTATATCAATTGTGTTACCTATCTACATAAAAACTACATCTACATAACTGAGTGTACAACTCCAAATTTCATACTACAACTATCCTCTTGAAATTTCTTTCCCTCATTTAGAAATTCCTTATTGTGTTAATTCATAGACCCTGACTATAATTCACAGACCCTGACTATAATTCATAGACCCCGACTATAATTCACACACTCTGACTATAATTCATAAACCCTGACTATATTTCACAGACCCTGACTGTAATTCATAGACCTTGACTATATTTCATAGACCCTGACTATATTTCATAGGCCCTGACTATAAGTCATAGACCTTGACTATATTTCATAGACCCTGACTATAATTCATAGACCCTGACTATAATTCACAGACCCTGACTATAAATCATAGACCCTGACTATAATTCATAGACCCTGACTATGACATTCTAATTCTTGCAATTCATATACCTGTAAATAAGCCACTCCAATGCTTTGTGAGCTGGCTTCAGCAGACAATATGGTGACAGGTGGATAAGAAAACGGCTAATTGTTTCATCCAGTTTCTGATTGACCTCCTTAGTCTGAATGCTCCTCTCAAATGTAAGTGAAGATTCTGCATACAAAGAGCTCTCATACTCCTGGAATCCTTCGTAAAGAGTAATCAGCTCCTCAAGGCCATTGGTCCCTGTCAGCGAAAGAAAATTAACAGGAGTCAAATGGGCAAATATTCTGTCACTTAATGGTGTAAGCTGTAAGAAAATCAAGGATCGTGTATGATCAAGGTTAGTCAGGTAAATAGACATAAGTAAATTCAACCTGTGGTTCAATAAAAATTGATATAAGATCACTAAAATGAAGTTTAGTAAAATATATTTACAGAAAATTATAAGACATTTTACTCAAGCTTAGACTGACTTTCTCTTAATTGATTTAACAGTACTCGTGACGATCTTTGTTACCAGTCCTATGGTACACTGGCTGTTATGTTAAACTGTGCATTACTGTCATCTCTAGATTAGCTGAATTCAAATTCAGATAATACTAATAACCTTTATAATTGATATCACTGATTAAATTGTTATGACTGAAAAACTCCGCAGATGTTCGAGGCCTGTGATCATCACATATATATCATTTGTATATTATATAGGCTTCGCAGATGGTGGTTAGTAAGGGTGACGAACGAAATCGGGAATTAAAGAGCAAATCAGTTTGTACATTTAAATTTATTGTCATTAAGTGAGAGATTTGAGCAGGAGAAACAAATGGGGAAACAGTATGTATTATGTACATGTGTGTATGTGTATATATATATCTAGAAAGAGAGAGCGAGAATTATAAATATACAACAGACAGAACGGAAAGTGCTATCCCTGGATTCTATAGGAGAATGCTCGATAATAGTAGGCAGAATATTTAATATAAATAGTACTACCATACAGGTTAGAGAATGTTTAATTAGTATGCTACGGAGATTCGAACCAAGGTCAGTGGGTAATAATTATATTTTACCCAACATATAAATCATCCATTTTGACCCAAACATGAATAGGTTCTTTTTTAAACAATGCTCAAGTCATCAACAAACAATTGCATCATCAAGAACTGAAATTTTTATGTAAAAACTATATTTCTCCTTTTAGTCAGTAATCTTACCTTGACCTCTGGCCTCCTGATCCACAAATCAATAAGCTTCTTCCTAACCCTCATCAGCAAGCCATCCACAAACTATGTCCAAGCATGTGATGTAGAACTAATGCAACATCAATATGGAAACCATTTTCTTCGTTTAGTCCGAGTCACCTTGACCTCTGACCATAAAATCAATAGAATTTGTTTTTCCCTACCCAAATACAAACCATCCACCAAATTTGGTATCTGTCGATGGTGAAAATCATAAGTAAAGCCCACTACCACCATTTATCATAAAGTTCACCATTCTTCCAATCTAACTAAGCTTGGTAGGAAGGAAATGAACTGTTGAAAATGCAAACCGTTTTTTAAATAATCAAGATCTTAGATTTAACAACATTCAAATATTCAGTTTTGAATTAATTCAATCAATGAGTTGCTCATAATTCCGATCTTTTTCCAGAGTGCTCCAAAAGCAGTGATGTAATACATTCAAGAACTTAGTGAATAATTTAATAACAACAGCATTCGCAAGTGGCTCACAAATTGATTTAAACGAGAGCAAATAAAGAGAGGCATGCCTACTTTCTGAAGCAGATCTGAGAAGAAGAAGCAAGTATTATATAAAAAGAACACTCAGGTAAATGTTGATGATCAGCTGGGTGACTGGAATATACAATGAAGTGTGAACTTGGTCTAAAGACAAATACAACATAGTGTGTTGTTAGCTTCTTATGTTCACAACAGTGATGTCATAAAAAACTTGTGTTGAAGCTTTAGACTAAAATCGGTTTACCCATGGATGTCAACAATCAACATCATATTAATTTGTACACATTCATTTCTCAGTTCAAGGGATAAATTACAAGGATCATACTGTGAAGAAACATCAATATCATCTAGTTATAATCAAACAATCAACATTTGTATACATTCATTTCTCAGTTCATGGGATAAATTACTGGGGTCATAATGTGATGAAACATCAATATCATCTAGTTACACTGGACAACAAATTTTTACAAAAGTCATGTTACTGAAATAAAATTAGTCAATTCTTATCAATTTTTATGTGCTGAACACGAATATGACAGTCAAATTGCAAAATTGGCTCTAGTTTTTTTGTAATCTGCAAGAAATTAATGTTTACATAACGAAATGCATTCCAATAGTAAAAGGTCAACTGTAATAGCCTACCTATAAAAAATCAAGTCATTGACTACATCTTAGATTTCTTCGCCTGTCTCTTGTACAGCTGTTCGGGAGCATCTCTGAGGAGTGTCCAGCAGTAGTCAGCCAGCATTGTAGTGGACCATTTTCCCTGGTATCTTTGTTCCATTGTTGCGATATCTTGATGAAAACGTTCGCCGTGTTCATCACTAACAATACCACAGTTGCTAGGAAAGAAATCCAAATGGGAATGAAGGAAGTGAATCTTTAGAGACATATTGCAGCCAAGTTTCTTATACTTCATCAACATGTCTTCTACTAGTTCCTTATAGTTTTCTGCCCTAACATTTCCGAGGAAGTTTGTAGAAACTAGGCGAAAAGCATTCCATGCTTGTTTCGCGTCACCTTCCAGCAAGTTGTTGAACCGGTCATCTTTGAAAAGCTCTCGAATCTGAGGACCCACAAAAACTCCCTCTTTAATCTTTGCTTCGCTGAGTCGAGGGAATTTTTCATGCAGGTATCGGAATGCTGGCAAAGTCCGGTCAATGGCTTTCACGAAGTTCTTCATCAAACCTAGTTTGATGTGAAGGGGTGGTAGCAAGATTTTCTGAGCCTCAACCAGAGCTGGGTGTTGGATATTCTTCTCTCCAATGGCTACATTCTGCCTGTGAGTCCATTCCTTCCTCATGTAGTGCATTTCCCTTGCTCGGCTATCCCACTCGCATAAGAAACACATGTATTTTGTATATCCTTGCTGCAGTCCCATTAAAAGGGCAACTACCTTCAAATCCCCACAGAGGTGCCAGCTGTACTTGTTATACTCAATGGAATTCAGTAGCTGCCTTAAGTTATCGTATGTCTCTTTCATGTGGACAGCATACGCTACTGGAATAGATGGAAGAATGTTTCCATTGTGCAAAAGCACAGCCTTGAGACTCAGTTTCGAAGAGTCCACAAATAGTCTCCATTCTTGTGGGTCATGAGTGATTTTTAAAGCATTCATGAGGCCCTCAATATCGGAACAGAATATCAGATTACTTTTCTTTCTGAAGAAAGGCTCCAATTGCTGGTGGCGCTTTCGATATGCAGTAATTGTGACATCTTCTTCTAGAAGATTCCATTGTTGGAGTCTTGATCCTAGCAATTCTGCCTTGTTCTTTGATAAGTCCAAGTCACGAATCAGGTCATTTAGTTCTTCCTGTGTTATTCTGTGTGGGGTTGATGATGCACCACAGTGAAAATCTGGATCACTGCATGCTGATGGACCAGGAGAAGAACAGGTCGACTCACCTTTGTCTTCGTCAGATGAATCAAGAGAATATTCTGCTGGAGGTTCTGGAATAGGAAGTCCCTCACCATGTGGAACTGGTCTCAATGCAGACGGAATGTTTGGGTAGACTATTCTCGACTTCTTTCGCTTCGTTATTCCGCCGGAAAGAGGAGGAACCAAGCAGAAGTAACAGTCATTTAGGTGGTTGCTTGGCTCTCTCCACACCATTGGGACTGCAAACGGCATTGATGACCTTTTGCAATTCAGCCACTGTGAAAGCTGTGTTGTACATCTAGCACAGCATATATGCGGAGCCCAAGGCTTGTCTTGGTCACCAACCTTGCATCCGAAGTAAAGATGATATGCCTTCTTCACTTGAGAATTGATACTTTTCTTCTGGTTGGCAAATGTCACTTCCCCACAAATATAGCAAAAATTGTCCGCGGTATTAACACACTTTCGAGGCATTACTGTTCTTTATTGTACGTAAATGGATAAAATAATAAGTTTTATGTAACTGTCTCGCACAACGTCTAAAATATTTTAAATGCTGAACCTATCTGATTGGGCTTTATATAGTACACTGCTTACGTCAGCTTCAGCAGCCGCCTGGCATTAGTATAATAGGCCTACACATGTATAGTACACTGCTGACGTCAACTTACTTCAGCAGCCGCATGGCATTAGTATTGCATTGCATCAGAAAATGATGCAATCAACTGTGGATGATGTGAGCATGATGGTATTATGCAATGTTACATCATTATTCCGGATGTTGCTGCAGTCCTACTGGAGAAATTTACACAGTGAAACATAGAAAATGAGGTATATGAATATCTTCAAAACGAGAGCCAATACAAATTTTTCACGGTTATATTCGTGTTCGGCACACCAAAATACTACAGATTAGGACCTTTTCAAGTCAGTAATGATTTCACTGTTGACCAGTGTTATAATCAAACACAACAATGTTTTAGACCAATATCTTTATTCAGTCTAATTCAGATGATTTGGCAAATACAACCTTTGGACATATGTCACATAGCAGCAGCATTGAGGCTTAAAGTTACTGTGCAGAAATCAATTTAGCAACACTTTTTTCAGTGCTTAAGATACAACTTGAAACCCTGAGGAATAAATGACATTTAATTCTGAACATGTGCACATGACTTGAGAGAGTTTTTTATATATATTTTTTCCACTGGATGCAAGATGGGATCAGTACAATTATAATGGATAATCAGAACAACACTATTCTAGTTAGAATTTTTATCAGCCCACTGGATACAAGATCGGACAAGTATGATATGAAAAGAAGCATGACAACTCCTTGCTAATATGACATGCAGTAATACAGTCTGTACAAAATTTGCTCATCACATATAACATATAATAAGTCCTGTCCAATACATGCTCAAACAATGTCATCAAATAATAACAAGCCCAGCTATTAAGATGGACAGAACAAAAACAAAGATTACACTAATTTCTCCAGAATTTTCCAGAATATGGAAAATATGATTTGTGGAATATGGATACTATGATTATTGGAATAATGGGAAAAAATGATTAGTGATTCAAGGAGAAAAGAGATTGCTTAGAATCTCTCCTATTATTTGTGATTGTCAAACATCTACATACCAAGTGCATAAAATGTTTCTCTGTCAATGGAGGCTGCTTCTTTTGGATCAAACAGTAAGGAGACCTTGCGTTTGTCCCCACCAAACACAGCCTGGGAGTGAGGAACTGCTAACCTTTGTAGCTGTTTGGCAAGAGAGGTCATCTTTGTATGGCTTTCCAAGAAATAAAAAGGAAACTAATGTCCACCTAATAAGGGAAAGAAAGCAAATTTAGTTAAACATATTTACATATTCCAAAAGACTACTACATATAATTATAACATAAAATTTCAACTAATTTTCTCTTTCTCAAAATATAGCAAATTGAGAGGTTAGCTTGCACTCCAAGTTCCAAGTTAAATTGCAGCTAGAAATTGGTTTCTGAAAAAGAAAACTGTCACTTGATGCCATATGGGGATCTAAAGAATCCCATTATGACAACCAGAAAATTATACCAATATTTTATAATTGTATGTATTTACCTCATTTGGTACTAAAAGTGGCACACGCTGTTTAATTCCCAGCATATTCCCTTTTGGATTGAAAGTCTGCTGGTTCCAACACTAAAACTTCTATCTGTACATGTGACAAGTCTTATTCATAGTCAATGAATGACCAGTCTGATTTACAGCCTATGAATAGCTACTCCGGTTCTGAGCCTATGAATGACCAACGTGGCTCACAGACTATGAATTAAAAGTCTGGTTCACATACAATGAATGATCAGTCTGGCTCACAGATATGAATGACTAGTCTGGTACACAGATATGAATGACCAGTCTAATTAAGGACATCAGATGTTAACTTCAGCATCCTGAACATACGGGCTTGGACAAATTAGTAATAACATTATTTGTCAGAAGACTATAAATACAGGTATTGCAGGGTTGAATTAATATGAACTGTCATCAGAAGAAAATGGAATGCAAGAACTTTTATTAATGATCATGAGGACAGGAAATATGTAGCAAGAATTCTAAATACTTGTAGCATTTTGCTTTTTCTGCAAGCACAGTACATATTCAATCACAACGCATTTGATCAATGTAAACAAGTTACTGGAATAAGTTCTGGATTTTCCATATGTTTGAAATGATAGTACTTGACAAAGCTGAGAACAGTCAGTTGAGCCAAATACTTGAGCAAACTCTGAAACATTTAGTCTTGGCCACTAAACAGCCTGATGCATTCTTAAAGACATGAATAATATCCTAACAAGTACAACCCAGTCTGGTTTCCTAAATTTGTGCTCTGCAGTGATAACAGAATAATGCACAAAGTACATGCATGCCTAACTGTATAACTTGCTGCTGAATTGATAAATTGGCATTTTGTGCAGCCTGAACCTTCTGAATATCTGAACACATCTTGTAATTAATTAAAGCATACACAAACACATCTTGTGATATCATATGCAATTTTGTAGTAAACTGATGGCCTGTTTTAATGTGTCATGTCAATCATGTCCATCCTGTTAGACTATCAAAACATGGTGACACCAGATTTGATGTACACTGGGGCACATTGCATGGGGTGTCTTTGGATGATGTATGAGAACAAGGATTTAGACCACAGCACAATGTTCTTGTAGTTTTTCTTGCTATAACAATGTTCAAAAACAGTTAAGAATCCAGATCCCAGATTAAGAACCCACTCCATCTTAGAGTGGAAGTAGACTAGAAAAAAACATGACATAACACGACAAACACTTATCTGCTTTTTTCTTAGTGCTCTGAGAGCAATTGATCTGTTAGAACTGGTACATTAGCCCCAAATCTGTACTGATAATGACTGATAATTAAAGGGGCTAATCTCACCTATTGTGCAAATTTATGCAAACATTTTTACCGGCACACATCGGTATATGGAAATATTATGTGAACAGTGTATTTAATATACCTGAGAGAATGCATAAAGGGATTTAATTTTATGTGACAATTTGTGGCCATACTAAAGAAATTAAAACACACTGTTATTATTATTAATATTACTTTGTCTTTTTATTAGTTTTACATGAATTTTAAAAAAAAGTTCTGAAAATGGATCTTTCAAAGATATTTATAAGATGTAGTATTTATATTTTTATACATGACACTTGTCATGAAATTGACATAATTATTACTAAAAGTGTATGCAATATATGAAACGAATACTTTACTGTAATAAAAAATAGCACCAGTAAATTGATCAGATGAATTATGAAGAAAATGTCTTCTATTCCTGTCCCATATGAACATGACATGAATGCTGACATTTGTATCTCAAAACCCTATCAATACTTTGTTCAGTAAGACAATAATGATCAAAACTTCTGAAACATTTAATTTATATTAGCTAAATTATGAAATAAATTAATGTCAATTTCATTTTGATTCTGACAAATAAACACTATGTATGATTTGCATATCTTTATGCTTGGAAATATATAAGCAGTTATAGGGGATGATATAGAATTGAGGGTTTGCTGTGGTGATTTAAGTTTAACATTAATACGACCCTATGGGAACTTGGGGGGGGGGGGACCTTAAACATTAAGCTTCACCATATAGGGATCAATGTGAAATAACAATAATATAACCCTTATCATTTATTACTAAATAAATAATAAGATTGTATAGACATTATCTGAATTTAACCTTCACTATGCAACAGTTACGCCATAGAAACCAACAAGAGGGAAGGTATGGATAGGTAATGCTCTCTCATAAACTTGTGCATTATCCAACATATCATGTTACAAGTGTGTGTGTGTGTGTGTGTTTTAGATTTTTAACATAGCTTTAACAATTGTTGAGTCATATCACTTTGTCTGCAGTGTAACAGTTAATAGTGATGTCTAGTGCTGGGACATCATGCCGCAGCCATGCAGCATGATGTCCCACCCAGTAACATTATCCTGACACCAGACCAACCAGTCCTAACACTAACCTCTTAATGCTGAGTGCCTAGTGAGGCAGCTGTTAGTACCATATTTGTAAGTCTCTGGTATGATTCGGCCAGACTTCGTACCCATGTCCTCCCACATCCATAGCAGATGCTCTAACCACTAGACCACTGGAATGGTACATCATGTAACAATGATACCATCACACATAAGTATTATATGACCTGTATTTACTTATCCCTATAACATTCCAAGAAACACTCATTGACTTTTTGACAAACCCATACCCTCATCCTTCCCAAATGAAACAGGACAAATAACAATTAAAAACTCATGGTTAATATGTCATTTTTCCAAAAACATGACCACCTATTAACTGAGCCAATACCACATATCAACCAAGAGCCAATACCACATATCAACCAAGAGCCAATACCATATGTCAACCAAGAGCCAATACCACATATCAAATAAAAGCCTTATTTTCATTTTAAAAATTAACACCATCCTATGCTTTACATGTCCTAGGGAGAAGTTAAAAGGGAGCCCCAAGTGGCCAAGTGGTCAAAAGCGCTCTCTGTTACGGATCACTGCCATCTCACCTCTGTCTGTGTTGGTTCAAGTCTAGGATTCGTCCAATGTGGGTATGTGAGAAAGCTTGCCAGTAGCTTCTCATGGGTCGGTGGTTCTTCCTGGGGTTTTCCCGGGTTCTTCCTCCACCATTAATACTAGCTGCCATGCATAGCCTATCGTGTGCTGAAAAATGGTGTTAAACCACACAACAACAAGCAAGTTAAAACATTTTGGTGAAAGGTTTAGTAAGCAAGTGAGAGGTCATGTTCAGTAAGTGCTTTCTTCTAAAGGTTTATACTCTGACCTCATCACAGTACATATATCAGCATCTTTATTAAGCATTCTTATATTCAATAAATACCCAGTTTTCTTTCAACTTTTGATCCCTTGCTTCACACCATACACTGACAAAGCCTGTATTTTCCATTTAGAAGTCAACATCAAGGTCAGTCTTGCATTATATCATGCAGAAAGATAATGTTAATTGTTTTAAACATATTTTACTGTCATTTTGTTACAAAATATGGGATTGGACTTGAGCTGTCTGACTAAATAAACCTTTCCCAGAACATCCAAAAATGATCCAAAGAGGACATTAATTTTAAAAAAATTCAATTACATCCAAAAATACAAGCCAAAAACTTTTGTACATTAAAGGACACAAAACATTTCAAAGGTAAAGAGAATCAGCACCTATGTAGTTAATTGAATAACCAATTAATGAAAGAGAGAGAGAGACTGAGATGGATGGACAGAAGACACTGCAATGGTTACAGTTACTTTTTCTATCTGATTTATTTACAAATTTGTTAATTAGAATATAATTTTAAGTAATAAAAACATCCAGTATTGCAGATATATTTAAAAATATTTATAGAAGTGTGCAGTATAACCAGTATACAGGTTTACATGGTATTTTTATCCTGTGGTATGCATCACAATACTTTTCCCTGTACCAATACCTTGGTAGTTTCTTTCAACAAGGAAAGAATGTAAATTCCGAAGTAAGCTTGTTACAAAGTTAATGATATTTGTTGTTTCATATTTCACTTAAAAAAATTCCAGAAATTATTGATGTTTTACAAAATATCTGTATTAGTCAGAAAATAATTTTAACTATAACAAATAGTTATATTTATGAACCTTGAATCACATGTACGGTACATGTCATATATGCCATCATGGCAGCTGAAAGGAATGTTGTGAAAGATATTCAGGCCAAATCAAACTTTTGAAAAAATTTAGATTAAAAAAAGGAGAAAATATGTCAATGTTTAAAGTTATTAGTGTCTTTCAACATGTTAATTTCATGTTTTCTTTTGTAAGATTGAGAATTATCTAAGATTTTCAGGAGAGCAGTTACTTTCTGTTTGAATTTTACATACATTCATTAGTTCCCTAAATATTTTCCCATTTTCTTTATCAGTGCATTACTGACTGTCTCTGATAAATGTCTTAACATCCCATTCCAAGTTTCCCTTGTTATTACATTAAACTGATTAATAGGATACCTAGTAAATTATAGGCTTCAGTGGCCTATTTTTTATCAACAATCCCTCTAATGTTAATGTTTTAGAGGGTGTCAGCAATAGTGTACAACATAATCACCCCATTTTAGTTAGTTTTCTCTATTATAAGGTACTGGCCATTTAATGGGGATGGGGGCACATTATTTTGTTTGATATTTTAGAATGTATTACCACAAAATAATCCTTTTTACTTCAAATAATGTAATGAACACAGTATGATTATTTTGTAATAAATATGAGCACGAAGTTCTCTCCCATCTGACAGAGCTGGACATTTTTAATAATTCCCAGGTATCTGCCGCAGAAAATTAAATTGTTGGTCCCAATTATAATTGCAGTATATTTCACAGTATGTTCAGAAATACTGCAGTACAAAATAGTTCATGGTACCCAGCTCTGACAGAATTTGTTTCTTTTCTCAATTTGACTTCACCTTGCAATACATAATCCAGTTTAACACAACTTATATGTTAAAAGATAGACACCAGAGTGTCATTATTTGTATTTCTACAAGGAACAGTAAAAGACAACACAGTATGTGTCACCATCATCCATCTTGGATTTTCCATCAGGATTCGAACTTGAAATTATTAGAACATTTATTACTAGGACTTTTGCAATTTAATTCTTGTATTATTCTTAGATTATTTTTGGATTTGATTCTTGAAACCGTAAGTGATCCTTTTTTCATTTACATAATTTTCCCAGAGAAATAAATTATTTATTAAATTTTAAAAAGCTTGTTGTTTTCACTCTTTCTGTGTTACTGTTTTTTCGAGCCTAAACACTTAACAGCATGATTGCTTGTTCTATAAAAACATCTTCTGTATGGAGAAAAACTTCAATAGCACATTGGCAGATTTTCATTTCCCTAAATAGAGCCTCATTGATTTGATTTCTTCTGTCCATTTTTGTCCTCAATCTGGTTTCAACTGGACAACCAAAGATCTAAGCATGTTTAACCCTTTACCTCATAGAGCATAGTTACAAAGTGCAGTGCGCTATAAATAGAACACCTGTTACCTATTTGACTCCATATGCATAGGCCTGCCTGTTAACTGTTAAGTAATGTAGTGTATGTTACATTTAACAGCAATTTTAACCATTTTACATTTTGGTACATCTATTATGCAGGGATCGTCCTGGGCTTCGCCAATGTCGCAAATTGCGATTTTTTTTCCTTATTGGCGACAAAAATATCCCATCTGGCGATTTTTTTGGCGACATACTTTTTGGTTATTTAATTTGTACATACAATCAATGATTTGGACTGGATAAATTAAAAGGCAGAACGAAAGGAAGCCACAAACTTGACTAAGCAATGCATTGGAATCAATCTGTTACACAAACGATCCTTTGTTCTTATTGACAACCCCATCTTTACAGTGCATTGTTACATCATAATCTGCTTATGCTGACATCTGGACTGAGTACTGTATGCTGCGATACAGTCAATCATGCTACTGCACTATACCTACAACTGACCGACTTCTGAAGACGCGAATAGAACAGATACAATTAATTGTATGGCTAATCCTTCTGGTTTTTTTTATACATATACCAATACAGTAGTTTTGCTGAACCTTCATAGAAAACTGATAAGCTCTGAAGTACCGACTACTGTGTATAAATACAAAGCAAATGGAAAAAATCTAAATCACAATTACTTCTATCGCCAGTGCAGCATTTTACTCATTGATCTTTTCCTTTTGCCATCAGTCCTGATTTACAGCTGCAGAGACTTAAACTCCGCAACAAGAAATAGCAAAAAAAGAACAGTTTTGCATAATTAATAATAATTATTTATTTCTCAAAATACAGGAGTGAAAGAATCCCTAAATTGGGTGTGAATTTATGCTTATATATACGGTCCAATATTGCCAGGTGTTGACTCGTGTAAGTTTCATTCGTGGGAATGGAGATCCTATTTTTCTTGTCGAGAAAATTTATACAGCATTCAGTGATCATTCTTGGGATTTAGGAAGCAATTTGCTACAAGCTTTATGAAGCTAGCCATGGGGGGTGGGGGGGGGCTGCTGAGAGACTACTGGTGTCACCTGTCAGCACTGATGACTGTGAACGTGGATTCAGTAAGATGAACCTCATAAAAACTGACATCAGAAATAAGCTCTGCATCTCATCTCTCGAGAATTTAATGAGAATCAGCATGTACAGATGTGAAAAATTAGACTTTGAAACTGCATTCAACAAGTGGGCAGCCCTAAAATCGCGATGGATCTTCATGTAACACTGTAACATTTTGTTAATGCTTGTTATAATTAAAGTATTAACTAATCCATCTTTTGTAATTTTCATTGCCTGTTACATTAATAGACTAAATTAACACTTGGAAAAATGTACACTACTTTTTTTGGCGACACTTTTTTGAAAATTGGCGACAAAATATTGAGGTTGGCGATTTTTTTGGCGACAGCTTTTTAAAAGCCAGGACCATCCCTGATTATGTGTGGAAATATTTAAGAGTAAAGTCCGATTGTTATAGCTGTGTAATTACTTTTCACGGAAGAATTTTTTATGTGCTTTAAAATCTTGAGAGAACTTGTTCACCGTCATGTCAGTGAGGCCGCTGACCAACCGTAGCTGCCATTTCTCATACTTGAAATTTTTCGTCTGCGTCTACATCACTAAGTAATCTGAATTTCATAATTTATAAAAACTAATTGCTGCCTACATCAATATCAGAGCCTTTACCTAAGTTATTGTATCTTTCATAGTTGTGATTCTAATCATGAAAACTTTGTACGTACTGAATGAAATCTGCGACCGCCATTTTGGAGAGTGGAGATAACGACCCAGTTACTTTAAATAGCAGATACTGACCAGTGCATAAACAGTGACCGCGTGATCTGTAGTAATTGTCATTCACAGACATGAATGTAGTATCTAATAGGGGTTTTTCCCCAAAGGTGGCGCTATGAAAAACCGGCTTAACATGGCTGATGTTTACAGCAGGCGTCAAAAGGCACTTCCATGCAAATGGAGCAGAGGCACCCAAAGACGCTTGCATGAGGTAAAGGGTTAATTACCATATCAATAACACTGCATAGCCATGTGGTTGCTGTGACAGTGTATACTAGAATTAATACAAGAATGAATTGTTGATTTAGCGGTGTTTATTGATAATTGAATATAGTAGGGTCATAATACATGAGGATTATCATAATCTTCAGGCAACTTAAAATAGTCTTTTTTCTCTTTGCAAAAGCTACAAAATAAAAGCCACCCTGAGTAAATAAGGTCTTGTACACTGACAAAATTTTGTTTCATCTCTCTCTCTCACATACGTATGCTCACATGCATTAACTAAAACGTGATTTTAAGCAATTTATTTTTTATTGCAATTTGATAATGAGATTATTGTTGCTGTAAAAATATCAGTAGCACTTAATTTCTTGACAATGTGGAATCATATCGTTGCATACAATTTACCAATAAATAATACCCATAACTAATACGTATTCAAACCATCTCTCTCTCTCTCTCTCTCTCTCTCTCTCTCTCATAACAACAAAAATCTTTTTGAGTGCTTTTATTTTTATTGTAATTAGATTCTTGAGTTGAGAGCAGAATGGGACAGAAAATATATGTTTGCTTTGTATGTCTGTACCATTAGGTTGTCGAGTAGTGTGTGTTTTGTAGAACTTGTTCAGGTACGATCCCTTTATTTTTCATACATGGTCAGTACCACCAAATGATAATTATTTCTTTTATATTTAATTTTTCGCACACTGAAATTATTAATTCTTTTTTTCGTGTACAAAAAAATTACATGAAATATGGCAGCAAACTTACATCAGGCCATATCTGCATGAAATTGAGAGGAAGAAGGCAAAGGCAGAATACCAAGCTAAATTAAAATAAATTCAGTTTAAAAGTAGAATGCAATTTTCATTTCTTTTCTCAAACAATTTAGACAAGAGGGATCACATGCTACAAAACTATAATTCAATATCAGGGTTAAGATAAAATGAATAAAGAAGAATGAAAAAAAAATGACATTAAGAAGTAAAGATATTTTGATGATAATACCTCTGCCTGGTGGCTAAAGTGTAAATCTGCACCGATGAATCGGCCATACTCTGAATCGGGCCAATTATGAGAACAATCAGTAATGTCAGAAATAATCATTGCCGATGTAAACAAATTTCCAAAATATAAATTCAAGCATAACATTCATCTTGACATATCTTGAATTTTAAATCAAAATTAAATAGTGGAAATTAGGGAATAAACATTTGATTTGGGGATTAATTGTAGGACAACATATTCTTAAAAGTAAATACTTTTTACCACACTTGCTGTAAACTACCGATGATTGCCTGCACACAACAAATTATCAATACCATTCATGCATTCATCCCAGTCACAGCAGCCAACCAGCAAATGAGGCCTGGTGTGGCTCTTGAACTTCCAGCATACACATTAGCAGATAGCTAGTCAGATTAGAAAGATAGTGAAATTTAAAACTACTGCGAAACTATGACTCACTATATTTAATCTGTTATTTAGCCTGTCCTGCAATGCTGCTAATTAAAGAATAGCGGTTGCACGCTAAATGCTGACATACTAATATTATGCAGCATTGATATTGGCATGCCAGCGCCAGCAACATTACCCTTTGATACCCCAGCTGCTAAGCTGCTTCAGCATGCGACTATAAGCTTGGTGCGTGCATCCCTCCAGCCCCATGGACAACTTAGTAGTAACTTACTTGCTTTAAAACATTGTTTCAAGAGTGCAAATCGATTGGATTATTAATACTGACTAGCGATTGTCCACTATTAAATTTACTACGAAGCCTATGCATAATGTCAAACTCGAAACACTCAAGTTTAGCCTGGAATTACTTCAAGCATGCATTTCCAGAGGAGGAAAGGATTCCAAAATCTATACGACATCAATTATTGTCTTACACTTGTGCTGCAAGCACATCGTCGAACATGGCCTGTTTCTGGCAGATAAAAAAGAAAAGGATGCTGTGCAGTTAACCCTAATAGCTGAAGCAAATCCTTGTACTCTGACTAGCCATTTGCATTTGATGACCCGAGAGCTATTTGTTGGCATAAAGCTATTGCATAGCTCATGGCAGTAGATGTGCAATCATTTTCCGTTGTTTAACACATTAACCCCTGGAGGTTTTTGCCATTTTTGCCTGAAAATCGAGTCAGAAACACATTTAGAAAGCTATTTCTGAATAGACTCGAAAACACCAAATCTTCAGTCATCTTTCAATAAAATACTGCCTAGTTGTGGTAGAAACATCATTTTTCATTGGCTATTTGACTCGCGCATGAGCAGAAGCATAAAAGTTGGACTTGTTTTCTTTTTTTTTTGTTTGTTGCTAAACAGAGCCATTATTTTTGTATGGAGACCACTCTTTATTCCAAATGCCCATCTTATCCTACTTTTTGCAAAGGCTCATCTGTCTGTTTACAGTTCATACCGGTGTGGCTCTGGACACAAAATGGGATTCTGAGCACGGGCAAATTTTGCGTTAAAAAAGTTGGGTCCAAAAAATGAGGTTTTTCTATCTGTATTTTGTAGTACAACTAGATATTTCAGATTATTTGGTATCATTGTAGAGCCACATCTGTCTATCTTTCTAAAATACCATCCACTTTAGTGTATCATGCATGACCATGACGCTACAGAGCTCGGCAGTAGGCTACTACCTCCTGCCCCATAAAGTTGTCACTAAGGTTTAATGTGTTAACTCATTCAGCCCCAGACCCGTTATCAGTATCACTGCTGCTATGCCCCAGCAGCGCTAAGCTGTGTCTAGCTGCGTGTGCCCCTGAGTTTTACCTGTTTGAAAATTTTGTAAACATCGTGCACATGCATTCACTCTTACCTTAATTTCTCTGCTTATATCCAATTAAAATCCAAGAAAGTTTCACCATTTATTGCAAATGAATTTGTCTACACAGTGATGTATTTTTTTCCCTATTTGTCCAAGTCTTTCACGACTTATTTATACAGAATTTACAAAATTATGTGCAACGTTTATCCGCAAGAACTCAATCATCAGCGCTGTCAGCATCCTCATCTTCGGACGATTCAATCTCAGAAACTTCTATGTCCGAATCGAAATCTCACAAAATATCCAACTAATGAACATATCTTTCCTCAGCTTGCTCAGTATTTTCAAGATCAAACCCGAGAAACTCCTCATTTTTGCTCTCATCAAAAATCACTCTTACGTCCGCCATCATTTATGATTTTTCATGACCAGAACACGTGTAGTTAAACCGCTTTCAAAACAGGAGCCCTTAGCTTCTGAACAATTCAAATTTCCGCAAATGAAAGTAAAATCATTTCTGATTGGTTTAATAGTTGTTAGTTCTTGGAATAAACCCATTTCTAACCAATCAGAGACGTTGAATCTAACACACATTCATCACGCTTGGAGACGGGATCGGCCATTGAATGCAGTAAAAAAATCACGACTACAGGCGGGATCGGCCATTGAATGCAGAAACCGGATCACGCCTACAGACGGGATCGGGGCTTAAAGGGTTAAGACATTGGATTTCGACCTCTGATGGCCAAGGCACAACCGCACTATAAAATGCCAAGTCGGAAGTACTTTTCCACATCTTTGATACCTAATATGCATAAGGCAATACAAAGCAAGGTGCATGATTTAGTTTCTGCCCAAAACTGACCTTAGTTTAACCTCTGATGCGTGGTCAGACCCATCCATCTGTGTAGCCTCGAGTCTTACGGAACATTGGCTGATGGAAGACTTTCAGTGGAAACAGGTGACTTTAGCAGCAAAGCCTCTAGATGAATCACACACAGGAAAATATCTGGCGAGAAACTGGACAAATTATGCGACAAACACATTTCCAAAACTCATATCCATGTTCTTCTGTGTGATGGAGGTGCAAACATGGTTAAAACAACAAGTCTGGCTGAAATCAATGGCATCAGCTCTGTTTACACACCGCAGCTCATTTTCAGTGATGGCATTCTATCACAACAAGCTGTCAAAGATGTGTTAGCAATTTTGCGATCTATAGTCAGCAAGTTCCGGCACTCCATCCTGGCAGAACAGCAGCTGGAAAATTGGACACTGCCCAAAAGAATCTCATCCAGGATGTCCAGACATGCTGGAAGACTACATACAATATGTCTGTTTCATTATATTAACAAAAAACAAGTCTTGTGGGCTTACGCCTCTCTCTATGACCTGCCCAACCTAACAGCCCAAAAGCGGGTCTTGATTAACAACATTGTGGACACATTAGGCCCTATCATGGACATTACCAAGGAAGTAAATGATAGCCAAACATCAGTATCTGTCATTCTTCCTATGCTGAAAATTTTCCAATTGTTGCTGGCTTAAGAGTGGCCTGGAGCAGAATGCTGATAAGCAGAAGGAACCCCTGATGAAAAAAAGAAAAACTACAACTGAAACAAATGGCACTGGACCATCAACGTCACGTCTTTGGGATTTGTTTTCTGTGGCCTGTGAGGAACCTGTTCGTACTATCAACGAAACAACACATGTGGATGATGCAGTTAATGCGATGCTTTAACTGTATCTGGCCAGCCCTCTGTTGCCACAAAACATATGGTTGGTGGAACACTCAGGTTTCAGTTCCTCGTCTTGACTAAATTAGCTATATGCTATTTGTCTACACCAGCTTAAAGCATTATACCTCACAGGTTTCAGTTCCCCAGACTTGACTAAATTAGCTAGACACTATTTGTCTGCACCAGCTTCAAGCATTCTGAGCATGCAGCAGTTAAGTGGCACAGGCTAGATATTTTCAGATTGCCCTGGATTGTTACTTGGCTAGAATGGAGAAATGTTACTGTCACTTAAATACAACCTACTTCAACTAGGCTTTCAGTATTAGCTGCAGCCAACATAATGATACAGTGACGTCTAACTTAAGTCTTAAAGCATGTGTATAATTAATTTTAATTATTATTGGGCTATCATTATTAATATTTTAGTCATTTATTGAAATATAGTAACGGTGAACTGCATCATTGAATGTAAATTCAAATACTAACTTAATACATTTTCATTCATTTATGTATCATATCTTAGGCTGTATATGGTGAATCATTTAAAAACCCAGCACAGGTTTATTGTTTCACCCCTAGCATTTACTCAAATAAAAATGTCAATTGTTGTTTTATAATTTAATACTAATTATATTCAACGAAAGTTTATTCAGTCCTGATTAATGAATGCCCTGCACCTTAACTATCATCAGGAAACACGTTTACAATAGTAGCCAGGTAGTAAACTGGGTCAAGAAAAGAGCATGCTGAGTCTAATCAAAACATAAGGTCAAACAAATTTGTTTATCAACATGTACTGCTTTCAACAAGACATCACAGTACATGAAATTGAATCTGTATTGTACTGGATCATACCTTTATGTTCATCTCATCCAAAAAATGTCCACGTACTTTAACACTGATTTTGCCGCAAGTACTTCTCGCGGCGTGTAAATAATGGTCTTCCAAAGGATCATGGATGATGATCCAAACAAATTGAACAATTGCCATTAAAAGATACATAGAATAATTTTTTTAATTTTAAAATGACATCTATTACTGAAATAGTCAATGTTGAACACCTACATGACCTGTATGACTTACACCAAGTAAGGGGACGAGCACACTGGAATAGCAAGAACAAGATGCAAGAACTTGTTCTTAGTGTTTGGGCGAAATCCCAGAACAGGTCGCCCACAGACGGCTAAGAAGTCATGAAAAATAACCTTTGATTTTAATTTCTAGCCCATTTATCGATTCTAATTACGAGCTCGCCCCCAATTCTATCAAGAACTTCAAAGAAGAAACATCGAAAACTAGTTACTAATCGAAAAAATGTGCATATTTGTGTCAGCCAATCTTACTGGAAATTATATTAGTTCCTAATCTTTAAATTAAGTTCCAGTTAACAATATTAGGACAATCAGCCGCTAAATGTATCACATACCTCCAGAAATGTACGGTGGTAGTATTAAAACGGTCAGTTAGCACAAAAGTAAATTTGTTTTCATCCCACACGTGCAGAACCGGAAGTGAAGGGTTCAGTCTAACAACCCAGAAGTGATTGCACAACCAGTCGAATTGTCATGTTTTTTTTTCTTGTCAATACAGGATGGATGGGGGAGGGCAACCACCTAGTGAATTAAATCAAATTTTATCCCCCGGCAAAACCCCGCCCCCTGACATCGTTCCTATAGGAGACCATGGATCTTCCAAGGAAACTGACTGCGATGGCATGATACAAAAAGACAGAATTCCTTTAGAAGTGAAGAAAGAAACTGACCAGGAGGGGAAAATCCCGGAAGAGAAACTCTGTGGTTGGCTATATCATCGATCTCGTGGTATACTAACAGTTTCTTTGAAAGTTTTAAATAATGAAGAAAGTGCATCTGCTTCATTTACTTTAGACCAAAAATTTCCGAAAAAATGGTTTCATTTTTTTTTTCCCCCCCAAGAACTCCATCATCTGGTACAGGCCTTTGAATTTCAGTCTTTTGAGGAAATTATTTTAACAGCACATTAAATAAATGTTTCTTTAATGTAGGCCTACTTTATCAGTGAACTAAGTTGTCCTCATATCCAACAATGATTGGACTAAATTATTTTACCAAACTGCAGAGATGTCATTTGTTCCATTTTCACTGTAACCTTATCTTAAATTATTTCTTGTACACATAAAATTTAAAGACAGGTCTCCAATAAGCTGAATTGAATTGTTATTATCTGATTTGTTTTTTGTGTTCCTGGGTCTGCAGGAAACCAAAGTTTTTTTCAGCTCTCTGTTATTTACTAAATCAGTTACTAAAATACTTTGGGAGTACATATGCTATTGGGTATTCATGCTCAGAATTGATTTTTTGTCAAGCCCATGTTAGTTAGAGGTATGATATAGTGGTAACTTTACAGGCAATGATATCATCATAAACAGACTGTTTAGATTTGGGTTAGAGTTTTTCATTTGCATATCTTACCTAAATTCTTTAATAGATTTTCATCATACTTGTCATGATGCTTCATTTTCAGCATGATTATTTGCCCTTTTGCCTTAAGGTCAGTTTCAAAGTCTTCAAAATTTGGGATATTGTAGGTCAAATATGGAGAAAAACGTAATTTTTTTAAGCTTTTGGTAATAAATTGTGATAAAAAGACAAGTAAAGATCTTTCATTTTCCTTTTCCCATAATTTACAAATGAGGAAAGACATTATAAATAATGGAAATCTACCTATTACAATGTGTCAGACCAAAAAGAATTATGATTAAGCAATACTGCAGATTATCTTTTTGTTTGATAATTATCAGGAGATACAGATGCTTCCCAATAATGTCACTAGCAGATGATATTCTACTCATTTTACTTGGATGATGGGCAACCTGGCACTTTTTCCTATATGCAATCACCCAAATTTACCATTTAAAAAGGCAAACTGAAGCAAAATCAACTTATAAATCACAACTATAGATACATACAAAGCCTGATTTGCGTTCTGTTTATATATGTAATTTTCGTAAAAGTATCTTTAGATTCAATGAATTGATTTCAACTTCCAAAAATCATATAAACTAAACAGTTAATCTGCCAGCAGACCACAAATATGGCTGCTGATGAAATCATTCAGGAACTATCTATAGAGAGATAAAATAGTTGAAAGAGAAAAATAAAAGTGTTGAAAAATAAATCTCCACCTTTAATACTTTACATCAATTTGAATTTTGTACAGATAGCTTTGTTTTAAACCTTTGGTTAATATTATTTATTATGTTGAAATATAAGAAGCAAATTAATTTGCTGCAATTATTAGGAAGAATGTGGCAAATATTATGTTAGGAGATAAGAAGTTACATTAAATGGGAAGGTGTCCATCTTGTAGCATTTCAAAGAACAACAAATATTTCCAATGAGTTGATAATTTTGATTGAAATATTGATCTGATCCTATAATTTTGACCAAAATATTGATCTGATCTTTTTATGCTCAATGTTGTTAAACTAAATATATATAAAAAAATTGGAAACTATGCAAAGTTTGTACTTATATGTTTTAATGTACTTTGTTTTAGTAACTCTTTTGAATAATCATCATAGTTTGTTTTATTTTTATTTTTCTGGAATTCCTGGTACACCTCACATTTACCATGTTCTTTACTAAACGTTTAGTAATAGACATGATCTTTTCGACAACTTAGAATGTTCTACAATGAACATTAGAGCCTCATTGTGGTACTAGGCTTATTTTCATCTTGCAGCTGTCATACCTCAAAAACACTTTCATAAACGTTTGGGATATTACTTTCAGTTTGTTTGAAGACTTATGTAATATAGAACAAATTTATTAGAATAAATTATAACAAATATGAACAGAAAACCATATTAACTCAAAAAATTTTGAACAGGAAACCATATTAACTTAATTAAGTATGCATGATTTAAAAGCAGAAAATAAAATATGAAAAAATACAGAGACTTTAGGAATACCAATTCATTAAAAAAACAATTGTTTTTTTATTCATAAATTTGTCATTATCATTTGCTAAATATTTCCATGGCAGGTTTCAAACTGAATCGTCAGCGCTGGTGTGTGTATGGGGAGGATACTTGCAAGCTTTACTATTACAGACATCCAAATGATCTTCTTCCTGTGGGAGAAATTAATATTGCTAATGCTGCCTTCTACTTTGATGCATCCAATACTGAGCGGCCAGGCCTGTTTGAAATCAGGTAATTAATATTATTTACACTGGAATGACACTATTCATATTTTCTACCTCATTGCTAATGAAGTTAGTTTGTGTGTTTGTCGATTCATTTGTTTATTTTGTTATGCTCTCAGTATCTTGTACCATGTGTTACCAGTGCATATGATAACTGGTACTGCTTCAATGGAGTAACTCAGCCATACCAAAAGTGTGTCACATTTTTTAGAGTTTTAATGCTTGAGTGACATTTGTATTTTCATCTATTTATTTATTATGTCCTCAAGATCTGCAAACCTAATACACTGATATCTCACTATAGCACCCATGGATATCCTGCAGACCAACTTGTAATGAGGTTATGATCCCATTTTGTCTTACAGAAAATGCAAAGAATAGGCTCCAGTTTATTGGATTTAAATAAAATCATGATACAAATTGGTAAATGAAACCTTGATATGTGACTAACTTTATAGTCAGAAATGGTCTGGAAATTGGAATCAGTATCATGAATCAGCATCATGACATTTACAACTTTTTATAAGAAGTAATTTATTTGGTTAAAATTTCTTGATTAAAAGAAAAATCTCAGTTGTCTGCAGATACCAACATATGATACAATTTTGATCAATTAAATTGTTAGTAATGCCTTCTGGTGGCAACTCTTTAACAAATAAATACCAGTTAAACAAGTTTTGTCAACTTAAATTCCTGTTTTATTTTTATCTTTTAGTTCAGTTTCATTATGATCATCATGAATGTGGTGTTCTTTTTTATTAAAACATGGAAATGTCACTCAGCTATTGCAACAATGACAATGAGTGGTATCTTTGAAAAAGTATCAGCTGTTTTTATCTCCAATTTGTAGAAGTGTTGCTTGCATTGTTACAATAAATTAAAAGTGGAACTTCATTATATCAGCATGTTAATTAGTCATTTTTGTCAATTCAAGTATTGGGTAATGTTGGTAGAATAAATATTTTGAAAGGCGTGCAATCCTACCTTATTAAGACCTAATGGTGTTAAGTCAACTTACTTCAATCAGCGTTATGAAATTTGCAACTATTAAGAAGTAAAACAATTTTTTAAAAATCTCTTTATAAAGAAAGATTCTCAGTACACTGTTATAACAATATAAAATGACATTTCAATCATTTAAAATGTTAGCAATGACTTCTAGTGTCAACACTTTAAAAAAACAAATACAGGTTTTGAAAGTTTACTTGGTTTCAGCATGATCATCATAAATGCAGTATGTCATCTATTATTCAAATGTCAAAAATGCCATCACAATGATGCCTGCAATAATTTTCATCAAAACCTTATTAATTACTTGTAAATATTTTTGAATTGTTACATTCAATTCAAAGTTTACCTGCAATGAAATATCAAATTAATTAGTTTTCTTTTATCAAATCAAGTAATTGGGGTAGAATAAATTTTTTTAAATTGATGTAAATCCTACTTCTGTAAGCATTCATAGTCTGTTAATTGAATTCATTTCAATTAGTTAACCAATCACAGAGAACTCTGTAATTTCATGGAACATAGTTAAAGTGTCTAACATTGATCCTTGTTCTATCCAACTTATTCACAAATTTGATGAACTATAGCAAAGGAAGCAAGCGAAAGGTGTATTAAATGCATGATATGTTTAGTTTCACAAACAGAAATCATTATGGAGAAGTGAGTTCCAATGTTTATAGTGAACTTAACATTCCTGAACTGGCATTCAGAGGTTTTCTCTAGGATGAGCAGAGATTTTGCTGTAACTTGCAGTGAAATCTTGGCATTAGTATTTTACTAACATAGCAATAAAAAAATTGAGTTTCTGTGTTCCATTTTCTCTAAATAATTGTCATTCTTTTTGGAAATAAAGAATATTCTAACTCTACAGTAACATTAGAATGTATCCAAATTAACATGCAAAACAGTGACACAGTACTCATTGTAACACTGGTACATATGATGTGCATGGAAACTACCAGGGGAAATGCTTAAGACGATGATTCAGAGATTAAATGTATTGAAAATAAAGGTAAATTAGAAAGAAAAGTAAAGGATTTCATTAGCAAAAGTTATTTATTTACAGTTATTCCGAGTGGAATTATTAAATAACTATACAACCACTTAACCTGCCCCACACACACACACACCATGCACAATCATTATTCATTCCTATTGAAATTTATTCAGAGGTCCCTTGGTTCCCTCAGTAAATCAGACCCTTGCTTATGCCATGGTCTTTGTTTTTGGACATGAAATTGTTCATGGTGAGGAGCAAATCTAGACAAATCCAACTTTGCTTTCACCCAAAACTGATAGAACTTTGCATATTGCATCATAATAAGTGACTTAACTTGGTTTTCATAACTAACTAACCTACTGTGTAGAGTCAAACCTGTATTTAGTGGTCATCCAGGAGACTGGTCAAAATTGGCCTTTGTTGACAGGTGGCCTTTATATAGAGGATCACCTTACAGTGCAGATTGAGAGATAAAGGATGGAAGGAGAGCAATGATAAGTAGAGAAACTAGAAGTAGCACATCCCTTCTTCAATATTTCACAAGTGATGGGGTCTATAAACATCAAAGGCAAATATATGTGAGTGTGCAAGGCACAGCATGGGAGGCTCAAATTGTGATTAACAGTTGAAGGAAAGTATGATGGGTTGCTTACAACTGTCATTGACACATTATAATTATAATCTCCATTATCTCACAAAATATTTCTCTTATGAACATAAATATTTATGGATATTTGATCTGAAGAAATCAATTAAAGTTAACAGTGGATCACAGACTTTTAATATAGATCAAGTTGATATGCAGTACATGTGTACTTACAAATTTGTGTATCATTAATTTTGGAGTTGCTTACATTTCTAAGGTTAGAACACATCTATTTATTGCAATGAAACACATATGAACTGAAGGTTTGTAGCTACAATTAGACTGATAAACTGTCAAAAGACAAACCAATCAATATGTTTTCACTGGTTATTGCCCCATCATAGTAATTTTAAATGCTACATTGTTGATAGCTTTGTACAACCCTATATTGTTGGCACTAATAAAAACAGCCACACCAACTGCAATTTCATTGATAAAATTTGTGACTTATCAAGCTTTCATTTATCAGTTGTGATCATGATTTTTAAATTTTAACTAAATGTGGTCTATTTTTGCATTTTCTATAAATAATAATGTGCACGACACCTTCCTCCATATTGTAAGTGGGTTCAGAAGTTGTGCTAAAACAAGGCAATGGTGTATTTAGAATTCTCAGTAAATAAAAAGACACCTTTTTTCTTTTTACTTTTTCTTATTCATTTATAATAAAAACTCAGAAATCTCAACATTTAACCTGACCATTATGATATTTAAGACTATTTATGATGACCACTGGTCACATTGAGCAGATTGCTACTATATACAGGACTAGAAACTGCTCTGGTGGCGTAAGTGGTTAGAGCATCTACCTTGGAGGTCGCAGGTTTAGACTCAGGCCAAGTCATATCAAAGATTTTTAAACATGGTACTAGCATCTGCCTTGCTTGGTGCTCGGCATTAAGAGGTTAGTATTAGTTACAGTCGGCCTGGTGTCAAGACTGGGTTGGACATCATGCAGGAGGATGCCTCAGTGCTAGACATCACTATAAACTGCCACACTGCAGACATTGTAGTGATATGACCAAAAATTATTAAAGCTATATCAAAAATCCAAATCACACATGCAAAATAAAAGCAAAGGGACAAAGTAAATTAGCAATTTATGAGCAGGTGACATTAATTGAGTTTGACCATACAGTCATGTTTATGCATTCTCATTGTCCTGCTATAGGTCAGAAGATAAAGAATACCTGCTGGATGCTCAGAATCGTCACAACATGATGCACTGGCTTCAAGAACTGCAAAAGCGCCGACGAGATTTCAGCATGTCCAAAATTTCACTTTCCAAGGATAGGGTTGGACAGTGGACATTGAAGGTTGGTTTTTTCCTCAACTTTTCAGATGGATCATAACTGACATAATTTCATGTATTACAAATCTGAAGATTGTTTCCAATATTGTTATCCTTATTGCAGTATATTTTGCTTTCATTGCTGTTTTTGTTGTTCAGTTATCATTATTACAGTATCTTTTGTTTTCATTGTTTACCTTGTCAAAATATTAATTTCAGTACTTTGTTGCATGTTGACTGTTATTTCTGGTTTATGTATGAGCACTTTGTTGAGCAAATAACATTTTCCAGCTCATTCTTGAAGGCTTTTCAGGGAAGAGGGATGCTGCTAAAAGGAAAATCATAAAAAAATATTTTTGTGTCTTTTGAAGCTAGTCTTCTCAGTAATTCATACTTTATGTGAGTAAAGGGACTCTGTAAAAATGTATGATTGCTACTCCAGACTATCATCTATATGCAGTAACTATTTTCATCACTTTCAGAAAAACAGTGCACTGAGTGGCCTAGCTTCAGATTCCAGGAGAGATGCAGACAAGCAGACAGAGATGCTGGTGAAAGAGAGCAGTCAAGACAGTCTTCCTAGAATTACTCTACCAGATGTCACTACTGCAACTGCAGATTCCACAACCCTCAGCTTCACAAAAACTTCACCTCTGTGGGGGCTAAATAACCTGAAAATTGAACTGCAGTCAGCCCTTAGCAACATCAAAGACCAATTGTCTGCACCAGGTAGTCTCTTTGTGCAGGGCTCAAAATTAATTGTATTCCACTAACCTGAAATCATTGATTTTGCCAACAGATCACTAAAACCCCAACTGTCACTAATGTGTTAGCGCAGTTAAAATTTCTGCCAATCACTATCATAGCAGGTAGCAAGAGGTTTTGTACTGGATGTAAGGCTGCCATGTTCACACATGTAAATGGGATTGTTTTGTGTTAGCCATGTCTAGTTTACTAAACCCACCTTCAGATTAAGTGATAAATAAAAAGCACAATAAAATGATTTAACATTGTATCCTGGTCTTATTTAAATTAACTGAAAGTAGCATGGCAAACAATCTCTAGTTTGGAGGCATATTGTTGATGACAGCGGGACTAAGAAAAATAAATGTAACTTGTGCTGTACAGCGATTTCCTGCAATGGGGGTAGCACCAACCACTTGAGAGATACACAAATTTCTTAATGGGATATTGATGTAAAATATTCAGTTGTTTCATTATTTTTTTCTTGATTTCAGAAGGGAAAAAACTTGAATGGCTTTGTTACAATGAAACATTTACTAATAAGGAAACTGCCACTATAAATGATGGACGGAAAATGCAATTTTTGTTTAAGAATTGACATAGTCAATGTGGCAGTGTTTGGGAACTCACAAGAATAGGAGAAATGAGTATATAGTTGATAGTAGGGGATTCAAAACTTTGTGCCAGTTAAATCCTTTGTACAAAATGCCCATAAAAACTACATTTTCCAACTAAGTTTCCGTCTGTATGACCAAATGTACTAGCAGTACAAAGCAGACAACTATACTGGTGGGGGAAAAGGTATTTACGCCATTTTTTGCATAGGCATTAAAGGTAACTGACTTTCAAATATCTGAACTGTTCAAGAATATTGAAAGAGAAAATTCAGAACATTTATTCATTAACATGTAAATTCCAGGGGACTGAATTTGCACATTTCTGATTTCAGTTTGAAATAATGTTTTGTTGGGTTTCATTTTTTAAAAAAAAATATTATTGTCACTGAATACATATTTTTGAACATTTTGTTTACATGTTTTTTAAGGAAGTTTATATACCATGACAGATTCAGTTTTATACTTTCTTTGATCCTTGATAACATTGTTGTAATTTATGGAATCATTAGAGCATGAGTAAGTCCATATTTTGTAATACACTTCATATTGCATCTTTTTTTATACATTGTAATGTCAAAATAGTTTTATCAACTAATCAGAATTATTGTGGAAAATGCTTATTTTCAGTTCTCATTAAGAAAACACCTTTTACTGTCATTATTTATAATGAAAGCAACTCACATATACTACAAAATCACTAGTTCTGGCATGCAAGTCAATTAATACCATTTAAACAGAATCGTTTTTTGTTATGATGGTCATGTAAACATTTGCATTTTTTTTATAAATGTGACAGCCATTGTCAGATGTATGAAATAAAACATGAGAAATCATCCCCTTTTATGGTTAACTGATCTGTTTGTTATGTTGCTTTAATACTTAACAATATCCAGCACCAGACACAGTACAATAAATTTCATGGCAGATATAGACATGTTATTCCACACATCAAGTAAAATAGTTTGATCATTATCAAAAGAGTCTTCATGTACATAAAACTAGCCTGGTGTACTGGCTATTTAGTATATACTAATACTTGTCATAAAAAAGATGTTGGGTATCAGACTAGTATTGGCAAATCAGAGATGGTCACACTGGCCAACTCTGTCAATAATCCAGAACTAAATAGAAAAGTGTGTTTTAATATTAAAATTGTTGATAAACATTCAGTTTATTGGGAAGTGTGTTTATACATGCATGTACATGTATATATGTAGTAGCATTTTATAGGACGTCAGTAATAGTGGCTCTATGATGCCAATTAAAGAAAAAGTTTGTACAAAGAATGTGGAAGTTTTGCGAAGTGCACAGCCTCCACTGAAACTTAGATAATGACAGAAGAGAGTATAATAGTAAATATGGTCAAGCAAAAAGAGTAAGAAACTTCAAGAAAAGCTTGGAATATGCATATGAATGATTGAATGCATACGAATGGCTGAAGTTTGAAAGGATATGATGTTGTACACTTTCTGCACCAAGCATTCAGAGAAATATGAAAGTGTAATATCTACTTTATTATGATTTATTGATTGGTTTTAACAAAAACTTTAATAAATCTTCACTGATATGACACAAATATTGGTGCTCCATAATTCACCAGACATCAAGGTTTAAAGTCTGAGATCCCATCAAGCTGTGGCATGCTGCTGGACCAAGAAACACAAGGTCAGAGACTAGGCCTTATGGATGATGATGAGTCATATAAACAAGGTCACTGTATCTCCTAAGTGCTGTAGTCACTGTATCTCCAAAGTGCTGGAATCACTGTATCTCCTAAGTGCTGGAGTCACTGTATCTCCTCAGTGAAGAGCATCAGCATAGACAAAGGGAAATAACTCTTCCCGTATGTGCATAAATATGATGTGCTTTATTTGCAATAATCTTAGGGTGGCGCTCTACAGTTTAATGTTTTGCATAGGGTTAGGATTTTAAAGAAAAAGAATTTCCCCAGCTTTCCTCACTGGTTATGCTGGCTATTTAAAAATGACCTTGTATATCTTAGGTATAATTCAAAGAACCTTTAATTCCCTTTATTTTGATGTATGATTGATGGGTGTAATATGGGTTACAGATTATACAGCTTGGCCTTACTTCAGATGTGCACCTTTCAAAAAGTGCTAGCTCTACTTGGTCATTTTCACTTCCTGAACTTCAGAGGTAAATTGTATAAAAAAGAGCTGATAACTTTTTTTACATTTTATATATTTGGTAATTCATTAATTGTACTTTCAGAAGCTGGTATTGTCTAGTCTGGCAAAATTCATTTTCCCTATTTTAATAGCTGCTATGTATAGTGTACTTTAGGCTAATTCAGGCTTATTTTTTGACACAAGGGAACAGTCATTTTAGTTAGCAGTGTGCTTAAATCATATAAACTTTCTAAAAGTACAATATCCAAAGAAATATCATCCACATTACATTAATGTAGCATAGAGGTATGCCAGCATTCTCTCCATTGTGCATCCTCATGATATTTTCTTGTAAAATAATTTGTTACGCTTACAGTGTGAGTATTAGGTTGAATATGGTATATCATTGTGCTATTTGCATATGAATTGTAATGTTGTTAGGTACTCCAATGTTTTTTCTTTTTTTAATTTGATGCAGTAATCACCAAAAGATTATTATTTTTTAAAACATTGATGTAAAAACAATTTGATCAATTAAAATCGCATGGCTCAAGTTTGTCTTTATTACATTTTTTGTCAGTGGAGATCAGATTATTATGCAGTATATACAATAATATTGTAAAGTATGTTTTTGGAATATATAAACTCAAAATTTGCAGAAATTAAAAGATTAAGGAAGACTTTTATGTGTTCTATTCATTTTGCATTTTATTATCAATTGAGCATCAATCAGTGTATTTGATTTTCCTTTTTTCAATGGATGCCAGTGGGTAACATGTCAAGAGGTTCATCACAGGAAGATTTCAAGTTCTATGACAATTGTGAGACGATATGTGGTGGTGAGATCACTGCACAGACAGAGAGTGAAAATTCACTTGTAGTAGAATCATCAGTTGCTAAAGCTTCCAGCTTAGAAGTAGAGGTAAAGTCCAGTCCAGAAGCTAAGAGTCATGTCAGAGGTCAAGATTCAAAACAGTCTGGAAAATTTTTGTTGACCCTGAAGCGAATTGGGAAGAAGATGTCAAATGCAGGACTAGAAAATCAACGACCAAGATCACCAACCTCCTCATCATCACATGTAAGTTGTATTAGTGCCATACTTTAAGTATCCATTTGTCTGTCTGTCTGTTATTTTAGCCTATCCTAGTTATTGTTGTTGTTGTTGTTCTAGGGTTTAATGCCATTTTTCAGCACAAGATAGGCTATACATGGCAGCCAGTATAACTGGTGGAGGAAGAACCCTGGAAAACCCAGGGAAGAACCACCAACCCACAAGAAGCTACTGGCAGGCTTTCCCACGTACCCATACTAGCCGAGCCTTGGACTCGAACCCACGCAGACAGAGGTGAGATGGCAGTGATCCAGAATGCTATCCTAGTTATCTCTATGTATATCTGTCTACCTTCTGTCATTCTGTCTCTCTCCTCTCTGACACAGATTTTAATGTCCATCTTCCATACTAATTGTAATAATTTATAAATATTTGAGGTTGATTTTTCTTTTTGTGTTGCAGTAAACAACATTTCAGATAGTTCCATCATTTTAGGAACTAATAATAATGACATATTTCCAAACAGCTAAATGTGCAAGCAAAAAAGTCACATTTTGAACCAATATCATGTTTCTTCTTAAAATACATTGACCATTCAAATTACATCTGGAGTACATCCACTTCCTTGCAAATCCAACCCTTCCAAGCTTGTTTTAGCACAGATGTGCTAAAATGCATCTGCCTACCTAGGTGGAGGTAAGAAAAGAGTTATCTCCACTTGGATAGAAAATTGGTGCCAAATCTTGCCATACTTATGTTACTACATCAACTTATACTATGAATCACTCTTTTTTCAAACCATGCAAAACTGATTTTTCACATGTTTACAATTATCTCCATACAGTGGATTGAATGTTTATCAACAATGATATAAATATTAAAAACACATTGCTTGATATAATTCTTGATTATTTGTTGAGTTGGCAAACACAAGTTTTTCCATACGGACAATACTAGCAAGAAACAGTATAACTTTTAATATCAGCAATAATGAAATCAGTGATTGAGGTCAGTACACATCATGAACTTAAAGATTGTTTTGACAATAATCACACTAATTTCCTTGATTTTTATGATGAATGGTCTAACACCTGTCTATTTGTGCCTTGATTTTTATGACGAATGGTCTAACACCTGTCTATTTGTGCCTTGATTTTTATGACGAATGGTCTAACACCTGTCTATTTGTACCTTGATTTTTATGACGAATGGTCTAACACCTGTCTATTTGTGCCTTGATTTTTATGACGAATGGTCTAACACCTGTCTATTTGTGCCTTGTGCATTTATTGTACCTCATCCAGTGCAGGATGTTGGTATGTACTCAATTAAGACAGTAAAGAAATCAATTAATTATTAAAGGATATGACATTTCATGACCATGTCTTAAGTGTAAGGATAGCAACCAGAAATTTCTTTCACTGCTTCAACCAATTAGTGATTGCTGGGTTTAATGATCATAGGTAAAATTACTAATTGCAGGTAGATTAACATGAACTTCAATCCCTGGTTCATAATATTATTATTTAGTCTGTGAGGTGTAAATGTCTGTAGTTAGAATTGATGTCAACTACCCTACTTGTATATTTATTGTATGGGGTACAGTTCATGTCATACATGGCATTTGTGCACACACACTGGAAGGTATGTGTAATCATCATTACTTCTTTCTATGAACAATGAGAGAAAGGGAAACACATGATCAGGGATGCAGACACCATCATTCTTGCTGCCAAAGACACCTCTGTTGACAGTTAACTACTTGTCATCTCAGGCTGTTCAGATTTTCATGACAGTATGGTTAGAGGGACAAACACTAAATGGCAGCCCAATCCAGATTTGTATGATATGGCAGCCCATCCAAACTTGTAGTTGATATGGCAACTTATTCAGACTTAATATGGCACACCATCCAGACTTGTAGTTGATATGCAAACACTGGTTTCATTGACCTTTCCCAAACTAGCCAGTACCGGACATGGGCACCAAATGCCACACAGCTGTAGATGACACCTTCACCTGTACAATATCAACCTATGCTTTCATTTCCTGGTACTTGCACACATATATCAAGTCAGTATGTATCCTTTTGTTGTAAATATCAATACCTGGTCTTCAAAAGAAATATGGACAGAGTCATGTTTTGCTTTAAACTCATGTCCAAACTTCCAACTACTAGGATGGCATTCAAAGCACTAGGTAAGTTGTATTCCAGATCAAGAGATGAAATCCCTTGTTTTGCATGAAATCCCTTGTTTCAATTCTGCTTTTTCTTGGATTCCTTGTTAACAATGACAAATCTGTTATTTTCCTTTCCTAACATTTTACCCATATTGGTGTGGGTTTTAACAGACATATAAATAGGGTCTTTATCCCTAAAGAACATGCATTGAAGTGATCTTGATGATGTCTGATATTCTCTCAAATAATCACATCTAAGCCTGGTGAATTCTTTACCTGTGGGGTCTTCTCACTGTGGCAGTATATCTCATCAACTTGGGCTACCTGTGGGGTCTTCTTGCTGTGGCAGTATATCTCATCAACTTGGGCTACCTGTGGGGTCTTCTTGCTGTGGCAGTATATCTCATCAACTTGGGCTACCTGTGGGGTCTTCTTGCTGTGGCAGTATATCTCATCAACTTGGGCTACCTGCTTTGAGACCACTGTGGATAAAGCTCATGTACAAGTAGCAACTAAAGATTTTCCATCTGGATCAAGTAATCCCAGTGTCAAAATCAGTGAGATCCCATCTCAGCAAATGGGAATACATCAACTGGCTTACAGCAGGTTTTTCTTTGCAGTTTCAGCCTCAATGAATTATGGTCTGTATTGATGCCTGTACAGCTACTTCCACACCAACCGTTATGCTTTGGTGTAATCAGTAATGCTTTTTTCACCAAATTATGTCTCATGCTTGCCTGTGAATGGATTACACTTTTCTGGTACATTAAAAATTAAAATTAAAATAAATAATAATAAATAGTTATTTAATTAATATCTTTTTCATTCCACTTATTTTAAAATTTTGAGAATATCCGAAAAACAATGACTGCTGCATGAGAATAGTATAATAACTAGATTGTAGAGCAAGGACCTACATATTATTTCCTAATTTTCTATTTATAGCAACTATAAATGGCCCATTTCCAAGAAAACCGATCGGTTTCTTTAATTTGAAACTCTGCCTTGCAGATTCATATATTGATATTCAAGTTAGTTAGTGGACCGGTCTGTACTTTTAAAGAAAATGGCACCAGATATTAAGCAAACAAGCTTTTACAGTTTGACTTGTAGATGAAACTTCTTTGAGCAGATTAGTCTTTTTAAAACTTAAAAACATGTCCGATCAGAAAAACAACACATCAACACCACTTTACAAATGTGTAAAAGAAGAATATGAGAGTGATGCAACACAGCAATCAAGTTGAGCACTTCGTCATCTAGAATTTATGAACCTCATGATGATTTGGCAAAAGTTAGACAAATAGACTAGTTAAAGTGAGTGTTGAATATGAATAATTTTTCAGTATGTTTTGTTTTGGTGTTCTGGTTCTAATCCACATGGAATTTGCCTATTTTTTCCAAATATTTTGACTTATACATCCTGGTTAGTTGTAAAAATAAACATGCACATTTGTAACTACGATGTTGTAGCCTCAACAAAGTAAGGATACTAATATTGGTAATAGAAATATATAGATTACATATTTTGTGCACAAGTTATCCTTTTTTGCTCCTTGTTAGCAACAATTGCGCTTATACCTCTCAGTGGGTTGGTATGTCCACTGTCTGCCATCAGTTCAGGAATTTGGCAGGTCTGTCCTCATCAGGAGTGTCCACTACACAACAGTCTCCTGGGTATGAAGGCTGTAGTGAATTCAGTGCAGCTGTGATAGGAGATGCTATCTTGAAATAATATCCTAATTATATCTGACAATTCTACTGACATTAGAAGGCAAATTTGGATGGGGGGGACCAAAACACTCAACTTCTGCTTTCTGGATTGGGATTTTCTTAGATGGTGTCATCATCAACAAATCTGTATCTATGTGCCATATCCTTGATAGACTCAGTGATAGTGTTGTCTCACTGCCTTTACTGAATCAACTATTCAAATTATTTGTTCACCCATACGGATTCAGATGGTAAGATGGAGTACAAATCTTCCAAACTTTGTCTCTTCGGTCCTAAATACAAAAGCCTGAGCAGTAGGTGCTCATTCCAGGGAGCAGGCAGGATCAATGAAGGAGGTGACTGAATCCATGAGGGAGCAGGAACAATCAGTGAAGCATGTATTGTTAGTTCACTTTCACTTAAGACAGCGTGATCACTTCTGTGGTTTCAGGTTTCCACCTTGGGGAATCAAACATTGGAACATTTTCTCAAGGCCTGCTACAAAACCCAATAATGGGTTTGAAGTGGCAACTCAGCAGGTGAAATGAAGGCAGTCTCATTTACTTATAACACTGAAAGAACAAAAAGGAAGATGTTTTAGATCCAACTCAGTCATCCTGCAATGATGGGTTATTCATTATGTATGTGAAGAACCAACCCAAGACTAAATCATTTTTGATATAAAGAACCAATCCAAGACAAGACCAAGTTTTTTGTGCATATTTGCTCACAAAGTTAGGGCAGTCATGATTAATCACCACTAGAACAGCATTGGAGCACTACTGTTTCCAGACTGCATTATCCAAGCCATGGGATGGAGGTTAGAGACAACTTTCTCTTGCTTTTATCTCAGCAATCTTTTAGCCCAAAGGGCTCAGTTTTGATCTGCTGAGACCTATATCGGAAGTGCTATATGCTACCTTCTCAATTCAGTCAGCAGCTTTGCAGTGTCATGACCACTTAACTTCTGCTGTGTTTGCTGGGGGTGGGGGTGGGGTGAGTGTAATTGTATTCATTCTAGCCTGCATCTCTCGAAAGATTTGTAGCTGCTAAATGTACATCAGAGGACCACCTGTTACCATTCTTCTAAAGTATTGTGATAATTTTCTTCAGAATGTTTACTTGATTATAGTATGGGCACACTCTCCCAGCCTTCTCACTGTTACTTTTGAAAACCAGATGAAGCATCCATATCTGCATCAGTAATAATTATAGTGTAGATAGTATCTGGTTCCAGTTTCTCTTTTCATGAGGAGATCACTCTCATCTGACTTACATCTGGGCAGACAACTTTTAGCACTTTTGTTGCTAAAAGCAAGTTTGGAAGGGGCAGGTATTATGACACAGTGGATGTATTCCCAGTGTACTGTGATTGCTTAAGTATTACCAAAGAAATATGTTCAACTCCAAAACTTGGTTTCTCCAGTTATAATGCATATTAAATTGAAGAATATCATCCATTTTACAAACAATGAAATTGATAAGACTTGTTCATCAGGAGTATTGCTGTAAATACCTCAGAAAGAGATGATGATGATATGAATTTTTCAGAACTGTTCTAATGTATTTATCAATAAGATTATAACCCTGGGTATGGTCCCAGATTTAAGGACATCCTAGGACTGGAAGAGAACTTCATCATCTTGTTACAAGAGTGCCCATGATACCCATTTTTTTCCCTTCAGGTCCTGGTTACACCCTCTTCTTCCTGTAAAGATATTCAGGACCTAGAGGAAGAGCTTCTGGCCAACAGGGAGATCATCAGTTTCCTCCACAAGAAGGTCGACTCTCTCTCAAAGGAACTTGAATCAAGGTTTGCATCTCCCCATGCCAAAGTTTCAGTTTTCTGTTTCATACTTATATCTCGGTAAAATCTAGATTTTTCACTTACTTGCATTTTTTGCAGCTTTTTACCCCTATGAGAAGTGAGTAGTATCAACTGATTATTCTGGACAGCATCATTGTTTATGATGCAGTTTTTTCAGTGAAAGCAGTTGTGTCTTTTTCTGATTACCAGATAGCTCCAGCACATTGTGACAGGATTAGAAGGTATATTTTCTTTGAAGAAATGCATAATATTATTGGTTATATCGAATACTTCACCTGTATGAAATACAAAATGATAAATTAAAAATGAAGGATCTTGCTATGCTAAGCTAGTTGAACTTAGCGCTTATGGTTAGAAATTGTCATTTTAATAATTTCATTGGTTAATTCTTTACATTTGTTATTTAGTTTCTGAAGCTGAAAGTTACCATACTAAAATGAGAATTTTCTTCTGCAAACTTGTATAAAAGAGCTGAAATGAGGGTGATAAATGTTTTGGATTTGGTGTTTGTAATATGGTGTTTGGTGTTTTTGTAATGTGGTGTTTGGTGTTTTTGTAATATAGTAGGTAGTATTAGGCTGGCCAAGGATTTTTCCCGACAACTGGTTGGTAGGGTCATGGTAGACAAAAATTGAAAAAGAAATTTTTGTATCATGGTAAGGGGTTGGATGTTGGCATTTGAAATTTTGTTTAAAAATAGATTGAGACTATGGCCCAGGACATTCTACATGTAATATGGGTGAATGGTATGATGGTAGTGTCCTGATGACCAAAATTGAAAAAGATAATCTTGTCATGGTGCAGGATTGGGTGTTGAAATTTTATGGTTGATTGATACTGGCTTTGGATTTTATCACATTTTTTCCTGACTGATACACCTCCCCCTCAATAACTCATGCACTGTAGGATCCAGAAGCACAGTCTGCAATATAAGCCACTGAATGAGTTACAGGAGGACATGAACAATGAGAATATGGGGTGGGATGGTTTAGTACTCATTTTCCGATTGTGTTAGGAATAATTGTCAGTAAAATGCTTTTCTCATGTGTTTTTCACTTTTCTGTATTAATCACCTCTATTTTCAAGGTAACCAGTGTCTGAAAGTTTGTTAAAAACATTACTTCAACATGTTTCAGCCAACAATACATAAAACATTGTGTATTGCACAACTGCTTTTGCATACAGATATGTATATATTCAAGTGTTATTATTGATTTACAAATAAAACAAGATTTCATTTTTTCAAAAACTATGGTCAATTAGATCATGAAGAAACATCCATTAGTGTTGAAGCTCAGTTGTTTAAAACAAAATTTCTATTAATAAAGAATTCATGCTGCAATTTCATCATTAGTAATAATGACTTCTGCTCATCCTTGAGCAAACCTCTTGAGTGCCAATTTGGGAATTTAAAGTTTGCTTCAAACTTTGCAACTCACTTCTCTATAATGAGGCTGATCTGTTAAACAAAGCTTTCCATGCACTAAATACACTGATGCTCTGTTCCAGGACTACACTACCCAGATCTGCATATGCCAGGGTACATCCAACAGCTAAGTCTGACATGCAAATATTTACTACAGCACATTATTATAAATGAAAGACAGGAAAAAAAAATACCAGATTAATACAAACTATACATTCAGAAACCTACTTTATTGCTTATTCAACAATAGAAATACTTTACTAATAATACCATTCTAAAATTTTCAAACTACATGATTATGCCTTCCCATTGGTGGATCCTCTTTGAATCTCAGTAATGTCAATAACAGAAACTTCAGGTCTAAAAGTTATCAATATCTGTTGAAAAACAACACCAGCATCAGTCAAAATACATTTTGCAATTGAAAGTTTATTCAGTGAAACAGGAAAACAATTCATGAAGTTGGTTTATAGACAGTAACCGCTTAAGTAACAATTCACTTAACAGATTGCTCAACCTCATACAAACTATGATTTGGTCCTCTGTGTGTGTTTGTGGTGGGGGGAATGTAGCCAGTGGTTAATAGTCTAATCAGCACAGAAATCAACTACTTCTGGTCACTACAGCATGGTGAATAACTAGTTGTGAAAATTCTATTTGGTCAAGGCGGTCCTCACGTCTATCTTCACCACATTGGCCTTGAAAAAACAAACACTAGTAGATGAGATGATGAAGAGGTATTAAAAAAACTTGGCTATAGCTCAACAAATATCCTCCCTCTCAACACTAAGCTATACACATCAGCGAGTGGGTTGGCTACTATGGACCTAACATGTTGGCAGTTTCAGTGTAAGCAATCATTGCCTAAAATTGTCTGCTAATCTTCCCCAGAGAAATAGAAACACACCACAGATTCTGACAGCTGTTTTGATTGGTTCCTCCTTCAGATTTTACAATCTCTCTTGAATATATTTGATGGTACTGTTTTACATTACATACACCTCATTACACTTAATGTAACAGGTTGACATAATCCCTTCAGTGAAATATTGCCAAATACTTTAGCTACAGTGTCATTCTTTTGCAGAAATACTTACATGTTTCTGCCACGAGTAGTCTTTAGAGAACTTAACTGCACTAGACACTTCTACCATGTTAGCAATTAGGAAATGTTCAGTCTGGAAAGCCTTGGACAGGTCAGCTATGATGGGCATATAGTCAAGCATAAAATACAACCTTCTCAAGAAGATCACAGATATTAAGTCCATGGCTTTGTTTGTATGATCACTATGGTTGCCAGCAGCAGTTGCATGCTCAAAGTGTACAGTGACTGCCTCCAAGTTCTTCTCACAAAGCTCTTTCCATACTTCCAACCTGTTTGATGGCACTAACATGTACCAGATCACTTTTAGTCACTTTTGCTACTTCTTTCAGTTCACACCTCCTTTAGGGTACGAATGGTAACACCCAAATATTGTCTTAATGGTATCCTCAAATGCTAGCATAAATGATAACTTCTTATTTGCATCGAATGCAACCAGTTCTGATTTATGAGCCTCAAATGCTGGCATAAATGATAACTTCTTATTTGCATCGAATGCAACCAGTTCTGATTTATGAGCCACACTGTGTGTAGATCCTCATTCAAAATTTGCACAGACAAGTTCCCAAACTTTTTTCTGGATCTGTTTCAAAGAATCTAGTTTAATTCCAAAACTTTCTATGGCAATCTTGATTGAGCATAAATACCATCTGCTGTGGCACTATCCAGTGGAATAATAGATTTCATTCTGGTGATGGGCATTTTGTCTACAGGCAAGACATACTTTACATATACTATCTTTTGTTCAAGAATGGCGCTATCAGTGCTGTCATTAGCTAGAATGCTCATGGACTGCGACTCAAATATCTCTCTTTTTATTGGTGATTTTTGGGAACAAACTGTGGAGTTGAGGAAAGATGTACTATCATGACTGTTGATGTAATTTTATCCCAAATCAAGGCCATTCTTTTGCTGAATGTTACAAGCTAAAACAAAAGCAAAGAAATGTTTTCCAGCTTTAATCACCCCATATTCAGTGTTGAAAAAACATTCAAGCCTTTTCTTCTGATCTGCTCTCTGTTTTGTAGATGCTTGGGTAATCGGGGTTTGGAAAATGGGGCAGGAGGTATGTTTGATTTAATTGCAGTAACATTTCTGGTGCAAGTAATATGCTGTGTGCTTGTTTCGTGTGCAAATGGGTCAGTTTTAAAATCTGACATGCCTTAGAATTAGGCATTTTTGAATGATTTGATATCTCTGAGAATGCACTACATGCTGTAAATAATCAAATGATTTCTTCTTGTCATACTCAACACTCATTTCCATGTCTTTTTTCAGCAAACCTGAAAGTCTACTTTTATTAATTTTTGTCCTTTATGGACCTTAAACATTTGAGGTCCTTCAGTGCAACACTTCTTGTTGCAGACAAATTCTTTGCCACCTACTGCTAACTCCATTGCTTGAACAAACTTTTAGTCATCCATCAAGAACATATGGTAAGTGAATCAGTTTGACATTTAGTTTCAGCTATGGTTGAGAACCGACAAATATTTGATTGACAAAGATCAAACTTGGACTATTGATCCGTGTATTGCATGATATTTTTGCCAATTCAAGTAATCCTTTATTCCATCAGTCTCTCACTATCAATTGGCTTCCACTTGGATGATTTAAGAATTGAAAAGCACTTTTTCTTCAATTTATTTGTAAAAGAAAGAAAGAAATATTACAGGTCAAATGGGGTAGTGTTGCTAACAAAGGACAGTCCATGGCTGATTGGCTGAAGAAAAAAAATCATTCCCAGAACCTGGACCACCAGATTTGTGAATTATCGAGGGACAGGTTCAGTAGAGTCATGGTGGTATATCATTTAAAAACAAACCTATTTTTATGATGAGAAGAGGGAGAGATGGGGATTTTTTGAAGAAAAAAATTATGGTGTGGCCCAGGATGCATTTGATCAACACTACTTAAATGCTGCATTGCTGGAAAAAGTGAAAGCAAAGTAATCACAGTAGTCAGTCTGGGATATTTTTGGGGTGTTTCATATAGAATCGTAATAGTCAGTCAGGGAAACTTTTGGGGTGTTTCATAGAGAATAATTAAACTGGAGCCTAGCTGCAAGATCACACTGGTTCTTTAAAATGTGATCTTTGCAAAACAAAACCCGCACAAACACATACACAAAGTGAAAATACCAATGAGAAATCTCATAACAAACTTGAGTTAATGTCCAATTTTTAGGTGAAATATTTTTTGGACTTTTTCTTACACTTTCCATGACTATCTAACTTTTTTTCTCTTGCATTTCACAATTTTTGGAGATGTCATTGGGATATTCATATTGTATGGGTTTATTAACAGATAAATATTGTAGTGAAGTTTTAGGTACAGGAAACTCAAGTACCTACAATTTTAACAGAAAACCCTTTCCCTGAATATTTTGATATTAGGGAACAAACATGAGGCAATAGAGGTGTAAAGAGGATGTGTAATCACTATCCTATCCAGGCCAGTTAAACATACTGGTAGTAAAATGATGCAGCAAGCTGAGATATACCTCTGTAAAATCTGAATCACGTGTGCACCCAAAAATAATCATATTATGTGGATACATGAGAGAAAATAAGTGCAGACAGGCCTTTTTGTGAAAGATATAAGGGCATATTATCATTCATTAAATGAAATCAAAACTTATACCAAAAACTCGCTTATGTTAAAATTGGTTTTATGCTAATTTAGCAATTAGAACAAGTATCATTGAATGACATTTCTCTATTTTGCATTTATTTTGCATATATACTTTCATTCTGTATCATTTTCTTTATTATTTTGGATTCACTTGATAATATGTGGAAAATCTCAACATTAGATCATAATAAAACAAGCTTCCAGAAGATTTAACTTCTCCTTTTAGCGCATATAAATACCATATATGTACTTGCTTATAAGTCAAGTCAAAATGCAAACAATAAAGATCCTGATCTGTTGTAGCATAATGTACCTGCAGATCATGGTCTGTGTTGTTGGTTTTACTGATAACTCCTAACAAAATGCACATACCCAGATCTGCTGGTGCACTATGCAATGACAGATCTGGGTCTGTACAGTTTGCAGCTTGACTCATCATATATGTGAGTATAAACAGTAGCAAGCATGTATGCTTATTTCTAGGTTTTATATTTTCACTATTTTGAAAAATCTAGGCAAGATGCCAGCTCAGCCAACAAATCAGACTTGACAGAAATGCTTGTAGCTAGGGACAAGGAAATTGTTTTGTTGAACCACACTGTTGCAGAGACAAAACAAGCGCTGGAAATCACGGCAGAAAAACTACGTTGTTGTGAGTCAGAGCTTCAAACTCTGCATGATCAAGTGGATATGTACCAAGATATGCTTTTAGCCAAAGACGAGGCAATCACAAAGCTGTCAAATAAAGTGTTTGATATTGAACGTGAGGAGGAGGAACGTGGGGCAGGAGATCGGATGTCAAGAAGTAGCCAAGATTCCTTAAGTTCCATAAAAGTGTCTTCCCCTGTTGTGTCAGATTATTCTTATCTGCAGCTTCAAAGACAGGTGCAAGACTTGAAGGTATAAATTCCTTTGATATAAGTTAATCCCACTGTTGGCTAATCTGCTTGTAAGGCCAAATGAGATTTTGGTAAGGGTCTTCATTTGTCATAAGCTTATGGTGTGGTTTCTTCATTTGTCTTGGCTTATGGTGTGGTTTATGCATTTGTCATGCTTTATCAAAACATCAGACTTCCATTGTGCATCATCTATTAACAGTTTTTTTTACAGCTTGTTCCCAAAAACCACTAAATCAGTTAGCTAGGTATCGCATTTTCAAGATATTTTTGAACACTTTTAAGTATTAGATTTAATAGATTTGTTACAGTGTCATACGAGAGAGGGTTGCTCCATTTATCTTACAGACAAATTTATCATAAAAGTGGAATTTACATCCATGCTTAAAATATGCAGTTCAGCTTTCCTTCAGTTGATTTCCCTTTGTTTAATTTTTAACACATTTCCAAATATAATGCAATCATGCCATTGACCATGTTACACCTTTATATTTACATAAAAAGTTCAAATAATCAGTACATTTTCATCAGCTTATTGATTACATCAGAGTCAGTCCGGTTATGCGTCACCAATTCTTGCTTTTCAAATTTACATTTGTCTCAGATTACTCACTACTGTATTCTGCAATAATTATCTATCTCAAATTAGTACTGTATTCTGTAATTATTATCTATCTCAAATTAGTACTGTATTCTGTAATTATTATCTATCTCAAATTAGTACTGTATTCTGTAATTATTATCTATCTAAGATTAGTCAGTACTGTATTCTACATCTACCAGTTTCATGTTATATGGCAGTTCAGCACTTTATGTGATCAGCATCCATGAACTCCAAGAAGACCATTTTAACAAGGAAGTGATGTAGTTACTGTGGTTGAGAGAGTAGTCATTAGTGCAATATAACAAGGAAGTGTTGCAGTTACAGGGAGGGGTTGAGAAAGTAGTTACATAGTGGAAATGATCTTTTATCTTTTCAATACAGATTTTGTTAACTAAATTAGGAATAAAGGAAATTATAAAGATAAACATGTACATTTTGTGCACATAAAGGTCAAAAGACAGGGATAATGTTAAATATTGAAGTGAGAAATCTTATTGACGAATTCTTTGCATGTATGATTTTTGGAGTGCAGAGGAATAATTATTTAATTTTTTTGTAGATTTTCAGATAGATTGAAAATGTTAAGGGGATTTTTAAAATGTTGTCATTTTATATTTGTTTCTCAGGATATGTGCCAAGCATATGAACTTCAGCACAAATTCCTTACCAAAGAGATTCTTGAAGTTAATGAGTTACGTAAACACGATGAGGCAAGGGAGAAAATGTTTCTCTTGTGAGTATGACCATTCTACCATGTGATATTTTAAATAATAATTTGCACAGTATCCTTAATTTCTGTAATTTTAATGTTTTTATCAGCCAGTATAGTAATGTATGTAATCTTATAAGTCTCCAGTTGTGAGAGCATGTAAAATGTCTGCAAAATATTAATAAAATATGTTTAAACTTTCAAAACTGTTGAAAATTAAATAATTGGTAACTTCCAACAAAAATCCCAGATATATGGAAAACTAGAATTATGTGAGATAAAGTGCAATGCAGATTGACATAGATCTTATTTAGAATTACTTAGAACCAATAAAATGATTTTGTTCTAATTAATCCCAAATAATAAAGTCAGTCAGAAGCATCTGTTCTACAAAATGTCAACATACCAACAAATAAAGCACTAAGTACCAAATAACCTGGAGCTGCAGTGACTCGGTGGTTAGCATGCCAGACTCACTAATAATAGGGTGCAGGTTCGAATCCTACCAGAGGACTAGCCTTTATCAGCTACTGTGGTGTGTCTTTGGGAAAGGCACTTTACTTTTATCGCCTTGGCACATGATCACCTATTTGTGTTCATGTGCCATAAAGCACCAAACCAAAAATCTCAAATAATCCCATAATATCAACCATGTTCATCTGTAAGCACTGTAAAATACCAATTATTAAATAAAGTTCTCTAATTCTTTTTAAAAGGAAGACAAATGAAACAGTAGGTACATAAATCTTTACATTCCAAGTTTTAAATATTTCTTTTGAAAAGTCCCAAATAATTACAATATAAAAAGAATCAGTACTGTTGGAGGCTAAATTTTTAAAATGGGAAAACACTATATTGAATAACTGTACAAACACAGATACTGTACATTTTTGATCTTGTAACATGGAATTTTAAACTCGGCTTGGATTTAGGACAATATATCAAATGTTCAAATACTTAGTCAAATTTTCACTTGCTTCTGGTAAACTTTACACTTGCTGCTGTGGTAGTCTTTCAAAAAATCTGTGGTAGTCTTTCAAAAGATCTGTGGTAGTCTTTCAAAAAATCTGTGGATGACAGTTTTTCAGTTTTTTTGTTAGAGTTCATGTGCCATAATAAGGTTGTTCTCAACATTTCACAAGATTTTCAAAGGTTAAATAGACCTTTAAATATGATGCCTGGGTTGCAGTGAATGATGAGAGAGAATTTTCATATGGGCTGGACTATCTTCTTGATTTCCAAAGCTTTCATTACAAAAGTATTAGACAAACAAAGGAGGACACAATTGATTTGAACTTTTTAGTTATCACTGGAACAATCAAATCTAATTTATCAGTTCTTTCTTCAAAATCAGAATAAATCCCAGCTTCATTTACTGTGGTTTCATTTATTTTCATTGGTATATATTTTTGGGTTTTATTTAAATTATGTAAAGGACATTTTCATGGGTACTTAAGTTCATGGATTTGACTATTTTATAGGTGATTTTATGGACTGATCTCTATAGATACTGAATATAAAGAACACAAATGCTAAAACTATGTCAGTGATAGTAGGCTGGTCATTTGAATGATTAAAACAATGCTACCATCTGTATGAGCACATATCAAACATGTAGCAAGATAAAACCTGAACACTGTGTTTTCATCTGAGTACTCAACATTGAATGGCACCCAAAACAGCCAACCACACTAAACAAAGCAGCTACAGCACATAATCTGTAAATGAATTTTTACTTAACCTCTCTCTATTAAGTTGTGCCATCAATATTTTCCAGTTACCATGGTGTTCAGAGTGGTAAAATTCAAGTTATATTATCTATGGGAAAATGTCAAAGAGATCGGACCTATTTATTTTTGGGTATTTTTGATAAAGCTAAACTTGTTTTATTCTGCAATTTCTGTAATACAGAACTGTTATGTATATCTAAAAAAATTGTAACTCCTGGTTCATGATCTTATCTATTTTTTTAATTTTTTGTTCATTGCTCTAAATTACAGTTCTTATCTATAGCTGGATTTCATGCATGCATAGGTCTATTTTAAGATTTATAAATGGATGCATACATATGTGTTGATAGTTACTAATAATAAAATTATTGGTAAATATGTTTACAAGATTTGGCCTTTTTCCCATTAGACAGATTGGTCAGGTGGAATCTTAAAAGAATTAATTTAATTCCTATTGGATGAGTCAGGTCACACAAACAGGTATTTTGAAAATTTAGATTTGAGTTTTCATATCCGTCACATGGGATATATTGCGACATATAGTCATAGACACTTTGAAGGTGTATATAAGGAGAGAACTGAGCAATCAGATTTCATTCGTATTTTGGAGTCAGTCTTATTTCTTGTGTTCCTGTTGTAACATCAAGTCTGCAGATGTGTTTTATGTTGTACTATGATATTATTTGAGAGGGAAAAGATTTGTTTATGCTGTTCAGTGGAAATAGAAAGTGCCCTTGGGATTATAACATTATTTTGAAACTATTGTGAATTATTCAGATGAGTTTTGGACAATGCCATTTTGACATCATGATGCTTGGCAGACCAGTACATTTCTGGTTCTGAACTTTACAAGAAACTTTTCATTTTGTATTACTTTTCAGTATTATTTTGGATTCACTTCATAATACTGTAAGTTCCTTTCATATTTTCATTAATAACTTTTAAAAATTAAAGTATTTGTTAAGTTTTACAAAACTTGTTGGTTTTGCTTCTTTCTTTTGCTTTGTTTATGAATATTGAGTCATAACAGAAATATATATATAGCTATACCTATACATGTATTCATGAAATTTGGTGAAGGAATGCATCTTAATGAGTACTCCACTCTCATCACAAAAGTAGGTAACTAACCTATGGCTCATGCTTCACTGACTTTGGTTACATGTTGTATTTTTTTAGAGTATTTTTCAGGTTCTGTTCATATTAGAATCATCTAACTGGGTGTGTATGTGCATATCTCTTACTACCATATACCATACCCTTTCATCATACCATATCTCTTACTACCATATACCATACCCTTTCATCATACCATATCTCTTACTACCATATACCATACCCTTTCATCATACCATATCTCTTACTACCATATACCATACCCTTTCATCATACCATATCTCTTACTACCATATACCATACCCTTTCATCATACCATATCTCTTACTACCATATACCATACCCTTTCATCATACCATATCTCTTACTACCATATACCATACCCTTTCATCATACCATATCTCTTACTACCATATACCATACCCTTTCATCATACCATATCTCTTACTACCATATACCATACCCTTTCATCATACCATATCTCTTACTACCATATACCATACCCTTTCATCATACCATATCTCTTACTACCATATACCATACCCTTTCATCATACCATATCTCTTACTACCATATACCATACCATTTCATCATACCATATCTCTTACTACCATATACCATACCCTTTCATCATACCATATCTCTTTACTACCATATACCATACCCTTTAATCCAAAGAATGATGAACATTTTACATTTTACTAGCTTCTTTTAAGTTTTGCTGATGACCAAATACGTTTTAGAAACCAGCATATATACTGTTACAAGTTATTAATGAAAATTGTTAATGGAATGCATCCTTATGAGTACTACACACACACACACACATCACAAAAGTAGGTTACTGTGACATATTTCATGCATCACCAACTTTCAGTTGTGTTTTTTTTAGTTTATTTCTCAATCTCTGTTAATGCAAGAATCTCTTTTAATGCTATAATCATCAAACTATATAACTGTATGTATCTACATTAGTACCACGTCCATTTCACACAAATATGTCACTCTTACTTATATTTCACATTTTTATGGCTTTGGGCAAGCTTTTGCTTTTAGGTCATGACCAAATAGAACTTTAGCACCCTGTAAATATTTACTGTTATACCTAGATTTATGAAAGGTGGTGAGCGAATGCATCTTGATGAGTACTACACTTTCAGCACAAAGTAGGTCATGGTGACCTATATTTCATGTTTCACTCACTTAGGTTAAATTTGTTTCGAGTTTATTTCTTGAGCTTTATTTTTGCCAGAATCATCAAACTGGATGATCGTATGCATCTCTATGAGTACCACACCCTTACCACAGAATAATGCCACTGTGACCTACATTTTACATTTTACTTTTAGGTTATGTTTTGGGGGGTTTAGTTCAGAACCAAATAGGTTAGCACCCTGTATACATACTGGTATACTAACATTCTTTGAATTTTATGAGGGGATGTACCTTGATAAATACTACACCCTAATCAAAGAAACAGGTCGCTATGACTTGTGTTAAAGATTCAATGCCATGTCTTCAGTTTCAGACACTGTTTATGCCAATTCATCAAACTAGGTGAATTTTATGCGTCCCTAATAATATGATATTCTTGCAAAAGAAGAAGGTTGTTGTGATCTGCATTTAACATTTTACTGGCTTATTTTTTTATGTTTGGTTTATTGTCACATTGGTGTTGATAATTGGATGCTTCTTTGTTACTACAATGCCCTTAAAACCAAAGAATTTCACTGTGACCTACATTTGATGCCTTCATAACATGAATTAAGCATTTATGTTTATGATCACGTTGATTTTCAAAATTAGAGACCGATATACATCCAACCGTACTCGAAAGGAGCATTGTAACTATGGCAGTTGGAAGTAGCAATACATATTTTTGTTCAAGGGTATACTTTCCATATTTATGACTAACTATACATTTCATATTTGTGATAGGGTCCTCTCAACAGGTTAACTTTATTATACCAGTGAAGAGTATAGGAATTCAGTGATTGGATTTGTAAGTTGCATGCTTTTCATGTGTGATCTCACATGTAATGAATCAAGTTAGTTATTGTAATATGAACTCTGTACTGTTGGCTGTCACTCCAAGTTTACTCAAAGCATGTGATTTTCACTCAGTAAAATATGGCTTCTATGAGAACACAATGATAATGGCTTTTCAAGCAAATTTTAAGATCAAGGGTTTTAAAAACATTGATGCAAAAATATCTTTAATCTGTATTTATCAACTTATTACTTCTACTTTGAGGGGGCCCCGAGTGGCCAAGTGGTCTAAAGCGCTTTCCGTTACGGATCACTGCCATCTCACCTCTGTCTGTGTGGGTTCGAGTCTCAGATTCGGCTAATGTGGGTATGTGAGAAAGCTTGCCAGTAGCTTCTCGTGGGTCGGTGGCTCTTTCCGGGGTTTTCCCAGGTTCTTCCTCCACCATTAATACTGGCTGCCATGTATAGCCTATCGTGTGCTGAAAAATGGTATTAAACCCTACAACAACAACTTCTACTTTGATATGATACAAAGAGTATTCTGTTTTATTTTTTTATATCCTTTATTCCCTGTCATAGTAGACAGGAGGTGAGTGAGTGGGTACATAGGTGGCTGGTTTGACCGTATCATATTGTGTCAGTTAAAAGTTCAAATGTCAAATTTAAAGATAAAAGATTACAAAAATCTTTAATTAGGAAAAGGGGGACAAGATCACTGTAGTCTGAATTTATTATCTGCATGATAATTTCCAAAATGGCTGCTGGAGACTAGTGAAAGTAGAGTTGAACTATATAATTGCTGATTACACTCTAGTTGTACTTCAGATTCTTTTGTAGCTGTGTTGTTTGGAATGCACAGGAGGATTTTAAATTTAATACCCATAATTAAAAGCATGAATGCTCCAGTTATATGCCGAGTGTCAGTAAGTTTCTCTAGGTATGGGTGTCTGCTGCACGTAGTTCATTATTCATTGGGTCTTCTAATTCAGGAGTTCATTTTTCATTAGGTCTTCTAATTTAGGAGCTAATTTTTCATTGGGTCTTCTAATTTGGATGCTAATTCAGGAGTTTTTTTTCATTGAGTCTTTCAATTCATTTTGGAGAAAGCATTATATCTATGAAAATTGATAGACCATGACAAAAAATGAAACCACAGTACAGCAAATGGAAACTTTCTCATCTTGTTTTTAACAATAAGAGTAATTAAAAAAGATCCAGACATTTTTTAATAAATTACTGGCTTATTTCAAGTGGTAACAATAGGAATTAGTATTCATTGGTTCCAAATTATCACAGATAATTCCATATTTTAAAAATAACATTGGTTTTATATTGAACATTCTGGATAATTTCATTTGATATATTTAGCTAATATTTGGTACTAATTTTTGGAATATTCTTGAAAATTCCAGAACATACTACATACGATGTGACAATTGAAACAGGATTTTGTTAGGATATTGTTTGACATCTGAGTAAATTTCTTACCGGATGTGGGTAGGTTACAAGAGTATCACTAAGGGTATATTCAAATCCAAATTTATTTATAGGTTCTATAGTATAGCTCCGGTTTCATCTTATAATGAAAATAGTACAAGACCGTTCAGTTTGTTCAGTGTGGTGCATTAACCACATGTCAAGTTTTTAGCATAAATCAAAGGAAGATTATGAGATTGCCCAGAATTCTGTTAGATTACTTCACATAAGCATAATTTGAAAAGTACATGAATATTTATTTGCAAGGATTTTGTATGCACATTTTAATTTTTCCAGTATGTGTTCCTTTAGCAAGTACCCGTATTTACCGCATATGTTGGGACCCAATAAAATAATTAACTTTTTTCCTGTTCCAGAACTTATGGTGAAACATTTTTCACTTTAGTCATATGTCCCAAGACTTAGAAATGAAATAAATTTGTAATGCATTTGTGCTTGCCCCCCCCACTGCACGTTGCAAAAAAATAGATAAATAAAATGCTTAATTGATAATTAAAAGAAAGAAACTAACCTTGTGTTATCATTTATTCCTTTTTTTAACATGAGCATTATAGAATAAAATATTTCCACGAAATCCGTGTAAGTGGCGTAGGCTTCCATACTGTAGCGTGTATCAATTATGTCCAATACCACACGCCACGTTGTTCATTGACATGAACATTGAAAAACAAGTGTGTGTGGTTGTGCTCAAAGGTTTGGACATGTTATCCGACTGAAAACTGATGCTAACAAAGTCGCAATTAAGAGGGAAATAGTCAACTGATATCTTGAAGACACTATACACGCATGCCACGGTGTTGGGTGGAAAATAATCAAGATTGAATTATATCCAGGTCTTCTGTATGACAGTATGTCGCAAATAAAAATCGTCATTTGAAAACACATTCACTTGAGTGCAAGTGACAATCTTTTCACCAGCTCGGGTTACAAAATTATCCTTACTATTTACCCCAGACATCAATGCTCCTTTGTATTAATTGTAACTACATATGCCAAGCACATAGAAGCCCTGGTGATGAATAAACACGACTGGCAGCAAGCAGTTAACTCCTTCTTTGAACCTACTGACAGGACATCAAAGACAAAAGGTATTTTTATTACAAAGCAAGCCGATCTCAGAAGCCGACTTTGTTTACTTTTTTTTTGTGTGTAAAGGATATCCATACAAAGGTTATTTTATTGCAAAGCAAGCCGACATTGGAAGCTAACTATGGATTCTGTGAAGTGAGCCGATTTTTTAAAATATACAAAGCTGGTTGAGATATGGAAGTAAACTTGGGTTCATTTTCACCTGTATCCACGGGAATTTCGAAAATAAATCGAAACAATGGAACAAATTTTCAAATGACACAATATAGTGCTTTGTGCACAGATGTCTATGACCCAGCAATATTTGGAGAAAATAAAATCATGTGATGAATTCGTGAAGGCCAGAAGAGAAGCAAACGATTTCGCGAACGAGAGGGAAATAATCAACCGCTATATTGAAGACAACTGCCATTCACATTCACGCATGGCACAGTGTTAGGTGCAAAATAGCCAAGATTAATTTATATCCAGATCTACTGTATGACAGTATCTATCAAATAAAAATCGTTATTTAAAAACACATTCACTTGAGTGCAAGTGACAATCTTTTCGCCGGCGCAGGTTACAAAAGTATCATTACTATTTACCCGCAGACATCAGTTCATCTTTGTATTATTACTACAGATGCCAAACACATAGAAGCACTGGTGGTAAATAAACACAACTGGCAGCCAGCAGTAAATTTCTTCTTTGAACTTACGGACAGGACATCAAAGACAAAGGTTATTTTATTGTAAAGCAAGGTGACCTTGGAAGCCGACTGTGGATTCTTTTAAGTGTGCCGATTTTTTACTTTTTAGCTTTGAATATACAAAGACAGCCGAGATATGGAAGCTAACTTTGGTTCCTTTCCACCACTATTCACGAAAATTTTAAAAATAAAGCAAAACAGTGGAACAGTTTTTAAAGTTACACAATATAGTGCTTCGTGCATGAACATTGATGACCCAGCATCATCCAAAAGATTTGGAGAAAGTAAAATCACGTGATGAATTCGTGAAGGCCAGAAGAGAAACATCATTTCGCTGACAATATGATCATTAACATGAATGAAACTCTAGTGTACTTTGATCGCATTCCTGGATGGACTGACGATAAGATGGGCGTCAGAAGTGTGAGAATTAGCAAGACTAGTCTGTTTTATCCTTGCAGTTTTCGCTTCAGGTGGTGTGTTGCCTCTAACAATTTTTCACTGTATGAGAAAGCTAAAAAAATATTAATGTACCAAAAGAATAGATCGTACGTGTGCAGGAGAAGGGTTGTGTTGATGAGATGCTGCTGCAGTGAATTAAAGAGTTTTATCTAAAGTAAACAGTTTTATATATTTTTAAATAAAATTTCAGCTGGAGTGCAATTTCCGACATGGAATTTTCGAATAATTTAAAAGGTGTCCCACAACTTACGACTCGAAAATAACGATGTATCCCAGAACATACAGTGCACAAAAAAATTACTTTTAAAATTACTTTATGGTGTCCCAACAAATACGGTGTCCCAACATATGTGGTAAATACGGTAAATGGCAGGTATATGCACCTAAAAAATCAGTTGATGCCTAACTTCAAAGTTGTGATTATGTTTAACTTTTTACCCAAAATGACAGTCATTTGGATCATACTTTACCAAAGTTGTGTATTTTGTAATCAAAATAATACAGATGTGTATTTTCTTAATCAGAATAACAAATCTCAGTTCTGTATTTTGTAATCCAAATAACATATCATAGATGTGTATTTTATGATCTTAATAACAGCTCACAGATGTGTAGTTTGTAATTAAAATAATATAGACCACAGGTGTATATTTTATAGTCAATAACACAGATTGCAGAGTTGTATTTACATTCAAAATAACCCAGATCACAGATGTGTATTTCATAATCAGAATAACACAGATCACAGATATGTATTTTGTAATTAGAATAACACTGAACTCAAATGTGTAAATTTTAATGAGAATAACACATATCACGTGTATTTCTTTTATCAAATTAACACAGATCACCATGATACCCTGTTCTCACTTTACCACTGTGCTTTAATCTCTTTTCTTATTAACCCTGTTGTAGTTCTTTTAGCTTTTAGGTTAAAATTTTGAATTTAGCTTTCATCCATTGCAACAACTTGGTGTGTCTCAGCCATACTTTTGTCAGCCTACATTATCAGTTGTATACATACATAAATCATTTATTGATATGGTTCTTTCTACCATTATCCATGCAGCATTACACATGTCCTTCTCTTTTTGGTTTTCAGGAATTATGCAAAGTTAGAAGCTAAATTTTACCAGACCCAGAGTAGGTACCTGGTGCTGTTAAATAAACTGAAGTCTCCATCTAAAGGTTTGTAATTGGATAATTGTAGCTGAGATTATCTTAGGTTTTAAAGTTCTTTGCTATTTGGCTGTTGGTGGGGACTTTTGGAGCTGGGGTATAATACATAAACATTTTCAACTAAGTCGTGATTTCTGATAGATCTGGCACTTAAGGCCAGCTTTTTGGTATTTATGTATCAATTTTAACCAAATACACGTAACTGTTTTATTAAGCAACCATTTTTACTTGGTTGGGATCATGATATACATCAGTAAATTCAGTACTTTTGAAAAAAAAAAAAAAGCTTTCTCAGCATGGATCATGAATATGTACAGAATTGAATACTTTATGTTACTGTACATACTTGCTTATAAGTCGAGTCAAACTGCAACAACAAAGATCCTGATCTGCTTTAGCATAATGTACCCGCAGATCAGGGTCTGTGTTGTTTGTTCTACTGATTACTCCAAACAAACTGCACAGACCCAGATCTGCCTGGTAAGGGTTAAACTTCAGATGTTACAGAATAAATTTATTATTATGTTGTGAAAACAACTAGTAACAGTCAAACTTCAGTTGTTAAGGGAGATTATAGTAATGTAAAAATGTTACTTTGATGTAGAACAGTTGTAGAAAATTTTCTTGAAACTTTACAGATCACAATGTAATTTTAAACAAGGACTTTCATCTGATGATTATGGGGAAGTGACATATGTAAAGGCTGAAAGAACTTATTGATACAATTTATTTATTTTTAATAGATTTATGATGATTTATTTCTCAAAAAAATATTTGCATTGCAACAGATATGAGAATCGTGAAATAAGATATATAATAATATCATGTTTCTGCTTTAAATAAATTAGCCAGCCATCTTTATTGCAGTTGAGTCAGAGCATGCTGAAGGAATTGTCAGTCAGTTATTAGAAGACGCTATGGAAACTAACACCCATGACCTTGAAATTCTCCTGGCCTCTAGCAGGTAAATATGTTACAAATTTTCACATGAACGCTGAGGTTCCAGCATGGAGATGACCGATACTTGGCCTATACGTAATATGTATTGATCACTTTATAAGTAACATATAGGTGAAATTTTGTCCTTGTATAAATACAAGTCATCAATTTTGATAGAGTGTGTACATGTAAATGACTTTCTATAAGCTTTGGCCTTTAAAATATTTGTACATTTACATTTAATTTGGGGGCCCATAGTGGCTGAGTGGTCTAAAGCACTCTCCGTTACGGATCACTGCCATCTCACCTCTGTCAGTGTGGGTTTGAGTCTCAGATTCGGACAATGTGAATATGTGAGAAAGCTTGGCAGTAGCTTCTTGAGGGTTGGTGATTCTTTCCAGGGATTTCCCGGTTTCTTCCTCCATTAATACTGGCCGCCATGTGTAGCCTATCCTGTGCTGAAAAATTGTGTTAAACCCTACAACAACAACAACAACAACATTTAATTTGCGGGGAAAAAATCCAACACATGAGCCTGCTGCTTCAAGTCACCACATTTGAAACAGCTTTCACAGTATCAAAATATTAGCTGAACTGAAACAAACTAGTGGCAGAAGTGTACTCAGTAGTTGTCTTTCAGAATCCGATGACTTTTCTACTTTGGCTGTTAAATGAAATTTAATCATCAGTATGTGAATCCTAGGATATTTATGTATACTGCAAAATGCTATAAATCACAAAAAGCAAACAAAACAAAACTTTCCTTGCAAACAAGTCAGTGTAACATAATTATACAGATGCAGACAACCATAGCTTAATACTGAAAACGTGAGGAAACAAAGCCAAAGTCTAAATTTTGATCGGTTCCAGATTTGTTTCCATTCATTGATGCATCTTCACATGGTCAAATAATTTGTCAGTATTCAATAATAAAATATACACAGTTGAAATTACAGTGCTGAATAATATTACTTTAAGTGAAATTTTAGAAAAGAATCTATTGCTGGATGCTGAAATAGTCATTGTTTCAAAGTGTGACCACAATACTTGGACCATATTTGTCTTGTAAACAAAAAATTGCATTGATTAAATTCTGCATGTATATTTGTCAAAATCTTAATGGTAAAAATGCCTCAGTGGTTTCATTATAGCATGACCTGCAACAGAAGATTGTGAAATAAATGTATCACTTTTCAGTAGATTAATCAGTGAAATGGTCAATAGTAGGATTTTTATGCATTCAACTTACAGAAGTTTACATGCAGAGGATTTTACATGATTGTTAATTTCAAATGACATTTATTGACAAGCAAAGGTTAAAATGATTTGATGAATCTCTCACATTTTGATTAGAATGTAAACTCGTGTAATGTTTTACATATCATATGAAATGCCAATTGTATTTGACAAAACCCCAGAATAGTGTGGTGAAATGACTTGGACATTTGACAAAAACCCCAGAATAATGCAGTGAAATGACTTGAACATGCATTTGGAATGCCTTCATCCTGATGTGAAATTCTGATCGCATTTGACAAAAGCCCAGAATAACATAGTGAAATGACTTGAACATGCATTTGAAATACCTTTGTCCAGATGTAAAATTCTGATTGCATTTGATAAAACCCCAAAAATAATGTAGTGGAATGAATAGGATGTGCATTTGAAATGCCTTGGTCCTGATGTGAAATCCTGATTGCATTTGATAAAATCCCTGAAAAGTGTAGTGAAATAATTTGGACATGCATTTGGAATGCCTTGGTCCTGATGTAAAATACTGATTGTATTTGACAAAACCCCAGAATGACATAGTGAAATGACTTTGATGCATTTTTTTAATGCGTCCCTCATTACACCTGTAACAGCTGTATTTGACAAACCCTTAGAATTGTATAATGAAATGACTCTGTTACACAGTGGTCCCCCTCATGAACAGCCCCCAGACCAGTGAACACCTACTTTTTATGGCCATAATCCATTGGCACCGACAAGTTTGTGTTCAAATGTACCCCTCAAGAAAGGCCATCCTTCTATCCTGACCAGCGGCCAGCATATTAGTGCAAAGATGTAAAATTTATCCGTCCCAAGTGGCCACATTTTATTTTAATATGTTTCCAGAAACCAAAATTTAATTCGTACGGTATGGTAAGCAATCTGATTATCTTTACCGATGTCTGTTTCCCGATATCAGGTTTTTGTTACTGAAAGAAGTGTTGGCTAAAGTACATGTACCACTTAGGTAATATTATATCATTAACGCAGACATTTACAGGACATGGGGCAAACATTATTGTGATAGAGTTTAGGCTTCACATAGGGGTTGAGATTTTTTCTTTGATGATTAAAACTGGATGCAATTGTCAAGATCATAACATAGTCAGCATAGGTTAAATATAGATTTTGTGGATTAACACACAGAGAGAAATCAACCTTCAGCAAAACAGGGTACCAAACATAGACTGAAAAATCATGAGACTGTACATGTATCAATTCCTTTATAAGCAAGGCATTTCATTGACTGTCCAAACAGTTTTGTCTGCATAATTAAGCTGCAGCACTGAACAATTAGCAACACAGGAATAAATCATTAAAAAACCTTAACATATCATCACATAAATGGAGAAATAATACTTTAGAAGAAAAGTAGAAGTTATTTGACATGATGACAGTAGGGAGAGTTCAAGAGTTCTTGCCAAAATATTTTATGTGAGGATGATTCAGATATGCAACATCATAACAGAAATTCAGAATATTCTGTGACAGTGGGAAAATGGAGTAAATGGAAAGAGAATTATTTTAAATGCCAAGCAATTCATGTACCAAGATTTAAATTACATTTTTGAATGCCTTTTCCATGCACATGTCAAGAATACCCTACTTGCATTTCATGCTTAAGAATAAGAGCTATTAACTTGCAATTAGTCAGTTCTTATGAAAAGAAGAACCTTCTAATAATAAGTGCTACTTTTAAATGAAGATATTAAATGCCTTGAAGGTATCTGTAACTTTCTTAAAACATACACATACTTGTCACAAATATAGTCCCCCTCTGGAAAGGCCATCTGTATTATACAGCCACTTTCCCAGTGCAGAAGAGGTGGCAACAGGAGGGGGACAGCTGTATATTTGATTGCCTCAAACATGACATCATGTTGTAATTTGTGATGTCATAAGGTGTTATTTTACATGTCATATATTCTTATGGGCATGTTAACCCTAATAACTCAGTAGTCATGTATAAAATAACATATGTTGAAGCACTGTAAACTAGTGGGACATAGGGTTTTGCAAGTTTGTGACATTCACTGCCTATTATTTTCTACAACAGTGAACATGAGTATGACCAGTATGGATTCTCCAGGATATATATGATGGAGGAGGAGGAAGAAGATCAAGATGAATTGGTTACCAAGGCAGCTGTTTTTGAGAGACAGTCACAAGAAATTACATCCAGGGTCAAGGTCAGTCAGTCATATATAGGTGAAGGTTAGTCAGACATTCTTAGGTCAGGCTTAGTTAGACATTTCATAGTGTGACCTTTAAGCTTGTTTTTCATTTTTCCTTTGTTGATTTTGGGGTTACTGCTCTGATGAGATGTTTAAAAAATACAAATTTTATGCAATTCATCTCCAACAAGTGTATTCTTACTGGGAGGCTGTTACCTGTATGTGCATATATCTGGTAATATGCTTTTAGGTTTCTTGAGATGTGTTTGTTTATGCTTGTGATTTTATTTTTAGCAGAAGGTTATATATTGTTTTGATGCCGTACATTCAATTTTGCGACAATAGCACAAAAACTGTGCAATTAGATCCATGAAATAGAACACAATGTATCTAGATTAATGATCTGTTTAGATTTCTGGGCCATAACAACAAATTATTTTCTCTGTGGAATATATTCAACAATTACATTAACATTAAGAAATAAACTAAACTACCTCTTGAATCATACCCTCTCAACAATTTATCATGTAGACAAAGAAACTCATACCCAATATATCCCATTACCACTACTAGGTAGCTACCCATCAGTAGAATGGTTACCATTACCCCTACTAAGTAGCTACCCGTTAGTAGAATGGTTACCATTACTACTACTAAGTAGCTACCTGTCAGTAGAATGGTTACCATTACCACTACTAAGTAGCTACCCGTCAATAGAATGGTTACCATTACCACTACTAAGTAGCTACCTGTCAGTAGAATGGTTACCATTACCACTACTAAGTAGCTACCCGTCAATAGAATGGTTACCATTACCACTACTAGGTAGCTACCTATCAGTAGAATGGTTACCATTACCACTACTAAGTAGCTACCCGTCAATAGAATGGTTACCATTACCACTACTAGGTAGCTACCTATCAGTAGAATGGTTACCATTACCACTACTAAGTAGCTACCTGTCAATAGAATGGTTACCATTACCACTACTAGGTAGCTACCCGTCAGTAGAATGATTACCAGTTTAAGCTGTTGCTTGTTATAATCAACATTGTACCACATCGTCTTGGATGTCTTTGTTATTCTGACCCATCCATTTAGAAGTAGTATTGTATTGTTTATTACAGTATCTCTTATGTGTTGCAAAAATTATTTTTAATTTGATCAATATTTACACGAATGTTTTCACAGTTGTGACAAGGTATTGTTGGTGCTCATTGTTGGATGTTTATTCATGCACACAGCCTGGTTTTTCACTTGTTTAAGTAACAAATGTTATTGTTATATGTGAATATTTTTGAGTTGTTATTTTCTGAATATGTTTTGTCATTCTTGTCTTTTAACATGAACATTAATAACATAATAATGTGTCAAGTACAAAGTTTTAAAGCCAGTGATGACACGAAGGATATGGGTCTCTCTTGCATAAAGTGTTCTTTGTTTTCTACCTGTAGTATATGTATGAAGTGCTAAATAGGGATTTGGTCCTTGGCTTTATTGAAAATCTTGATGATTGTGCATCACAGGACAAACAGATAATGACACTGTTGTTCAGGAAATATTTGTTTCTGTGTCTATTGCATATCTCCAGGTGTGGCTTGGAATTGAAGGAAAAGTTTCTTCTCTTATTTAGGCAGACTGCTAAGCTTAAGTTCCCCTAACGTGCTCAAGCTTGGACCTCAGACCTGTAAGTCTTGGCACGTGGATTATTTTTTGGACATCGATGATCTGTATTTCCATGCCATACTCTGTTACTCTGGCTGCTGACCAGCCAGTCCAGAAATTAAGCTGGTCATACTTTCTTAACTAGTGACCAGATGTCCATCACATTAATGAGCTGTATCACATACTGGCCAGCCATTCCATTGTATATGGAGCCATAAAGGAATCCACAGGATCTGTCAGTTCATTTCACAGCACATTCCATCCAGGCAGTTTCCAGTCTGACTGTCCAGCTAGCTGAATCAACCATCCACTGGATCTGTCAGTCCATTTCACAGCACATTCCATCCAGGCAGTTTCCAGGCTGACTGTCCAGCCAGCTGAATCAACCATCCACTGGAACTGTCAGTCCATTTCACAGCACATTCCATCCAGGTAGTTTCCAGGCTGACTGTCCAGCCAGCTGAATCAATCATCCACTGGATCTGTCAGTCCATTTCACAGCACATTCCATCCAGGCAGTTTCCAGGCTGACTGTCCAGCCAGCTGAATCAACCATCCACTGGAACTGTCAGTCCGTTTCACAGCACATTCCATCAAGGCAGTTTCCAGGCTGACTGTCCAGCCAGCTGAATCAACCATCCACTGGAACTGTCAGTCCATTTCACAGCACATTCCATCCAGGTAGTTTCCAGGCTGACTGTCCAGCCAGCTGAATCAATCATCCACTGGAACTGTCAGTCCATTTCACAGCACATTCCATCCAGGCAGTTTCCAGGCTGACTGTCCAGCCAGCTGAATCAACCATCCACTGGATCTGTCAGTCCATTTCACAGCACATTCCATCCAGGCAGTTTCCAGGCTGACTATCCAGACAGCTCAATCAACCATCCAGCAGCCCATCCAGCATACTTTCTGGCCATTCATACTGTCAACTAGCTACGATGTCGTAGCCTCAACTTGATTTGTTGTGGTTGAGGCTACGAACTGATCCCATATCATGTAATGGAGCAAACAAATTCGTCACTAAAGTCAGAAAAACAAACAGTGTAGAAATCAAATACATAAGTATATTCATACTGTGAAAGAAATTTGGCTTATTTTGAATTTATTAAGCCCTTACGCGATAAAATAAATTGGCATGGTTACTCTAACCTTATCCTGTCCGCCATGACAGATAACGCGAGACTCTTGCCATGACCCCTTTTCTACGTAAAAGTCTTGCCAGACCATATTTTGGATTTTCTACGCTATATAATTATCAGTTAAGTGCGAATAATCGCTTCCTGGTGGAATTTCAAAGTTGCCGATAAACCGTATTTACTTTTAATGCGCAGAATTTCTGACCCAAACGGCGCCAAAATTTTACTACAATTTGTTTACATTTCCAAAAAAGGCGCCAATCTCCTTATATGGCACACAAACAAACGAGGCTGAGAACGGAAGTAATCATTGTTTGAAATAATATGGTGGACGATCTAAACGAAAATATCGGCTATAAAAGGTAAACGAGATTTTACAACTATTTCTACAATGATTTTCGATACTTCCGTTATTAAATAAGAGGACTACTCAATTTATTGGATTATATGCAAGGAATGTGTTTAAAGTTTTATTATTACGCTAAAGGAGCGCCGGGTGTGAATCACACCCGGCTTGCTCCATTAACACGTATATGCTCATGTTAGTACCCTGTCCACGAGGTACGAGTAAGGGTACTAATATTAGTACTAACTGTCAACACACACCACACACCTTGCACAATCACCATTTAGCCAGTGGAAAAGCTATTAACAGCATATCCATTGAGTAGATTTCACATCTTTGAGCCAAACTTCATAATGGCCAGCCCTTTAATGGTATGCTTAGACATATGGGGATCTGTTCATTTTGCAGTACTTTCTAGGTGGTTTTTAAACTGACTGTCCAGTCAGCTGCCCAGCACTGTTTCTAACTATTTGTGCAAGCATTTCCATCCACCAATTGAACTGGATAGCTATTTATTACACTACATATCCATTGAGCAGATATAGTGTTGCACGCAGTGACAATGGCACAAACTCAGTGGACATCCATGCTGCAGAGTATGTTATATGCAGACATCCAAATAATGCCTTAAGAGAACAATTCCAGTGGCAAATGTGTGGACAACCATGATCAGTTCACATACCCTGAGCCCATATGCCACCATCTACAAGTCAAGCCTATAAGGTTAAGGATTTTGTAGACTTGGAAGATGATGATGAAACATGTCTCCTTCTTTAGTCAGCAAAGATCCAAGAGATCTCTGATCATCTGAACTCAAAGGATCTCATTCAGAAAGCCAGCTATCATCTTTGTTCTGGCCATGCTGGTACCATACTGCAGAATATGGTGGCAACTTCTTTGATGTTTGAGATGACTTTGCTAGATGATTTTCAATTTGATGAAAAATCAGGCAGTAGATCTGGTAAGATGAGACACCTGTCTTCACTGAATCTCCATCATGCCTTAGCTTTCTAGTCAATGACCTTTATTACACCATTGCTTCTTGACTAAAATTTATGATATATGGAAACCAGCAGCTCAAGAACTGCCTTTCCTGCTTGCATTGCCACCCTTGCACTCACATTCAGGCAAAATCAGCCTAACTGAAATAAGGAAAATTGCTGAGATGATGCATCTTGGAAAGGACTATATCCATATTGCAAAAGGATGTCTCTGTGACCTATATTTCATGCTTCAGTGGCTTGGTTGAAAATCTGTTTTTTGAAGTTCATTTATTGGGTGTTGTTTATGTTCAAATTTTGAAGGACTGATAATGCAGCTGTTTTAGTACTTCACCCACACAACCAAAGAAGGTCATAGATTTTATATTTGTACTTAGATCATGACTACATATATTTTTGCCATGTCCTACAGTGAAGGCACGTTCTGGTCAGAGTAAACTTTCCATAATAGTGACTTTATATTGTATGTTGTGGTAGATTACCTTCAACAGGTTAACATGTATTGTGCATGTGAATGAGTATAGGAATTAGATTAGTGGACTGCATGCTTTTAATGTGAGGCTTTTGTTGTGTCATATGCATAAATTGTGTTTGTAATACTGGCTATTACTTAAAGACGTGACATTCACCCAGTAACAAAAGACCTCTTGGGATGGACAATGATATAAGTTCCTGAATCAGTTTGTAAGAATTATGATTTAAAATAACAAAACAAATGAACAAATTGATATCTGGTTTTCTGTCAACTAATATAGTACCTTCATTATGATATGGAAAAAATAATTCATTTTTATTGATTTGTTTGTTTATAACTATGTTACTGTATGTATGTATGTATGTATGTGGTTGTATTAACAGCATGTCAGCACAATACTGGCAGTATAGTACCATTTTAAATATAAGATAAAAAACACCAGAAAGGGAGCAATATTTTGTTGTCAAGATTATATTAGTCTGAATTTATTTTCAGCATGATAATTAATATTTATAATGGCTACTGGAGACTACTAAAAGCTTCAAAGAGGTGAGCTATGTAATCATGGATTACACTGGTTTAGCTTTTTTGGACAATTTTTCATATTTTTCACGAATTTTGTTTGTTTTGTTCTGCAGCTGGGGCTTGCATGCTTTCCAAGCACAGTTTTGGTTTTTAATGGTGTGTGGGAGAAATCACATTGGTTGTTGTTGTTGTAGTTTTAGGGTTTAATGCCGTTTTTCAGCACATGATAGGCTATACATGGCAGCCAGTATAACTGGTGGAGGAAGAACCCTGGAAAACCCAGGAAGAACCACCAACCTACGAGAAGCTACTGGCAGGCTTTCCCACATACCCACGCTAGATGAGCCTTGGACTCGAACCCACACATATGTGAGATGGCAGTGATCCGGAACAGTGAACACTTTAGACCACTCAGCCACTCGGGGCCCCTGAAATCACATTGGTATTCAGAAATTGTCTTTTAATTTTGGGATCTTTAATTTCAGTTAGTCATCAGTAAGTATGTTCAATAAATTTCAGTTTGTTACAGAATTGATGGTGGCATGTTTGATACTTACAGTAAAATCAAATATATCATGTGTACAAATATTCAGTCAATGCAAGAGATATATGATTATAAGTGTTTCATTGGTGGATCTCTGGCCATGGTCACTAAAGATGATAGAAACTGTAAGATGGCATTGAATATCTATTTTCAGACAATGCATCTGGCAATAAAAACAATGATTTGTGGTAGTCAGCATTGTTGCAGTGTCAAGCATTTAACAGCCATTAGTGTAATGTATTTTCTGGGCTAAAGTCACCTCTATAGTGAGGAAGATTTAATTTATTTTAATGTTGAAATAATGACAAAAGAGACCAAGTTTATGCAAATACATGATTGTCATTTAACTAATGATGTATTACTTTGGAAAGAAAAGTAAATCAGAAAATAGGTATTTAAAACTATAATCGCTAGCAGATAATGAGTGTATAATTAATTTACAGAAAGGTATCTATTCTTAGTTTCAAATATAAATTAATTTCATAGCTATGTCAGCTATTTCAGACCTCTATTATGCACTGCTCACTTATAAATTCAGTTCATAGCAATGGAATCTATTTCACTTTCTCCATCATGCTCTACTCACCTATAGATAAATTCAGTTCATAGCTATGACACCTATTTCAGTTATCCATCATGCTCTACTCACTTATGAATCAAATATTAACTTATTTTAATTCATTTATTATTATTAGTGTCAGTTTTCATAGTTTTGCCAAAAGTTATAATTTCATTTGCACTTAATTTCATGGATTAGGGAAGGAGTCCCATAATTTCCACAAATTATTCAATTTCATTTGATCTTTGAATGTGTGGTTTGTGGCAACATCACAATCCAGGAAAATTGGTACCCCACAAAAATAGGTGCTTGATGGTAGTTACTGCTACTTTGAATAAACTGTCTTCATATCATGATTCAGGAGGCAGATCTGGAGATGTCCTTAAGGATAAAATGGGAGAATTACATGGTTGGTCAGAAGGGGAGGTCACTTCAGAGGAGTGTGGAACTGAAGAACTTGATACGCCAGGGAATCCCTCTTGAATACAGGGAACAGGTCTGGAAAGGGTGAGGCATACAGTTATCCACTTTTGATTGACCCTTGCACTGTTTTCAAGTATTAGAGACATTAATTTCATCAACAGGTAAAATAATAAATAAATTAGGTATCCCAAAAAGGTGCAGAAAACCTAATTAAAGGCAATAAAAGGTTAAAACCTTAAAATACAACAGATGGGATTTTTTTATTTTGTTTTTTATAAACCACACTCTTTGCAGCTGGAGCCTCATGGGATGCATTCCAAGGCAGAAAGTGCTACCTCCATTAATCAGATATTATGACATACAAGAGGGTGCATTGAGCCTGTTCAACAATTCCATAACCCACAGGGCAGTTGTGGGAACTTAGCCTGTTTGACAATTTCAGAACCCATGGTAGTTGTGGGGAGGTGACCTGTTCAACAATTCCAGAACCCAAAATGAGTTGTGGGGAGGTAGCCTGTTCAGCAATTCCAGAACCCATAGGGGAGTTGTGGGGAGATAGCCTGTTCAATAATTCCAGAACCCATAAGGGAGTTATGGGGAGGTAGCCAGTTCAACAATTCCAGAACCCAGAGGGAAGTTGTTGGGGAGGTCACTGAAAATATCATACTACCTCCTAGCTGCAGTGGTTTCTCATGCAGATTTTGGAAGTGACTTCTCAATTTCATTATTGTTACCATGATTGATAACTGCTTACTGTTGAAAAATGAAATTTTGTTGACATGTTTGTATGCATACTTAGAAAACCACAGTTGATATTTGCTGCTTAATCAAATTTAGCAAGTTTGGTCACTTTTGGGAACATTTTGGACTTCAAATTGGCTACAGTTGGGGCATACCTTCTTTTGCAAGCTAGAATAAATCTCCTCTGAAAATAAGAGATAATTTGAGAAAGTCTTTGTATGCTTTTTTTCTTATGCCATTCGATCCAGTATGCATTCAGGTGGTTATTTTTTTTGCATGAACTAATTTCTAACCATTGATAGTGAGCAACAGATTTCCTTGTATCCATTCTCATTCAGAACTAGCAGGTCGATTCCAATATATTGATATACCAAGTTGTTTCTGATACTTTGTCTCTAATATTTCATCTTGCTGAATAAGTTCAGATAAGTTGATAACTAGTGATGTTTCATTTTTACATTCATGTGTTTGTTGAAAATTATCTTGTCTTTTCACTGTTTATCTTTTTTTTCCAGATGCATTTCCTATTACCTTGGAAATGTAATAGAGCACTATGGGCCTGACTATTATTCAGAACTAGTGTCTAAACTTAAAAGTTCATCATCAGCTGACCCCTCAGCAAAGCAGGTATAAACAAAGTGACTCTTTTTTCTTTAGCTGCTTAGAAAAAACAGTGAATAGAATTGACTTTGACTATCTTTCTGGTCATATTTGCTTGTACATTTGACTGGCTGGGTTTCTGCCCTCTCTGTCAGGGCTTTATCTGTTATTCCAGTATATTAGGGCAAAACTTCCACTGTACAAGTAGGTGTATCTTGGAGTTATGAGGTTAAGGGCTGTTACACATTCATCTTGGGATTAAGGATTGTTGCACATGTATCATGGGATAAAGGTGTGCTGCAAAGCCATTATAGGATTAAGGTGCCTTGTGCATGTATCATATGATTAAGGTGTCTTGTGCATGTATCATATGATTAAGGTGTCTTGTGCATGTATCATGTTTAAGGTGTCTTGTACATGTATCATATGATTAAGGTGTCTTGTACATGCATCATATTATTAAGGTGTCTTGTACATGCATCATATGATTAAGGTGTCTTGTACATGCATCATATGATTAAGGTGTCTTGTACATGTATCATATGATTAAGGTGTCTTGTACATGCATCATATGATTAAGGTGTCTTGTACATGTATCATATGATTAAGGTGTCTTGTACATGTATCATATGATTAAGGTGTCTTGTACATGCATCATATGATTAAGGTGTCTTATACATGCATCATATGATTAAGGTGTCTTGTACATGTATCATATGATTGAGGTGTCTTGTACATGTATCATATGATTAAGGTGTCTTGTGCATGTATCATATGATTAAGGTGTCTTGTGCATGTATCATATGATTAAGGTGTCTTGTACATGTATCATATGATTAAGGTGTCTTGTGCATGTATCATGATTAAGGTGTCTTGTACATGTATCATATGATTAAGGTGTCTTGTACATGCATCATATGATTAAGGTGTCTTGTACATGTATCATATGATTAAGGTGTGTCGTGCATGCATCATATGATTAAGGTGTCTTGTACATGTATCATATGATTAAGGTGTCTTGTACATGTATCATATGATTAAGGTGTCTTGTGCATGCATCATATGATTAAGGTGTGTTGCACATCCATTGTTGGGTTAAGTTGTATTGATATCCACCATGGGATTAAAGTTGTGTTGAACATCTTTGTGTCTGTGATGCAAACAAATTAGGTCATGGGGCCCATCGCCATCAAAAATTTGTAATTCATATTGACATACTAGAGATTTTTTCCTAGGGTACACAAACCATGTCTGTGGTCCTGCTTGGGGTTCAGGTTATTAAGGTGTTTTGTATATCTGTATTGAGGTTAAGGTGTGTTAAAAAACAATCATGGGATTAAGGTGTACTGTATATCCATTTTGGACTTATGGGATGTTGCACATTGATTTTGGACTTATGGGATGTTGCACATTGATTTTGGACTTATTGGATGTTGCACATTGATTTTGGACTTATGGGATGTTGCACATTGATTTTGGACTTATGGGATGTTGCACATTGATTTTGGACTTGTGGGATGTTGCACATTGATTTTGGACTTATTGGATGTTGCACATTGATTTTGGACTTATGGGATGTTGCACATTGATTTTGGACTTATGGGATGTTGCACATTGATTTTGGACTTATGGGATGTTGCACATTGATTTTGGACTTATTGGATGTTGCACATTGATTTTGGACTTATGGGATGTTGCACATTGATTTTGGACATAAGGGATGTTGCACATTGATTTTGGACTTCTGGGATGTTGCACATTGATTTTGGACTTATTGGATGTTGCACATTGATTTTGGACTTATGGGGTATTACACATTGATTTTGGACTTCTGGGATGTTGCACATTGATTTTGGACTTATTGGATGTTGCACATTGATTTTGGACTTATGGGGTGTTACACATTGATTTTGGACATATAAGATGTTGCACATTGATTTTGGACTTATGGGGTGTTGCACATTGATTTTGGACTTATGGGATGTTGCACATTGATTTTGGACTTATGGGGTGTTACACATTGATTTTGGACATATGAGATGTTGCACATTGATTTTGGACTTATGGGGTGTTGCACATCCATTTTGGACTTATGGGATGTTGCACATTGATTTTGGACTTATGGGATGTTGCACATTGATTTTGGACTTCTGGGATGTTGCACATTGATTTTGGACTTATTGGATGTTGCACATTGATTTTGGACTTATGGGATGTTGCACATTGATTTTGGACTTATGGGGTGTTGCATATTGATTTTTGGACTTATGGGATGTTGCACATTGATTTTGGACTTATGGGATGTTGCACATTGGTTTTGGACTTATGGGGTGTTGCACATTGATTTTGGACTTATAGGATGTTGCACATTGATTGTGGACTTATGGGATGTTGCACATTGATTGTGGACTTATGGAATGTTGCACATTAATTTTGGACATATGAGATGTTGCACATTGATTTTGGACTTGTATGATGTTGCACATTGATGGAACAACCATGGCACACTGCCCAAACATTAATCTGCATTTAATTTAACATTTTTTAGGTCTTCCATAAATTACTACTACAGTCAAAGCCACTTATCTTGGTTATCTTGAGAAGCTCTGTGTGTCAAGCATTTTGGATTGGTCGCAAAATGAATCTTCTTTGTTATGCTAACTTTTTCCCACTTTTCTCAACCCCTGTTAGTCAATAACCCTGTTATGTCAGGCATAAGTTTCAGTCCAAAGTAACATGTGGACCCATTTGTTTCAATGAAGTGCAACTTTTAATGGCCATCTTTAAGAAATTTTACAAAAAAAGCGATTGGTTTTCATGCACAAATTTGGTCAGTTGCATTTTGCTACTAGTCACATGTCAATACCAATAAAAGAAGATAATTTAAGCTCTAAATTTTCTCATTTGGTACCTAGCAAGAACTAGACGATGTCAGTATCAGTCTCACATTCAACAGTGGGGCAGTCTTCATAAATTTTGATCCACTGCTGAATAACTTTGAGTTAAAATGTCCCCGTAGTACAGTTTTAGCCTCTTCAATATCCTTAAAATCGCAATTGTATTAAATAGGCTTTCCTTTTCCTGGACGTCTCCATTGCAGGAGTAAATATCTTAATTCACTCATAAATACTGATAAGACCAAACTCACTTTTAAATTTGATTACACTGAAAGTGACACTTAATTGTTTGAATAGACTTTATTTGTACTGCAGCTAGATTATGCAAATGAATAGCTATCCTTCCTAGTTTGCACCACAACATATTACAGAAAGCAGTTGCAAGTCCAAAAGACATGCTGTGATCCTTTCTGTGATCTGTTTCCATGTATCAGTAAACAATGGTTGACAAAAAGCTGGTCTTCTGTATAATCAGTGACATGTTTACTCTCGGAAGGCCTGGTTCATATATTAGCATGCTAAATCTATAAAGGCCTATTACACATGTTTAATCTATCAAGGCCTGGCTAATACATTGACATGTTTGGTCTATCAATGCTTGAATAATACATTGACATGTTTAATTTGTCAAGTCCTGGCTAATATGTGGGAGAAGTTTAATCCATAAAGGCCTGGAAAATTGACATGTTTAATCTATAAAGTCCTGGATAATACATTGACATGTTTAATCTATAAAGTCCTGGCTAATACATCAACATGTTCAGTCAATAAAGGCCTGGCTAATACATCAACATGTTTAGTTTATAAATGCCTGGCTAATACATCAACATTTTAATCTGTAAAGACCTGGATAATACATCAACATGTTTAATCTATAAAGTCCTGGATAATACATCGACATGTTTAATCTATAAATGCCTGGATAATACATCAACATGTTTAATCTATAAAGGTCTGGATAATACATCGACATGTTTAATCTATAAATGCCTGGCAAATACATTGACATGTTTAATCTATAAAGTCCTAGCTAATACATATACTTGTTTAATCTATAAAGACCTGGATAATACATCAACATGTTTAATCTATAAATGCCTGGCTAATACATCAACATGTTTAATCTATAAATGCCTGGCAAATACATTGACATGTTTAATCTATAAAGTCCTGGATAATACATCAACATGTTCAGTCTATAAAGGCCTGGCTAATACATCAACATGTTTAATCTATAAAGACCTGGATAATACATCAACATGTTTAATCTATAAATGCCTGGCTAATACATCAACATGTTTAATTTATAAATGCCTGGCAAATACATTGACATGTTTAATCTATAAAGTCCTGGCTAATACATCAACATGTTCAGTCTATAAAGGTCTGGATAATACATCGACATGTTTAATCTATAAATGCCTGGCTAATACATTGATATGTTTAATCTATAAATGACTGGCTAATACATTGACATGTTTAATCTATAAATGCCTGGCTAATACATCAACATGTTTAATCTATAAAGGCCTGGCTAATACATTGACATGTTTAATCTATAAAGGCCTGGCTAATACATTGACATGTTTAATCTATAAAGGCCTGGTAAATTGACATGTTTAATCTATAAAGACCTGGCTAATACATCAACATGTTTAATCTATAAAGACCTGGCTAATACATCGACATATTTTATCTATAAATGCCTGGCTAATACATCAGTATGTTTAATCTATACATTTCTGGCTCATACATCAACATGTTTCATGCAAAAATATTTATCAAAATTTGATAAGATAATCTGAAGAATAGCATATAATGATGACCTTCCACTACCTTCCACTGTATTTTTATTTTTTGTCTTAGAAATGCACTAAAGAGTGTATTTGCAAGAGTTTATGATTTGAAAAGCCTTAGTCATTTAATTTTGCTTATTTTGAACTTACACCACTATAGAAATAAAGTTAGAATCAGAAGAAATGAATCCTAAAAGATAAGGTATTTATTTCAGATTGAACTCGACTTACTCAGGACCCTACCTTATAACAAACATTATGAAACAACAAGTTCAGAAGGAATCCCTAAACTTCGCAGAGTCCTACTGGCATACAGTATATTCAATCCTAATATTGGATATTGCCAAGTAAGTTCAATGTTCATCAGATTTGTAATTATTGTAATTTTCAATATTAGTTACCATGTGATACTATTTCAAGTTTAATTTATGAAGATCAGCATCAAGATTTTGATCTTACAGTAATTACCCTATTTCCCCTCTCATTATCTGTAGTTAGATTTCAGTATTTCAGAGCTGTATAAACCTTTCTGTTGAAATTACATCTTTCTACACAAAGATCTTAAATTCTGAAAAATACCTTTGTAGATACCATTGCATTGTTATTAATCAAATTTGGTTATATTTGTGTGCAGGGACAGTGCAGTTCTGATGAAGAGGAAACAAATTTGATAATACCATCATGAGATATAATCCCTAACCCAAATAAACAATATTTAATTGAAGTACATGAAGGGCAAATTTAATTGAAGGGCAAAATGTGGCAATGAAGCACTTTAAATTTGATAATATGGGTCAGCATTTAGGGCAGAGGTGATAGTTATTGACTGTTTTTGTTTGATTGATTAATGGCCTTAATGAGACAAATAACTGTGATAATATAACGCAGGAAAAGAAAACCTGCCCTGAGTGACCTTTGTCAGGAACTACCACCTGTCATTAATGACCACAATCATAATGCATGAGTTAATTTTATTATCAAAATGCACTGTCACAAGTGAGCAAATGCAAAATGTGACCAGTGACCATGATTTGTAAGCAGAATAAATATTTTGATCTGGCTATGAATGACCACATCACAAAAACATTAAAGTGTGCAGGCAATGTGCAGATTGTTCTATACAATACAGCTATGAATGACTGCATCACAAAAACAATAAAGTCTGCAGGCAATGTGCAGGTTGTTCTGTACAATACAGCTATGTATGACAGCTTCACAAAAACAAAGTCTGCAGGCAGTTTGCAGATTGTTCTATACAATACAGCTATGAATGACTGCATCACAAAAACAATAAAGTCTGCAGGCAATGTGCAGATTGTTTTATACAATACAGCTATGAATGACTGCATCACAAAAACAATAAAGTCTGCAGGCAATATGCAGATTGTTTTATACAATACAGCTATGAATGACCACATCACAAAAACAATAAAGTCTGCAGGCAGTTTGCAGATTGTTTTATACAATACAGCTATGAATGACTGCATCACAAAAACAATAAAGTCTGCAGGCAGTTTGCAGATTGTTCTGTACAATACAGCTATGTATGACAGCTTCACAAAAACAATAAGTCTGCAGGCAATGTGCAGATTGTTTTATACAATACAGCTATGAATGACTGCATCACAAAAACAATAAAGTCTGCAGGCAATGTGCAGATTGTTCTATACAATACAGCTATGAATGACTGCATCACAAAAACAATAAAGTCTGCAGGCAATGTGCAGATTGTTTTATACAATACAGCTATGAATGACTGCATCACAAAAACAATAAAGTCTGCAGGCAGTTTGCAGATTGTTTTATACAATACAGCTATGAATGACTGCATCACAAAAACAATAAAGTCTGCAGGCAGTTTGCAGATTGTTCTATACAATACAGCTATGAATGACCACATCACCAAAACAATAAAGTCTGCAGGCAATGTGCAGATTGTTTTATACAATACAGCTATGTATGACAACATCACAAAAACAATAAAGTCTGCAGGCAATGTGCAGATTGTTTTATACAATACAGCTATGAATGACCACATCACAAAAACAGTAAAGTCTGCAGGCAGTTTGCAGATTGTTCTATACAATACAGCTATGAATGACTGCATCACAAAAACAATAAAGTCTGCAGGCAATGTGCAGATTGTTCTATACAATACAGCTATGAATGACCACATCACAAAAACAATAAAGTCTGCAGGCAGTTTGCAGATTGTTTTATACAATACAGCTATGAATGACTGCATCACAAAAACAATAAAGTCCGCAGGCAATATGCAGATTGTTCTATACAATACAGCTATGAATGACCACATCACAAAAACAATAAAGTCTGCAGGCAATGTGCAGATTGTTTTATACAATACAGCTATGAATGACTGCATCACAAAAACAATAAAGTCCGCAGGCAATGTGCAGATTGTTCTATACAATACAGCTATGAATGACTGCATCACAAAAACAATAAAGTCTGCAGGCAATGTGCAGATTGTTCTATACAATACAGCTATGAATGACTGCATCACAAAAACAATAAAGTCTGCAGGCAGTTTGCAGATTGTTCTATACAATACAGCTATGAATGACTGCATCACAAAAACAATAAAGTCTGCAGGCAATGTGCAGATTGTTCTATACAATACAGCTATGAATGACTGCATCACAAAAACAATAAAGTCTGCAGGCAGTTTGCAGATTGTTCTATACAATACAGCTATGAATGACTGCATCACAAAAACAATAAAGTCTGCAGGCAATGTGCAGATTGTTCTATACAATACAGCTATGAATGACTGCATCACAAAAAATAGAAATAAACACCACAGACCTTTATTTAGTCATCAGTTAAAATGACCATTTAGGAGTGAGTTTTTTTAATGAAATTTAAATTGAGCCTGGCTTCTGGTTTCCTAAAATCTGCAGATCATTCAGTTGCCATCATACGCTATAGACCATTAACCAGACTCGTGTTAATGCCATTGACTGCTAATGCAATGTTATAGTCCTGTAAATTTCCATTCTGATTAACCATTCCCTCTTTAAAGAGAATGGTCAAGGAAGTGTCAGTTGGGAGGTTCATATTGTTTCTTGCTACACAGATAACATCATAATGAGGAAACTTCTTAATAGTTTTTGCTGTAGTGCTTGAGTATGTTGTTTCTATTTAAAGTCAATATGTAATAACTGTACCAATGAGGTTTCAGTCTTTGTCTTTTATAAGTGATTATCAGTTTCCATATTTGATAGTCATTGTAAAAAGTTCATGTTTGTTGGGTTTTTAAACCCACATATGAAGTCGTCACAGTGCAGTCATTTACACCTTTTGTTTATAAAGCATGTTGTCAGCTAATTCTGTCTTTGGCTTTTGTCTTGCAATAAACTTATTTTGTTTCTGGATGTGTCCTTTCTGTTGTTTTATTTCATTGAAATAAATATTACTTTAGCAGATTTTGCAATTCATATGCCAATTTATTTACATCTGATCTTCAAATATAAATGTAAATGTTTTGTGATATCTTTATTGGTTTATAAGATTATTTTGAGATGAGATAAATGCAGTATATTAACAACTATGATTAAAAAATAAAATGCATGTACATTTATTATGTGTATTTTTCATTCTTAAGCCCTGTTGAATTTTAGCTTCGAAAACTGTTTATCTTACACAAACCTGTTATGAGAGAACACCGGTCTTGAGAAGAATGATTGTCCAACACAATAAATCCAAATTTAAAGTTGGATCGTCCTGTTTTAATACTAACGTGGCTTGAATTGTTTGAGGTATACAGTACATATCATGATCAGTACAGCTACGAAGTTTAAAATCTAGCAACACATAGCGATGGTTTGAGGTAATAATGGGCAAGAGTTATTGCCCTTTGTTAGACTGGAAAAGATGACTTTTGTCTTGAGTAGGGCTGGATTCGTGAGGTACTTATCTTACATCCACTATCATTAACGTGATTGGAGAATGTATTTGAAGGAGAACTATCAGAAGATAGAATCTGTTTTATAATGCTTATAAATTCAAGATGAAATTCATTGTGTACTAAATTATGGCAATCATGGGGATATATGTAGTCCTCTCTTTGATATAGTAAGCTCTTGGAGTCAAATGAAAAATTGACATAAGTGTTGGTCTCATAAGTGTTGGTCTCTCAAGACAGGTTTGGGTGCAGTATATATGTTGCTGAAATCTTCAATTAAATTTTTTCAGGATTTTGTTTGATGACTGGTCACGTCATGTTCATGGCCTTTACATGGCTGTTTCCATTTCTGTGAAATCTTTATTATACAGTCTAACAAAGAAGTTGTTGATTGCATTACAGACATACACAAAGTTCCTCTGTAAACAATTAATAGTAGGCAGTTGAAGGGTTATATGACTATTGGTACAATTAGGTTGCTTCTCAATTATATTTTCCTGATGGAAAAGAAATTGTTTGTGGACCAGTGTTCTAACATTTAGAGTGAGATGATGCATATGTAATTTTATTCTTATGCAGGGTCTGAACCGTCTCGTGGCCATCACACTGCTGTTTCTGTCTGAGGAGGATGCATTTTGGTGCATTGTTTCGATTGTGGAGCGAATACTGCCACAGGATTACTACAGTCACACCATGATTGCAGCCCAGGCTGATCAGGTGAGACAGTACAGATCAAGATTTGGGTTACAGGGTTATGTCCGATTATTAATGTTATGATTGCAGCCCAGTCTCTTCAGGTGAGATGGCAATGATCACGATTTGGGTTATAAGGTTGTGTCAGACTACTGCAGTCACATTATGATTGCACCCAATACTGATAATCTTTGCTAGCCAAGGTTCCAATGTGACAACCCTATCTACACCTTGGTGTACCAAGCAGATATTTCTGTAGTTGGGGTCTGTGAATTTCATGGGATGCGGCAGCAAGCCACCACATCAGTCAAATTAAGTTTTTCAGATTTGAACACTGGTACAATACCTTTCACTAAAAATACATGTCTAATGGCTTCCCTCTGGTACATAGTCATACTTTTGATGTTAAACTTCCAAAGTATCCTTGTTAGGTCAATTGCCTCACCATTTTCAGCCAATGAACAATGCACCACACTATTAATTAGTTGGCATTACATACTAAGGGAGACAACTCATGAAATCCAACAGATGTCACTAGGACAAAGCACCAACTGAAATCTGATCCAAGGTGTAGATAGGGTTATCACATCGGAACCTTGGCTAGCAAAGATGAATACTAATCAGGTGAGACAGCACAGATGATGTTATGGGTTATAAGGTTACAACACTGGATTCCCATGCTACCCAAAAATTGGGATAAATGTTTTGTAAAGAATAGGTTTTTTTCCCAGCCATGAAAAGCCCTTTCATTTTGAAATTTTCATGATTGTCCTTATTAAAGTGATAATGAGTTAAATTTATGCAAGTTCTTACAGAAATTATCAGAGGTTGCAGAACTCTTCAGTTAGTTGAAACACAGTTGCTGTTTGGATTATTTGGGTTCTTTCCCTTGATATATTTGACTTTTACAGTCAATCCAGGCATTCAGTTGATTGGTTTGATAAAGTATATTGGTTACCTTATTGTCAGCTGTGTATTGGTATATTTCTTACATAGATTGTATGAATACCCATCTATAATCACAATGAGGCAACATTTTGTTTGTGTCATTTGATCATGATAAATTTAAGAGAAAAGTAATAAAGCTTACCTTCCCTAGTTCCCTTTTTGATATATTAAATTAAAGAAAATGTATTGTGACAAATCTTTGCTTATTATTTGGTAGTTTTTGTCAAAATTTACAACTCATTTTTATTTATTTTTCCTTTTACCAACATCTGCAGTTAAGCAGAGTAAAATTAGCATTTTGTTTTGTAGATTTAACTGAGTTACATGCAAATTTTTAATTAATTTTCAATATTTAAGCTTCTTTATAGTGATGCACCCAGTGATTTAGCAAATGGTCACACCTCAAAGTCATATGCTATGGGCAAGTCTCAAAATAGAAACAGCTTTTGACTTTAATAATGCACATTTTTGAATTCATGATGTTCTTGACTCCATTCAGGGAAGATAAAAAGTATACCTTGAAGCAAATAAACTTCATCCAGGTAAAAACCTGGAGAAGACTTTGACATTTTTGTTTGTGAAAAACTCTGACATCAGATTGTTAACAGGATAAACCTGGATGTGGCTTACAAGAACAAAAATATCTTGATTACAATGATACCAAGCAACCAAAAATACACGACCAATAAAATCTATAGTCAGGAGCCTGAATTATCCCCATAAGGATCAACATGCCTAGAAAGGCAACCATCTTGGTGTCTGTCCAGTTTGGATCACAGGTTTCATGATCCACCTGTTATTTAGCTGCAAATTTGTTTGTTTCAGTTATTAGTTTTTCAAAAGGTCCAGCTGGAAAATATAAATGAAAATATTTCTAGTTTGGATTCTGATTCCTGCAGTGTGATGGGCCTGACTGCTGAGTAAATGGACTTGTGTCATTTTCTTCACGTCTGCTAACCAATCGGCTGATCATCATAATTGTTACTCTAGTCTGATATCATTTCATCAAAATTTGAGGACAAAAAGCTAGGCCTATCACAATCAAAGATTGCCATTGCATCATTTCATACATGCTCGACATTATGGGAGGAGTTATAATGGTCTCTTCATGAATCATTGAGGCTTGTTGTCCAATTTCAACATATCCAGGCACCATTTGCTCACCTTGTTTCTAAAGTGGGACCACTCCTGGATCTTGGCATGGTTCAACTCATCCGATGTCTTTAACCTCATTACAGCTGTTATCATACAAGACTTGCTTTCAGATGGCACTAACTTTAGTTTGTAAGGTGAGTAATCTGCATATGCTTTGAACTATGTGCAGTTCCATTCTGACCACTGAGTGTAATGACGAAACCTGGTTTCATCTCTTCAAAGAGGTTACCATCTATAGTCAACAACAAAAATGAACTATTCGCCTTTTCACTTTGATTTAACTGTTGAGGTGAAACTGTTGGATACAGTTAAGGCTCTCAGATGTATGTGATACACAAAGAAGAGATATAGTAGGTCTATTTAAAGCTCTTGCTGGATAAGGCAGGAAGGGAAGACATAACAGTGACCCCAAAAGCACTGGCTACTTGGCTAAAGTGGGTTATTAGATCAGCCTACAGGATCACATCCTTGAAGATTTTGGCCAAATACCATAGGCCTGGCCCTGGAACATAATGTCTAAATTTGAAATTAAGGGAGTAAGTTGGTTGACATGTGCTGTCTACTTTCTCCAGCTTCTCTATTTATGTGACATGTCCTCACATAGCAGAAAGCTGAATTGAATTTTTTTACTTCCCCACATTACCTTTTTGCATTTATGACAGGACAACCTCAGCTCCAGGCATGACCTTACAATTTTCACTGAATTTGCACAGAAAACTTTTGCATAAAGCAGTATCCTTGTGTAGGATCCCTCATATGAGTATAAACACATACTCTTTGGTTGTTTTGTCTTCACATTATTAGAAGTTCATCCTTAAAGTTGAACAGACATGGTGCTCCTACAGGTGAAGTGTGTTGAGGTTGATTCTCAAGTATTTCCTTCTACTCTTACCTATTTTCCTAAATTTAATGTGATTGATAAGGTATGGGATGGAAAAAGCATTTTTTTATAGTAAATTATGTTTTTGTTGAAAATAGTCACATTACTATCAGTGCCTACCCACACACCCCATCATATGTTATTACTATCAGTGTCTGCCTCCCACCTATGCAAGCATCCTGTTATAGGTTTAACTCAAAGTTAAACTAGTAAGCATTTAGGATATTGATTGCCACGTGGCAAGAGCAGGGGGAGCTCTGTAAGGTTACTTTCTTTGAGCAATATCATATATAGACAACAAAAATGTGATTTCGTATTTCCATGAGGAATGGATTCAGAGGTAATAGAGTTTATTTCCAGATGTTAATGTGATTGGGTAATCATTTCTTGGAAAATGTAATTTATTCAAACCGTTACTTTTATGAAATACGTTTCAGAATTACAGTGAATACAGACAGTTCAAATGACAAAACATATATGTTTAATAATTCAAAATTAATACAACCTTATATGTGCATTATGTATGGTGTAGTTTATTTATTACCCTGATTATTACATCACAGTGTTGAGTTTTTATTTTTTTTAAGCATGTAAGCAATATAGTTCTATAAGTTTTGCTAATAATTTATATTTCATAGAGAGTGTTGAAAGACCTGGTACAGGATAAGCTTCCTAAGATCCATGCCCACCTGGAGCTACATGGGGTTGATCTATCCCTCTTCACCTTCAACTGGTTCCTGACCCTGTTTGTAGACAATGTCCCACCAGAGATGTTCCTAAGGGTCTGGGATACCTTCCTGTTTGAGGGCTCAAAGGTCAGGCACACAGAGAGATGCACATATAGTGTTTTAGTATGTTCTTGTCTGAGAAATCCAAGGTTAACTGTTAGTTTGTGTTCTAGAATTTTCTTGTATGAGGATTCCAAGGTAAGTTGTGTTCCTTAGTGTTTAGCACTTTTTTATGTGAGGATTCCAAGGTAAGCTGTGTTTCTTAGTGTTTAGCACTTTTTTATGTGAGAATTCCAAGGTAAGCTGTGTTCCTTAGTGTTTAGCACTTTTTTATGTGAGGATTCCAAGGTAAGCTGTGTTCCTTAGTGTTTAGAACTTTTTTATGTGAGGATTCCATGGTAAAATGTGTTTGTTAGTGTTTAGCACTTTTGTATATGAGGATTCCAAAGTAAGCTGTGTTCCTTAGTGTTTGGCACTTTTTTATGTGAGGATTCCAAAGTAAGCTGTGTTCCATAGTGTTTAGCACTTTTTTTGTGAGGATTCCAAGGTAAGCTGTATTCCTTAGTGTGTAGCATGTGAGGATTCCAAGGTAATCTGTGTTTCTTAGTGTTTAGCACTTTTTTATGTGAGGATTCCAAGGTAAGCTGTGTTCCTTAGTGTTTAGCACTTTTTTATGTGAGGATTCCAAGGTAAGCTGTGTTTCTTAGTGTTTAGCACTTTTTTATGTGAGAATTCCAAGGTAAGCTGTGTTCCTTAGTGTTTAGCACTTTTTTATGTGAGGATTCCAAGGTAAGCTGTGTTCCTTAGTGTTTAGCACTTTTTTATGTGAGGATTCCAAGGTAAGCTGTGTTCCTTAGTGTTTAGCACTTTTTTATGTGAGGATTCCAAGGTAAGCTGTGTTCCTTAGTGTTTAGCACTTTTTTGTATGTGAGGATTCCATGGTAAGATGTGTTCCTTAGTGTTTAGCACTTTTTTATGTGAGGATTCCAAGGTAAGCTGTGTTGTTTTAGTGTTTAGCACTTTATATGTGAGGATTCCAAGGTAAGCTGTGTTCCTTAGTGTTTAGCATTCAGATAGAGATAGCACATGCTTCACCTTCAATCAGTGGAAAAGGTCCCTCAAAATTAGTTCCTTAGAGCTTTTGTCATACTCACACATGAAACTTCAAATTCAAAAATCGTAATTCAGATGAACAGACACTTGCACATAAACACTCAAAACTTCATCAGTATGTAAACACATTCATAAGACAGACAGACAGACAGATTAAAAGGAATAATTGTGTCTCTATGATATATATATAAGCTTTCAACAGAACCTTGTAAATCATTGCCAGTAAGTTCCATAAGTTACAATATATTACACTTCCCGATGTTAAATTTCACAAATGTGGATATGGCATCTACGCTACTTATAAATAGAACTAGGTACACATCACTACAATATAGTTGAAAGCTAATTTTGTTGAAAAAAACTTTTTTGCTACAGATTGATGATTTTTATGGGGTTAATTTTCTTATATAGCATTTGAGCAGATTTTTCAAGAACCATGATGCAAACTAATTCCTACATTTATGCCATTGAGGTTATTGAAATTAAATAGGTTGTTTATTACAATATTTTTGAGCAGAACCTTGCCAGTAAGATGAAAGATGACTTTATTCTAAAACACTTCCAAAAACACTTATTACATTGGTCTTATTGTCATGCAGGTTCTGTTCAGATTTGCCCTGGCATTCTTGAAGAAGGCAGAAGAGGAAATTTTACGTCAACCTGATTCCCTGTCTCTGAATCGCTGCCTCCGGCTGATTGGAGAAAAGATGACGAATGTCAGGCAGATCTCACATGTGAGAAGTTTAATTTAGAAATATTGAGAATTTTTATATTTAAAATACTGTCATTTATGTATTTAAGAAAAATTCTATTTGAATTCAAAGTTGCTGCTTGGAATTTTAAGTTCAGACCTTTGGATGAATCATGTATACTAGAAATAAAGGATGATTTTTCCTGTATCAGTTCTGATCATTCATACATTGTTTAATGAACGTTTCCAAGTTTTAAAATAACTTGGCTGTAAACCAGACATGTGCTTGGCATCAACCTGCATTACTATGGTACCATCTTCTCTGCCACTATTGAATATTTGCTGTCTTCCTGTTTTTCTTTACCTCCATAGTAACTTTGTGCTTTCTATAACAGACACTATTTGTCACAGAAATTTTTACAACACAGGCTTTGCTAACTTTAAGAAAATTTATTGAGCATTGTCTTTGGTTATTTACATAGAAATCATTTGGTTTCCATGACACCTGGATATAATAGCTATTCTAAAGCCTTAGGGTTAAATAGATCACATTTTATGGAAATATGCCTCAAGTCATGCTTTGAGAAAGTTTTAGTTTGGATTGGTTCCTTCAGAAATTGTTTCATTCCCATAGACAACTTCATGACCTTCATGCTATGTTTCTTGAGTATTTTTAGCTCTACCAGTCATAGACCAGAAGATCTTATGGAATGGCCTGTTGTCCATCATCAAGCATGAGTCTTTAATGACTCTCAAGATTAGCACAAGTTTATCACTGCTTCTTTTAAATTTCTCAGAGGCTTCCATGAAACTTTTAATCCAAAGGTCTTGGTGGTCAGAATGGAATTGGTACTGCTTAGACATCTAATATGGGCACCACAGCAGCCATCTTGAAAATCTTGTTATTACTACCTCTTCTGAATGATGGTGATGCCAACATGAGGTTTTCACTAAAAGACTTCTTAAAATGTCTAGTTGTTCATAAATAATAATGGTGCCAATCTGGTGTTAAGTATGGCTGTCATTGCAGCTGCCATGAAAATATTGTTATCATCAGAAAGTCATATCAACATGAGGTTTTAAGCAGAAGACTTAATGGCCACCTTGAAAATCTTGTTATCGCTACTTCTCTTGCATGGATGGTTGTATACATATCAATATGAGGTTTTAGCTATAAGACTTCTTATGATGTCTGGGTGGTAATGCATAAAAATGGTGCCAATCTCATGTCCAGTATGGCCTCATGGTAACCATCTTGAAAGTGAAAGTGTTGCTATTGCATCATCTCCCAAATGGAAAGTCTTGTCAACTCTGCCTGACTGGTAATTTAAAATCTGGTTGGTCCTAAATGAAACTTTTTCCAGTCAGACAACCAGTATGACTGCCACAGTGGCCATGTTGAAAATCATGTTATCATTGCACCTTCAAAAAAGATGGTCATATCAGCATGAGGTTTCAGTAAAAGACTTCTTATGATGTCTAGGTGGTCCTGAATGAAAATCTTGCTGATCTCACTTCTGATATCTTAGAAATCTTTAAAATTTAGTTGATCCTACTCCCTCTTAATGGAAGTCATATTGACACAGGTTTTTTTCCATAAGACCAGTTATGATATCTAGTTTGTCTTGAATGAAAATGCTGCTGATCTGACCACAAAAACGGCAGCCACACTGAAATTTGAAATTTTGTCACTAATTCTCCTGACTGAATGATCACATAAATTTGGGTTGTTTACCAAAGGTCTTCTAATGGTATCTAGCTTGTCTTAAATGAAAATGGTGCCAATCTTACATCCAGTATGTTGCAACAGCAGTTAATTTGAAACTCTTATCACTCAAAAATATCATAGATGGTTTCAACACTCAGCAGTTAAAAAAAATGGTCTTATAATGAATTCCTTGAAAATCTTTTTGGGCAGTAGAGCAGAAGTTCTTCGATGGACTCTTGTTTCTACAGCTTCAGAGATATGTTGCATTAATCATGTACATGCACCTATCCATCAAGTATTTCATTCTTTCTTCTTTCTTTCTCTATGCACAACTAATCTTATAGCTTGTTAGCTAGATGAAATCTGGTAGACATAATGATATGACACCCAGAACTGTGTGCATCAATCATTTGTTTCAATCAGATTTATTCTTTCTTTTTGGACAAAGTGTTTTTGTTGGGGCAGCCATATCCATTTTTCTGGATTTGTTTTGCATGATTGACTTTTCCAACAAATAAATGTTACATGCTTATGAAGCTGAGTGATATTAAACTCCATATCCCCTTGGACCTTTTGTTTTGTATATTGTATTGATTAATTCAGATATTTTGATTCTGTTATGTTTTTTATTGTCAGCTGGCTTTTCACTGGATTGCATCCTTTCCAATGAGGCTTATAGTAACCAAGAGACAGAATCACCTACAGCAGCTTCGGGTAATATTTCTCTCTTCTCCCAAATACACAATTTGATTGTTTCTCTGTGTTAAGGTTTGTTAATATTTAGATGCAGACAGAATTAACAGTTTAACAGTAAAGATAAGTAATACTGGGAATCAATTATTTCCATGGGTATCCATTTTCATTGTTCTGCAAAAGATTACATTATTATCAGCACATAAATTTATGGATTAGTAAGGGGATTTGTTGTTTCCACAAAAAGATAAGAGTTTGTTAATTCTTCTGCATATATATCATTCAGTCATTATACTTTCAGAGTTTGTACACAACCTTTTAGCAAGAGAAGTGCTGAATCATCATTTACTTATTGAGATTAAAATCAGAGGAGAGTAACATCCCTTTGGAAAGAGAGATTGGCAGCAAATCCTGTCATGTTCTTTTTATTACTCTGCTTTGGCCTTTGTCAAGATGCTCATTCCAGAGGCCTCACAAAGATCTTCCATTTTGGTCTTTCTTAAGTTTTAGTAATCCAAGGAATTCTCACATTACAAGGGATGTTTACTCCATCTATGTTCTCAGTGAATATGCTTTGCATTTTGCATCGTAATTGTCTGTTTTATCCTACAGTAATCTAAACAGCCCCATCTTAAGTCTCAGTTCTAATGGTCAATAGGACTACATTACATCTCAACCTTTTGCATCTTATTCCAAGTATGACTGTTTATTCTAAGTAATAGTTCATATAATTCCATCTTGAATTTATTTCATTTCTTCTTCAAATACATAACCTAATTATAATACCTAAGGAGTACTACCACTACCTTGCAAATCCAGCTCTCCCAGGCTAAAATGTTTATAGCTGTGGGAGGAAAATGCTGTCTGGCTATATGTGTGTGTGTGTGTCAGTCAGATAAAGTGATCTCTCCTTGGTACAGAGATTAGCGCCAGATCTCATGTACCCAAATTACTACTTCTACTCATGCCAAGTAGCATGCTGTCTTCAATGATTTGGAAGATATTCAGCATTAGTGCAAGTTGGAGGAGGTTCCTCTTCTTCTTCTCAAGGAAGTATATATATATATATATATATATATATATATATATATATATATATATATATATATATATATATATATAGGCATCAGTCAGCAAAGTCTTTGTTCAACTGTTACCACAGTCTGATCAAGTGGCTGACTTAAAGAGCATTCGAAAAACAAATGATAGACACAGACATAGTGGGTATGGGAATGTCAGAACCCTCATCAGTAAGCACTTCAGGTACTGTCTTGCATGGTGACAGTAGGGGCTGATTTTGTCAATCACATATCCCATAACACACTTCAAAATAAGGAACTTGACATAGTTATGGAAAATAAGAAGACATTGTTCCATCACGATCAGACTCTGCTTTCTGAATAGGCTCACAGAAGGTCAGCACCAAAGCCAGTCTTGCCTATTATGTTGAATCATTGGCCCACTTACATGGATTAATATCAGTTATACTGTCCTGACATCACTTACATGGATTAATATCGGTTATACTGTTCTGACATCACTTACATGGATTAATATCAGTTATACTGTCCTGACATCACTTACATGGATTAATATCAGTTATACTGCCCTGACATCACTTACATGGATTAATATCAGTTATACTGCCCTGACATCACTTACATGGATTAATATCAGTTATACTGTCCTGACATCACTTACATGGATTAATATCAGTTATACTGTCCTGACATCACTTACATGGATTAATATCAGTTATACTGCCCTGACATCACTTACATGGATTAATATCAGTTATACTGCCCTGACATCACTTACATGGATTAATATCAGTTATACTGTCCTGACATCACTTACATGGATTAATATCAGTTATACTGCCCTGACATCACTTACATGGATTAATATCAGTTATACTGCCCTGACATCACTTACATGGATTAATATCATTTATACTGCCCTGACATCACTTACATGGATTAATATCAGTTATACTGTCCTGACATCACTTACATGAATTAATATCAGTTATACTGTCCTGACATCACTTACATGGATTAATATCAGTTATACTGTCCTGACATCACTTACATGGATTAATATCAGTTATACTGCCCTGACATCACTTACATGGATTAATATCAGTTATACTGCCCTGACATCACTTACATGGATTAATATCATTTATACTGCCCTGACATCACTTACATGGATTAATATCAGTTATACTGTCCTGACATCACTTACATGGATTAATATCAGTTATACTGTCCTGACATCACTTACATGGATTAATATCAGTTATACTGTCCTGACAACACTTACATGGATTAATATCAGTTATACTGCCCTGACATCACTTACATGGATTAATATCAGTTATACTGTCCTGACGTCACTTACATGGATTAATATCAGTTATACTGTCCTGACTTCAGAGGACTGGCACTCATAAGGATAATCCTACCCAGGATTGTGCCAGAATTGATAACATTATGGATGATAAAATGGCCCTGTTCCATCATGATCAGTCCATGCCATTTGAATGAGATTGCCATAGGTCAATTCTGAAACAAGTCATACCTATTAGATTGAATGATGGGCCCACTTAACTCTTCATTATCTTGTATACCGTGCAGAGCACTGGCATTAATAGGGATTTTATCCATCATAGTTCCATAATGCACCCACTTCACTAAGTGGCTAGTTTAGTGTCACAGTACCTAGTTGATATGGACGCTTCATGGGGGAAACAGTCCTGCAGAACTGATACATGTTCAAAGCCACAGTTCTTAAGAATCAGTATGGATAAAAGGAGAGAGATGGGGATCATTTCTGCCCCATTTCTCTCCATGCCATCAGATATAAATCACTCACAGTCAATACCTAATCTGATGTAGCCTTCAGATAAACTCAAGGGGACCTGAATGAAGGACATATGTGTGTTTCAGTGGAAAAACTGTCCTAAGTTAGCAAGAGAACCAAATAATAGTTGTCAGTGGATGCAGATGCTATCAGCCTTGCCACAGATGCCTCCTCAGTAGCAAACCTCTTAATTTGTCACAGTTACTTGAGACCAATAAATCTCTAGTGAGAAAAGATCCAACATGCTTTGCCACCACAGGCCCTCATACAACCACAGCAACAGCATCTCTGACCTAACCAGAACAATATTCCAGCCAAGCCAGCACTAAATATCCATATCCACTGATACCTAGTACAAAGCCATTGAACGTGATGTCAGCTAGCCTTGTTTTTTGTCCACTCCAGTTTTATCATTTTTGTGACATACACACACTATCACTGGTTCTGGTTACAAGCATCTGTCTTTCCAACATACCCTGTCCTGGAACCAGTATGTAGACAACATCGAATCATGCCATGCTTTTTCAGCCCCGATTTTGTCATGAATGCTGATTTCTCTTTACCAGATACAATGTACCCATCTCAGACTTTCCATGATGCTCAAAGCCACTGCTTGGAGGTTACCATTTATGTCATGGATGGACTCAATTGCTGTCCATGACAACCTGCATTCCCATTTCTGAGGTACTTTCACAAGCATACTCTTTTCCACTTGATCTAATGATCTACATGGAAGTCACAGAAGAAGTCTTACAGCTACTTCAGCTAGAGTTCTATCCTCTTCTTCCTGCTTCATCCATGACTACCTTTAGAATTTCTGTATCTTTTAACATTTAAACCAAGAAAGACCAGACCTCTCAATGTGTTAGCAGTCTGGTTGAGTTGCTGAAATCTTAAATTGCACTAACCATGTTGTGATGCTTCAGATTCACATCTTGTTTGGTGACAGTAAAGTACTTGCATGACGATTTCCAAAAGCAGAAGTCAAGCAGTATTTCATACAAAGACATGAAATCCTCTCTCTTTGCTTTGGATTCCTTAACAACAAGGACAAATCCTGTCTCATGCTATTGAAGCACTTCACTCATCTTGGCATGGAGTTTAAAACATCTTTGAATTGAGTTTGACACACAAGAATGTGCCCATAAGATCGTTTCGATGATGTCTTCCATCCACTTTCAGATTTTAAGACAGTAATTTCTTTGTCTCTTGGGTGGTCTTCACAGTACATTCATGAACTTCTCATTTTGTGTGGCAGGTTATGGAACCTCTACAAATGATATTTCTGTATTAGTGGCAGCTGAAACTTTGCTAACAAGACAAAAGTTTCAGATTATATAAAGCTTAATCTCAGTAAATAGGAAGATCTCCTGGCTTAGGGAGGTGAATGTTCTGCTTTAGGATGTACCCCTTGAAATAATGATTTGCATGGATGCCAGCATGATTTGTGGGGAACCCAGCTTCTGCCCTTCTTTCATAAAGTGGGCATTTCAGGAGCATTCTACATACATCAACTTCCTTGAGATGAATGCCACAGCAGATATTTTTTGATCAAGAGATGCAATCTGGACAAAGTAGTCTGGTTGTTTCTGAAAACTCAGCTTATCTCTGAATACAATGGGAGTCAAGTCCCCAGCTGTCTTCTTTTCTGTTTAGGATTTTCTTAGGTGGTGTCACTGTTGGTAAATCCACATTCAAATGCACCACATCCCAAGCAGCTTTGGTATCCTAGCAGACTTGCTGTTCATATGGAATCAACCAATTCATACAGAATTGTCCAGTCACCCCTTGATCTTCAGTTGAATATGTACCCATTAGAGATGATTCCTTTTGGACTGACCTCTTTACAGTGAGGTAGAACACCATGCTCACAACCTTTGCTTCACCAGTCCAAGATCAGAAAGACTTTGCAATCAGTGTGCATTCACTGAACTGTAATAGTCTTCATGCATTGGGATTTCCCCAATCCAAATGATTCCCAAAGTCATTCAAAATGTGAGGAATCTGAGTACAGAATAATCTTGATTTCTTCCCTTAAATGTGGGGGGGGGAGCAGTTATGGTGGCTCAGTGCTTAACATGCCAGATTCAAGGGTGTGGGTTTTAATCCAATCACTAGACCAGCCTGTGTCAACTATTGTGTGTGACCTTGGGCATGGCACTCTACTCCAATTGCCTGGGACCTAAATAACCTTATGTTGCTGTGACATAATGCACCAATCCAAACCAAATCCATTAAATGGGAGAAATCTTGGATGAACAACCTCCTGAATGTAGCAGCAGAGATTCATTGAATTATTATGTCCTCTTCATGCCTGCAGAAAATCACACATGCAAGCTTTCTGTTCCAACCCAGAAATGCTGAACCTGTTTGCTTGGTTCATATAAAGAAACTATCTGACAGAAACACTTGCCTTATAGGAATCTGCTTCAGCTGGATGTGCAGGAGTGATATGTTTTACTTCCCACCAAGTCCCTTCATGGATCTGTGATATACTGTGCCCATATCTCAAATAAGTCTCAGAGCAACTTTACATATGTTAGGAGACTGGAGCCAGGGCCTTCTTCATGGTAAGGGGATGTAACTCACTTCACATTTAATCTGTTCATGTAACAATATTATGATCAGTATATGTTATTGTACACAAAACAAGTTTTGGAATAAGCTGTGTTTCTCCAATTATACTTACCTGATCTTCATGTAGACACCCTCTCCCATGCCCTTCCCATAGTTACATCTCTGGAAGATCACTTTGTCCAAGGAAACACTTCAGTTGTCTGACTTTCTCTGTAACCACATGATGGTTGAGTGCTTTTGTTGAAACAAGTCAAAAGAGGTGGTTAATATCTTTTTCTGTTTAGGGGAATGATTTCTAACATATTATGATTGGAAGCATCACAGAAAAAACATTTTATTCCAAATATTTGTCTCTAAATTAATTGTTTATAACAACCACAAAATCCATTATATTGGTATCCCACAAGAAAGTGATTTCACATTTTTACGATAAGCTTACCAAAGTTTTTCAAGTAAACTAGTTTTTTTCAGAAGTATTTGAAGCAAGGTAAAAATAAAAATTCTTGTAATGGCAAACTTAATTACTTAAAGACATATATCTTTTCATTCCTTGACAGCATTTTACTCATGTTCAACTTGAATTTAAATTTCAATAATGAGTTAATTTAATGCCATCTACACCACATATGACATTTTCCAATTCTTTTATTTACCTCCCACCATTCTTTATTAATTTTATTGTATACGTCTTGGACTCTTTGGTAGTTAACAAGACCCCATATTTTAAAAACTTTTAATGTATACATTGTGGGACTTATTAGTAGTGAACCAGAACCCATATTTTCAATACTTTCTGAGTAATATTCTTATAATATTTTGATGGTATGGTCCCAGGCTAAATATTTCCTTACATTTCAACCATACAGTCATAGGCCCAATATTCTTTCAATGTTTTGACAATATTGTCCTAAGCCCAGTATTCTTTCATTTTGACAGTATCGTCCTAGGCCTATTATTCTTACAACATTTTGACAGTATGGTCCTAAGCCCAATATTCTTATTCTTTGACAATATAGTCAAAAGTTCAAGTAATCTCCCAACATTTGGACAGTATGGTCCTAGGCCCAATATTCTTATGCTTTGACAGTATAGTCAAAAGTTCAAGTAATCTCCCAACATTTGGACAGTATGGTCCTAGGCCCAATATTCTTATTCTTTGACAATATAGTCAAAAGTTCAAGTAATCTCCCAACATTTGGACAGTATGGTCCTAGGCCCAATATTCTTATGCTTTGACAGTATAGTCAAAAGTTCAAGTAATCTCCCAACATTTGGACAGTATGGTCCTAGGCCCAATATTCTTATTCTTTGACAATATAGTCAAAAGTTCAAGTAATCTCCCAACATTTGGACAGTATGGTCCTAGGCCCAATATTCTTATGCTTTGACAGTATAGTCAAAAGTTCAAGTAATCTCCCAACATTTGGACAGTATGGTCCTAGGCCCAATATTCTTATTCTTTGACAATATAGTCAAAAGTTCAAGTAATCTCCCAACATTTGGACAGTATGGTCCTAGGCCCAATATTCTTATGCTTTGACAGTATAGTCAAAAGTTCAAGTAATCTCCCAACATTTTCGACAGTATGGTCCTAGGCCCAGTATTCTTATGCTTTGACAGTATAGTCAAAAGTTCAAGTAATCTCCCAACATTTGGACAGTATGGTCCTAGGCCCAATATTCTTATTCTTTGACAATATAGTCAAAAGTTCAAGTAATCTCCCAACATTTGGACAGTATGGTCCTAGGCCCAATATTCTTATTCTTTGACAATATAGTCAAAAGTTCAAGTAATCTCCCAACATTTGGACAGTATGGTCCTAAGCCCAATATTCTTATTCTTTGACAGTATAGTCAAAAGTTCAAGTAATCTCCCAACATTTGGACAGTATGGTCCTAGGCCCAATATTCTTATTCTTTGACACTATAGTCAAAAGTTCAAGTAATCTCCCAACATTTGGACAGTATGGTCCTAGGCCCAATATTCTTATTCTTTGACAATATAGTCAAAAGTTCAAGTAATCTCCCAACATTTGGACAGTATGGTCCTAGGCCCAATATTCTTATGCTTTGACAGTATAGTCAAAAGTTCAAGTAATCTCCCAACATTTGGACAGTATGGTCCTAGGCCCAATATTCTTATTCTTTGACAATATAGTCAAAAGTTCAAGTAATCTCCCAACATTTGGACAGTATGGTCCTAGGCCCAATATTCTTATGCTTTGACAGTATAGTCAAAAGTTCAAGTAATCTCCCAACATTTTCGACAGTATGGTCCTAGGCCCAGTATTCTTATGCTTTGACAGTATAGTCAAAAGTTCAAGTAATCTCCCAACATTAGGACAGTATGGTCCTAGGCCCAATATTCTTATTCTTTGACAATATAGTCAAAAGTTCAAGTAATCTCCCAACATTTTGACAGTATGGTCCTAAGCCCAATATTTTTATGCTTTGACAGTATAGTCAAAAGTTCAAGTAATCTCCCAACATTTGGACAGTATGGTCCTAGGCCCAATATTCTTATTCTTTGACAATATAGTCAAAAGTTCAAGTAATCTCCCAACATTTGGACAGTATGGTCCTAGGCCCAATATTCTTATTCTTTGACAATATAGTCAAAAGTTCAAGTAATCTCCCAACATTTGGACAGTATGGTCCTAGGCCCAATATTCTTATTCTTTGACAATATAGTCAAAAGTTCAAGTAATCTCCCAACATTTGGACAGTATGGTCCTAGGCCCAATATTCTTATTCTTTGACAATATAGTCAAAAGTTCAAGTAATCTCCCAACATTTGGACAGTATGGTCCTAGGCCCAATATTCTTATTCTTTGACAATATAGTCAAAAGTTCAAGTAATCTCCCAACATTTGGACAGTATGGTCCTAGGCCCAATATTCTTATGCTTTGACAGTATAGTCAAAAGTTCAAGTAATCTCCCAACATTTGGACAGTATGGTCCTAGGCCCAATATTCTTATGCTTTGACAGTATAGTCAAAAGTTCAAGTAATCTCCCAACATTTGGACAGTATGGTCCTAGGCCCAATATTCTTATGCTTTGACAGTATAGTCAAAAGTTCAAGTAATCTCCCAACATTTGGACAGTACTGACCCAGGTACAGTACTCTAACAACATCTTGACAATATGGTCCCAGTTCCAGCATTCTAATATCATTTTCACAATATAGTCCCAAGTCCAGTAATCTAACAATATTTTGACAATATGGTCCCAGGAACAATATTTATTCAGCATTTTGACAATATGATCCCAGGCACAATATTTATAGAACATTCTTACAATATGGTCCCAGGTCCAGTATTATTACATTTTGACAGTATGGTCCCATGTTAAATATTGTCAAAGCATTTTGACAATATGGTCCCAGGTCCAGGATTTTTATAACATTTTGACAGTATGGTTCCAGGCTCAATATTTTTCTTGCATTGTGACAATATTGTCCCAGGTCCAATATTCTTACAATAATTTGACAGTATGATCCCAAGACCCAATATTGTTACAACATTTTAACAATATTTTCAAAGGCCCAATAATCTTTCCTACATTTTGACAATGTGGTTACAGGCTGAATATTCTTGCAACATTTTGACAATATGGTCCAAGGACCAATATTCTTAAAAGATTTTGACAATATGATCCCAAGCACAATATTCTTAAAACATTTTGATAATATTGTCCCAGGCCTGGTATTCTTAGAACATTTTGACAATATGGTCCCAGGTGTAATATTTTAACAATATGGTCCTAGGTGAAATATTTTGACAATATGGTCCCAGGTGAAATATTTTGACAACATTTGGAGCAAGAAGTTCAAGCTCAGTGTTTTGAACATTGTGATATTCTGTAAAGTTTGATTAGAATACATTTAAAAATGATAGAACTTGCAGAATTTTCATAGGTTCTTGTTTGAACATGCTAAATTTAAATGATTTAGATGTATTCAAAGTACAAAAAACTCTTACTACAATGACTAAGTTTATTTTTGGTCATTTGGTCTTAGGAACGAATCTGTTGTTGTAAAGACCATGCATTCAGTTACGAGGAGTTACCATTCCCATCCTGACATGGTCATCATGTATAAATGAAAAGAATGAGCCAGAAATATAAATCTGTACTTAATACTAAATATTATTTTAATAATATTTGAAATAATGTACATATTTAAAAATAATTTTTAGAGAAATAAAATGTTTACATACAATTATCTGAGATATTCCTGGTACAAAAGAAAGTCAAGCAATGACAGTGTCTTGAAAAGAAATGTAAATAAGTGAAAAATATGCATGTTTGTTAATGAGAAATTCTTGTCAGAGTCAGAAACTTAATATCCCTTTTAAAGATCATTTTCATTATTCAACACATTGTGTCCCATCTGTTTTTTGACAGGACCTAAACATTTCATGAATGTCCTTGTAATGAGAGTTGACTATCAGCATATCTGATTTTAAAATCTAGAGCAATGAGCCTTAGCTTGGATTTTTTTTTTTCATCAATACAAGTGTATGGTTAGAAGAAGAAAATATTAGTGTTTAATTTTGTTTTTAAGCTGGAGTTAGCAGAGCTTGACAAGAAACGATCTGCCTTAAAGAGCAGCTATGAGCCCTCAGACCTGACAGACTACATCTACATCAGTGATGAAGACGTAGATAACTAGACACAAACACTTGAACAGAAAGATTGACTCCAACCGTGAGCATCAAAAATTTAATCAGCATGGATGGCATCCAGCATTACAAAGGCTTTTTTCAGTGAGGAAGCCAGTCAGGAAAAAAAATACAAATGCCGTGCCTTTTAATTGTTGGTGAGGAATAATTGAAAATGGAAAAAATTATTTCCACCCCAACCCACCACCCAAAAAATCAAGAATGGTGTAAAGTGCAACTAAAGACATACTGAACAAATAGGAGAATGGCATGACAAGATTGGTAATAATATTTGTGTATGGAGGCAAATAATATCTGTTTGTACATGGTATGAATGATAAATAATTCCAGAATGCTTGGCATTTACTCATAGTAATTAAACAACATTGTAAAAGAAGTGTAGTTTTGACAGTGTGGTGCTGTAAATAAGACATGTTGTTGAGCATGGAGAAAGGAGGCGCCTCTACTGTCATTTGCCTTAAATAATCATACATAAATAGGCCTGTACAACCTTTGTTTTAAGAACAAGTGACTTAAAAACAGGATCAGAGAGTGAGGTACAAGTACTAAGGCTTGCAAATGGCAGTGGCAACATCATATCAGAAATTTAGATTTATTGTTGATATCTTTATAAGTTATGTAGGGTTGCTGATCACTAGGCTTGCAGGCAAGAAATTGCATTGCACATTTGCAACTAGTCATAGTATTGAAAACGCTCATGCTATGCCTTAATAGTGTCTTGATCAAACTTGTTATCTAGTATCTGTGGCTTCAGCAGATACTTTAATATTGCCTTGATAAACCTTGTTATCTAGTGTCAGTGGCTTTAACAAATACTTTTATATTGTCTTGATAAAACTTATTATCTTGTATTTGTGATTACAGCAGATGTTTTAATATTGCCTTCATAAACCTTGTTATCTAGTGTCTGTGGCTTCAACAAAAACTTTAATTTTGCCTTGATAAAACTTAGTATTCAGTGTCTGTGATTACAGTAGATGTTTTAATATTGCCTTCATAAACCTTGTTATCTAGAGTCTGGCTTCAGCAGATACTTTTATATTCCCTTGATAAACCTTATTATCTAGTATTTGTGATTACAGCAGATGCTTTAATATTGCCTTCATAAACCTTGTTATCTAGTGTCTGTGGCTTCAGCAGATACTTTTATATTGCCTTCATAAACCTTGTTATTGCCTTGATAAAACTTATTATTCAGTGTCTGTGAATACAGATGTTTTAATATTGCCTTCATAAACCTTGTTATCTAGTATCTGTGGCTTCAGCAGATACTTTTATATTGCCTTGATAAAACTTATTTGGTGTCTGTGATTACAGCAGATGTTTTAATATTGTCTTCATAAACCTTGTTATCTAGTATCTGTGGCTTCAGCAGATACTTTTATATTGCCTTGATAAACCTTGTTATCTAGTGTCTGTGCTTCAACAAATACTTTAATTTTGCCTTGATAAAACTTATTCGGTGTCTGATTACAGCAGATGTTTTAATATTGTCTTCATAAACCTTGTTATCTAGTATATGTGGCTTCAGCAGATACTTTTATATTGCCTTGATAAACCTTATTATCTAGTCTTTGTGATTACAGCAGATGTTTTAATATTGCCTTCATAAACCTTGTTATCTAGTGTCTGTGGCTTCAACAAATACTTTAATTTTGCCTTGATAAAACTTATTTGGTGTCTGTGATTACAGCAGATGTTTTAATATTGCCTTCATAAACCTTGTTATCTAGTATCTGTGGCTTCAGCAGATACTTTTATATTGCCTTGATAAACTTTGTTATCAAGTGTCTGTGACAACAACAATTATTAACAGCAATTTTTGTGTACTTTTTTCATTAGTACAAGATCCAAATTCCTAATAAAGACAATAATAACAAAATATAAAAGTCTGAACTTCAGATAGTACTATTTTTCACATTCCACCATGTATATGCTCATGTTTTCCAATGTAGAACAACACTGAGAAATATATCACTCTTTCATTATGTCACTGCTGTCTTTCATCACATGACCTTCTGCAGCAAACATAGTGTGCACAGACAGGGAAAACTCAGATTTATCGCTCAAATACATTCCACAATGACATTATGGCTGAGAATAGCTCCACTACCTCTCTAATACAACATTTCCCAAGGACAAAAATTGTGTCTTTCTTGTTTGTTTACCATGTAGGCAAATGGACAAAACTTTTACCCATTACATCGCTTTTGCCTCCATTAAGTTTAGGCTCTCAATCTGCACAAGTAACATCAATACAGTAGATGAAAGAGGCACGTATGAAGAGTATGACACAAATTAAATTTTAGTATTTTACTGAAAGGTACATACTCTTAGAAATTAAACTTGCTCTGGGTATCAGCTGGATGAGGTTTGGGGCTAAGCTTTCCCTCCAACTGTTCTAATTCTAAGAATCATTCAGAAAGTCAGGGACCAGAATTACAAAGTCATTCTGGGAACCCCACTCAGATAGGACAAGTCTTGGGTGAACAATCAGCTTGAAATGGCAATAGACATCCCCAAGAAGATCTCATCAAAATTCATTCTGCTCCAAACAACCCTGCTCTCAGGTTTCATCTCTGCAAAGAAAGGCTTTGTTACCTCTGGATTTTGTCAGGGTAGCCTTGCATAGGAAGAAGTTTCAACCTTCAGTCATAAAGAGAATCTCATGAGCTAGAAGGCCTTCCACTTTGAAAATCTATGAAGGGAAGTGGTTGGTATTCAGGGAGTCCTGCAAAGATGACATTGTCTGTTTGAGAGATGGCAAACTTTTTTCTGGCCTTTTGAGGAGGAACAACTAGCTCCAGTTACAATCTGTGGATAATACTCAATGACTATTAAAACATTCAGCATCATGATAATACTCGATGACTATTGAAACATTCAGGCATCATGATAGAGTGAATATAGGTCCAGACAATAATTTGTTATACTTGATGACAATCTTTGACTTGAATAGGCCTAAATTACTCACCCTTTTTCATGGGTCTTGATTTGACTCAAGTCATAGGAGCATAGCTGCCAACCCTCATGATTTTGGCATGAATTTCATGACTTTCTACAATGATTCACAGATTCACGCCACATGCAAAAAATCACAAATTCCCCAATTCTCAGTTATTTAAACTTTACCATTAAGTGCTAGTCATGATATCTGCAGTTGCTGTTAGTCGCGATATTAGTAGAACTGTAGCCGATTCATACAGTTGGACCTGTAGCAAGTATTTTAGCATAATTTAATCTATATATATGAGTAGTTTTACAAATGCTTTTGAAAGAAACCAAGGCCAAACTGGAACTTTTCTCCGGGTATGCACTGCCAACACTGATTTGAATTACCGTTTGGCATTGCATCTTGAAAACATCTTCACCACCAAGGAAAAAGAAATGTGTTGCACAGAAAGTGAAGTTTAGTTTGGAATATACAAAAAATTGGTCATGCATTCAGACATCAGATACCGATATACATCATGTGTTTTGCACACAGTGTGCCACAAATTTTAGCATCGGGCAAGGTGGCAGAGACGATGTGAGGAAGCACATTGTTAACAAAAAGCACATAGAGGTTGCGAAACTACATGAAGACAGCTTTTTTGAGTGTTGGAATTTTTTAGATTGAAAGATTAGCATATATCATAATTTGCTTGAGTTCACAGTTTTCCGTGCATGCGCCGACACCACTAATCATTCACCGTTTGACATTTCATCTTTTGGATTAATACCATTTCTTAATTAAGCTACACTGCAGTTAAAGAAATTTCACCTCCAAGGAAAAAGATTTGTATTCCACAAAAAGTGAAGTATAGATTGGAGTACACGAAAATTTGGCCTAGCATTCAGCCATCAAACATCGATGTACAACATGCTTTTCACACAGTAGTGTGCCGCAGATTTTACAATTGGGAATGTGCACAAAGGCTGGTATTGTTGCTTACAATTTACCTGTCATACATGTACCATATAGTAATATTATTATATAAATTGTAAGCAACGATACGAGCCCTTGTGCACACTGCTATAGCACCCCCAGCAGATTTCAGTTTTTGAGTGCTTTAAGCCACCTACTCAAGTCCAGCATGCAACCAATGCTGAAACATTGTTAGCTTTCTTGTTGAACATAAGCAGTCTTTCTCAGTTGGAGATCAGCAACAGTAACAGTAAAAGATTATTTCCTCTTGTGAGGAAAAATAAGATAAACTTTAGTGCCTCCTTAGGTGCTGAAAATTTGTAACAATTTTAGTCACCAAGATATACCAGCAGGCAAGAAGCCTCAACTGTTTTGAAAACAAATGTACCATAATCTGATTGAGGAAGTTCAAGACTGCCACAGCAATATATCATGACAAATAGTGTAAAGTTTTTGTATATCAGTAAATTTGGCTGCAAATAAAGTAGTACGTGTAATCAGTGTAAATAATAAGTTAGTTTTATTTTGGGATTTTTATATAATGCTGCAGTACTGACCATTGAAGTGGATGGAGTTAGTGTCATATAATTTTTCACTAATTGTATTCAAAATTCACTAATTGTTATCCCACTTTTCACTAATTGTGAGTCTGGAGGGTTGGCAGCTCTGTAGGAAACTGAACCCTTTGCCAGAGCCTTTTTGAAGTTGCTATCTCACAAGACATGATTTCTGATAGTGCTAGCGTAGCAGACAGGGTAAGTGAGTTGTACACCCTTTCAATGGACCTGAACTATCTTCAGTTCAGATTGGATAGTTCCTTGGTGTTAACAGTGCAACCAAACATCATTGTAAAAAAAAAACAGTTGCCATCTGGAGGGGGGAGCTTTCAAAAGGTAATTTTCCAAGTTCTCTCCTCTACTGATGCGTTGAGAGAGGCAGCTATGAAATAGAGTCCATGCTTTCAAATTTTGTATGAAACACATTGAGCTGTGGGCTCCGAAAATTTTTAGCTGCTCAGAAATGCTGGAAAAGACAATATAAACCCTCAAGATTAGACCTCCTCACTGCAGTGAGTAATATGCTTGGTGTATTCTGAATTATCACGGGACCAGGTACACCTCATGAGAATTGCTGCTTATGTGATTAAAACAATCTGAGTCTCACATTCAAATGCAGTCTTTCGACTTGTTCTATGACAGTAGCTATTGAATGACCTTCAACTGTTAACTTTCTCAGTCTATTAGTCTTTGAGTTTGGTGGATCAAGTCCCTTTTCAGGTTGAAACAACCTCCTCATGGACATGGGTTAAGCACATTCACTTTATTTACCAAGTTATTTTTGCTCCATAAGGGAAAAATGTTCTTTTCTTCTTATCCGAGTGTTGAGGTCATGGGTCAAATGACCATCATTTGTGCTACTATCATGTTAGAAGAACAGTTTATTCTTCTCATAATGAATTCAGACATTCTTCCTGCGAAGTAGGCCATTGGTAGTTTTTGGATGCTCAAGCATTTCATCATCCTCTTATCCAATTGCCCTAACATTAATGTGATTGTATAACTTATTCCTAGGCATATATTTTAGTGAATTATATTTTTATGACAATATATTTACCCAGACTCATTACTAGCAATCCCTTCCATTCTGCACCCCCCCCCCCCCCAGCAAGCATCTTGTTTGATGTATCATTTAGATTAAGCTGTCACAACCTAGCATGGGCAAGAATTTCTTTAATTTGTTTATATATTCACCATGAAAGATGAAATTTTTGTCCTTCTGGAATTGCTGGATTCAGTATAAAGCTATATTCCTAACATTAATGTGGTTAGATAGGTATTCTCAGTGGAACATAACTTGCACACAAAAAAATTGCTTTCTATCATCATTTGAGCAATCTTTTCACAATAATCAAGATAAACATTTTTTGGAATTCATATATTGCCTATGATAAACAGTGGTTGAAATTACCATCTATACTCACTTATAAGTCGAGTCAAACTACAAACAACAAAGATCTTCATCTGCCATAACATAATGTGTCTGCAGATCAGGATCTATGTTGTTTGTTCTACTGATTACTCCAAACAAACTGCACAGACATAGATCTGCTGGTGCATTATGCAACAGCAGATCTGGGTCTGTGCAGTTTGCAGTTGGTTCATCTTATAAGTGAGTATCGATGGTAGTGTCCTGCAAATAGGGCGTTTTTCCCTCATCATCCTAGCAAAATGCAAATGTCTCTGTAATCCAGTTATGAGTCAGAAAACCCCTTGTTGTTATTGTTACTTTCAAAACTTTATATTATCAAGATTATTAATCAAAGGAAGATCAATTCTAGATCAAAGCTGAAGCAAGGATTATATCATTAATTTTTGTCTGCTTGATTAATCTTTGGGATAAGAATTTATTTTTTTACCTGTTCACATTTGTATCATTATGGAAGTTGTCTTTAGTACACAAGTCAGGAAGTCATGTTAGCATCAGACTCCTAGTCCAAGGGTCGCGGGTTCGATACCAGCCCAAACTCATTTATTAAGAAGTACAGCATTATATTTGTGTAGCCATTAGTGCATTATTTGTTCAAGCATTTTCTGTGGATATGAATCTACTTCAGGATAGATTAAAATTGTTTAAATGAAATTTCTCAAGAGTATGTTTTTTACAGAAGTTTTCTGTGTACAGAAATTATATTTGAGAAACAAAAATATTTGACTTAGCATACCAAGTACAGTAACTTGTAAATTCATAAACTATGATAATCTGATATTGATACATTTCAAAAGCAAATTACAAGCAACAGATATCTTGAATGTTTTTTCTCCTTTATATTAAATTTAAATTTATTGTTGTACCAGAGTCATTTGAAAATATTAAAAAGCATGCATATGTAACAATCAGCTTTTCACAACAGTTACAAGCATAAAAGAAATCACTGGATAAATGTTAAAAGTGTTTCTAATCATTTAGTGGTAATCCAGATAAGTAACAATTATAGTAGAAATGTTTGAAAAATTATTATGTAATGTTTATGAGAGCTGTGCAATCATTTGTTGTTTTATGTTGTAATATTATTGTTTCCCGTTGTTATCAGAATTATATGTATACCTTTTCATATTATTTTTGTGTGCAGTGTTTTAAACATAGCCAGAAATGGAGGTGTCAAAAGATAGCAAAGCTAATCAGCACATATTTATACAGGAAAAAGATTTTTGTACTTCAAAATATGCCAGATGGTTGTACTAAGAACTGATGAACACAAACCAAGTGGTTGATAGTCACATTCTTTTCTTTGAGGTGGTAATGATTTGCTATACTTCTAAGGATGTATGCTCACATCCAGTTTGATGACTGTACAAGGAAAATTGTCCTAAGGATGCATGAATATATGTATATCAAGGATCACGATTTTATAGTCAGACTTAGAAACTCACATGAACTTGAAAAGTTTCTCATGATCATTTGAGCATGAAAAGCACATCTTGGCAGCCTAATTTTGGTATGTTACTTACCATCTTGACCATATAAGCAACAGTGTCCAAGAAACTAATGTAAACATGTCCAAGAATCATACATGACCAATGGGGTGCAATAAATAGGCCACAGTGATGGTGGTGTAGCATGCCTCAGGTTGTATGCATCTATAAAATTTCATGACTGTACAATTAATAGTGACCATAAAACTGAGCTGAAAATTAAATATGTCATCATGATCAGTGGCATGTGAAAAGTAGGTCACAGTGGCCTATTTTGGTATGGTAGCTTTGTGGATGCATGCACAGATCTATTTTCATGACTGTTCCAATAATGTCATCGCAAAAGCTGACATAAAGCATGAAGTATACATGTACATTGTGTTGTTGAATTTTGAGAGGAGTACTTTGGGACATAAAGCATAAAGTATACATGTACATTGTGTTGTTGAATTTTGAGAGGAGTACTTTGGGACATAAAGCATGAAGTATACATGTACATTGTGTTGTTGAATTTTGAGAGGAGTACTTTGGGACATAAAGCATGAAGTATACATGTACATTGTGTTGTTGAATTTTGAGAGGAGTACTTTGGGACATAAAGCATGAAGTATACATGTACATTGTGTTGTTGAATTTTGAGAGGAGTACTTTGGGACATAAAGCATGAAGTATACATGTACATTGTGTTGTTGAATTTTGAGAGGAGTACTTTGGGACATAAAGCATGAAGTATACATGTACATTGTGTTGTTGAATTTTGAGAGGAGTACTTTGGGACATAAAGCATGAAGTATACATGTACATTGTGTTGTTGAATTTTGAGAGGAGTACTTTGGGACATAAAGCATGAAGTATACATGTACATTGTGTTGTTGAATTTTGAGAGGAGTACTTTGGGACATAAAGCATGAAGTATACATGTACATTGTGTTGTTGAATTTTGAGAGGAGTACTTTGGGACATAAAGCATGAAGTATACATGTACATTGTGTTGTTGAATTTTGAGAGGAGTACTTTGGGAAGTTTGGTAATACTCATCATAACCTTACTCATTTCACTTTTAGTATTGATGTACAATACTACTTTTTACTTATTTTTATCTTGTTTTTTATCAAAAGCCAATTTTTTCTTTGTTTATGTCCTTATGTACATAGGTTGATATACATTATGTAGTAACACTTGCATAGTTAATCTTGTTCAAAACTTTCTCTTGTGTTTTCAGTTCTGTACAAAATATTAGGCTACTTCAGTGGTCATTTCGTTTTCTTGAAAACTTTCTGGCACCCATAGGGATCCCGCCCATTTTTATGTCCCATTACGACAGTGGTACGGGAACATAGTGCTATCCTTGTCTGTTCATCCATCCATCCATCACAAATTTGTTTAGGTAGGAGCTCATTCAAGACACTGTGGATGGGCATCTGCATTTCATGAACACTCATCTGGTTTTATTATAAATGTTTTATACATCACTGTGGGTCAAGTGTTTCACTATGTTAGGGCTATACAACTCTCATCTATGAACAGTGCTTTACATGAACTTCACAGCACACTGTATTAAATTGGGCAATTTTGGTTGGCCCAACTTTAGCAGCAGGTCAACAGAGTGATCTGTCCACCCACACACACTATATTAAATTGGGATATTCTGAACTTAAGTTTTTTTTTTTCAAGTGTAACTTAACAGAAGCATGAGATATTAATCTGCACACTCCTACTTAGTGTATTAAATTGGACCATTCCTAAATGCTGCATTAAATTGGACCATTCACACATACACCACTCCCTCAATAACTTGTGCCCTGATAACTTATGTACCCACTTATAACGCAGGGTCAGGCATGGATCCCATTTTTTAAACCAGAAATTACCCCAAATTCTGATCCCTATTTGTTGAACCTGAAGAAAATTCTGATCAAAATTGGTAACGGAAACTTTGATGAATCGCTCATTTTATCGTCAAAAACGGTAGAAAGGACCAGGAAATTTTATTCTGCACTATGAAACATCAAATTTAAAAATAGGTTATACAATTTTTTACGTTTTCTTTCAAAATGGCATTCCTTGTACACCGCATTTAACGATATGTAAGGAAATTTTGATCAATGAAAATGTCACTTATGCCGAGTGGAGGCAGTACTTTAATAAATAAATACAAATTAAATAATATTTTTATCAACCGAAATTTGTGTTCTAGTTCTATCTTTTAGTTTCTTTTAAGTGTAATCGCATAAATGCAATGTGTCCTCTTGTAATTAACTGTAAAATGCGTCAATCTACTGTAACAGCTATGTCCGCGAGTGTTTCTCTGAGAACCTAATTAAGTGCCAACCGTGTTTTCATAACTGACTTTGGGAATTTTTGTTGTATTTTTGCACTGAATTAAAAGCTGGCCTCCTTTGTATTATAACGTTAATTATGTCTTTTGAATCATGTAAAGGAGGTGGAATAAAGGAAAAGTTAAAAGGCATGAAAAAATCCTACAAACTTAAAATCTAGCAGCTCTGGTCGTATGTCGGGTGAACTCACTTCATTGGATCAATTGAACACTTATAAATGTTATTGTGTATGTAACATAAACTACCTTAAATTAACAGACTCTTTCGTAACTGTGATCAAAGATAACAAGGCAGCCAAGTGAAATGAATACTTTGTAAAATAAAGAGCTTGATTTCACAGATACGGACCATTGTGGGCAAGCGAGTTTCAGAGAATTCTTGAACTGGCACTTAGAGATATCCTCAAGGATGATAAGAAGTTTCATTATAACATCCAATGAAATCACGACATCAATATTGTACTAATTGAACAATAAAAAAATTGTCTCATGAAATAAATGTTGTGTGTTTTTAAGAAAAGGAATCTTGTTTGGTGGTGTATCAACAGTTAGTCTAGTTCCCTGCTCTGTGGACTCCTGATTTGGCAGGATAAAATTAAACACCACTATGGGAACCAGACTCATCAAGAAAACAAAAAGCAGTGACGAAATACACAGATTTTTCGTGTGATAGTTGTTGAAACAATCTTTCATATGTTGGACACTTTGAAAATAAAATTTATTTAAACAGAATAACGAACAACTTCATTAGAAAAAGCATGTTATTAAAAATTATTATTGACTTGATTGTAAAATAGGGATTCAGTAGATAAACAGTCCAGTTCCCTAATGCTGCTCTCCCCCCCCCCCCCATGGTTTTCTCAATGTCAAAGCTATTTTTCTCTCTCAAATTTTGGAGGTCCCTTGGTAACTCATGCCTCACTAATAGTGTGGTCTATGTTTGTGGACCCCATTGTGCGCATGTTATCGAGGAAGAGGTGTACTGTATTAAATTGGACCATTCCTACATACATGTACTGAATTAAATTGGACCATTCTTCGAATCTCACTTAGCAGCAGTTTAACATAAAAATTGGTCCATTCCACACTCTGTATTAAACTGGGCCATTCCCACAACTGTTTTAAACTGAGCCATTCCCACACACTGTATTAAATTGGGCCCTTCTCACACAATTAAATTGGGCCATTCACACACACACTATTAAAATGGGCCTTTCCCATACACTGTATTAAATTGGGCCTTTCTCACACAATTGGGCCATTCACACAATGTATTAAACTGGGCCTTTCCCATACACTGTATTAAATTGGGCCTTTCTCACACAATTGGGCCATTCACACAATGTATTAAATTGGGCCTTTCCCATAAACTATTAAATTGGGCCATTCCCACACACTGTATTAAATTGGGCCTTTCCTACACTGTACTAATTTGGGCCATTCTGACCTCCAGTTATTTGTTTGGGCCAACTTAGCAGTTCAGCAAATCAATCTGTCTGTCCACACCCTTGATTAACATTAAAGTTGTCCATATTAAACTAAATGTTAAAATCTTTTATTGTCTGACTAGATATTAAGGAGGGCATCTCTTGTTTATTAGTCTGTCTATCCTATTTTATTCCCACATGTTTTTATTTAGTTTCATCAAACATTTCATATAAACTTCGGGGTATGCTACTTTGTATTGACAAAATTTCAGATCAATTTTGATCCTCAGCATTCTTTAGTTATGGAAATATAGCTTCTGGTTGTCAGAGAAGCTATATTTTGTTTCCTTTAAATAATTCTGTTCATTTCCATTGAACTGAAACAGATTTGGATTGTGCATCTATTTATTGACATTATGTCACATGATGAGCACTCTGTGCCCTTATTTGATGAAGCTATGACCTAACCATGAACCATACTGGCTTTATTTATTGAAAAGATCCTGGGTGACTTTAATGGCCAGGATATAGTGTCATTTAGTGGAGTTATGGCCCCTGGTCATACTCACTTTTACTAAATGTGAACTCAAGTTCTTTTAATACCCACTGTGATCATTCAACAGACATGGTTTCATCTTTTTCTTTTGATTCACTAGAAATCAGTGTGAAACTGTATGTTAACAAGTTCGTGGTAATTATTCTGCATCTTCACAAGAAACCCTAATCTAGTCAAAAATAGTCAAAATACCTCACAATTTAGATTTAGCACTCTTATTCCAAGTTGTTTTAAACTTGTTACTTGCAGTCTTACAGAATTTCTCACATGATAACCCCAGGGATCTAAAGTAATAAATTTGTCACAAACTTGGGCATGACCTTATCATTAGACAAGGATATACCAAGTAAATCATTTTTTAAAGGGGGTGTTTATTCAGCAATGGGAAGGGGATTTATCATCAAGCATGGACCATCACTGGATAAATATGGCAGCTTGATGACTTATATTTTCAACCTTTAACATCATGGAGTTAATGCTTGTGTTGAGCATTTAATATCATAAACTGCAGGGATGCAGTATTCTTTTGATTACCGGTATATGGACTCCAAGTTAGAATTGATCCCGATGTCAACACATATGCATTTAATGTGCACCTGGGCTTAGATATCATCAGTTGTAACTTGTATATGTAACTGTCCATCAAACTGACATTATTATTTAGACATGTTTGTACCTATCATCACTTAAGATATCTTTAATTTTTGTATGTGCATCTGTTTATATGGGATGAAATTTTGTAACTGTTGTTACTGGCATTGTTATATTTTATATTTTCAGGACCTTATTGCTCTTGTAAGAGCATTTTATGGTTTACACTTGCCACTAATTTATTTTGCATTCATATGCAAGATTGTTCTCTCTAAAGTTTTCAATAAGATTCACAGGTGTGAAATTTCATCAGGTCAGGTCTGTTGTGTCTTTTACTTACAAATGAATAAAGACTCCTGGGTCAGTCAGTACACAAAGTACTGTAGTCCAAATACCAACTATTGTCAGTAAACAGAATCAGCTACTTTACAGTAAACCCGTTTTTCATATATGCTGCATTCCTGAGAAACCTCACTTACTTCAGTTTGTTTGACTTGAATCCATCCATCGGAAAGGCCAAACCTTCATTGCAATCAAACACATAAAAAATTGTGGTTCCTGCTTGGTAACCCATGCTGTCACTTGCATGAATGCAAATTACATACCTCAAGTGCTTATTATTCTGCCTGGGTGTAAATATTAATTAGCATAAATATGAGATGCGGATTAGTCAGATTTGCTTAAATCAGGAGTTTACTTTATTCTTTTAAGACATCTGCAGTAAAAATGTCCAATTAATTGTTCTCTTTTGTGTCAAATGTAATCTATTGAACATAGTAAATTTTATATATATATTTATTAAGATCTATGTACTAGTCCTTACTGACATAATATTCAGTGTTAACTTGCTGACAATATTCAGTGTTAATTTAAATTTGATTTTAGTTTTAGCATTTTAATATAGTTACAGAAAATGACTTGAAGATTGAACTTTATATTGAAGAAATCCGTGTTTATTTTTGCAGTTGTTTTTGAATAAACAAATTATATTATATCACTGCAGTTTGTTACACATTATTACAAAATACAGTAAATCATCAATTAACCAGATCCATTGGGAAACATAGATTTTGTCAAGATAATTGGTTGTCCAGATGATCGAATGAAAGTATCTGGAAATATTGGTTTGACAGTCATATATTTGTCTGTAACAGTACTTAAGTAAACATTGTTTTTGGGACATTTGATATGTTTTAGAGCAGAAAAAGCAAAAGTATATAAAAGTAATTATTATATGCTCATTTTTGTCTCGTTCACTTTACATTGTCAGAACTGTACAATATTGTATGATATTGCACTCATGTGCACTTCGTATTGCACTCGTGCATGACACATGTGCCCAATAGTGCATTAGGAACTACTTTGTAAACAAATCTTGTACACTTACATAGTAGATACTTTACGTTTTGGTTGATTAAATTTGTTTCTGAATGAACTGAACCAGATGTTTCGTGGACTGCCACATACCAGCTGCTTTGCCACATTCTACATCAATTTTTTTTACACAATGTTTCAGATTTAGGCTAGCACCAGATGCCAGACAGGTCATACAATTTCTGGGTCCCTGCAAATAACATGCAAATGACAAGGCATAAACTCTCTTCTTTTGCTGGTAATAAGAATGGCAAAAATATCCTTGTGGTTTTACATCCTGAATTTCCTCAAAATGTACTTTTTTAGTTCTGCAAATCTGAACTACATGAGCCATGTCATGGGTTCTCAAGCTTGATTACACATTTCGAAATTGTACTGTAATTTCAACTATATTCCAAGTGCAATTACATCTTCTTTACTGCACTCAAAATGAAATAAACATTTTATTCCATAGCATCTTTTAGATAATTGCAATTGAAAGACTTCATATTTTTTCCACATTATGATTTCAAACATTCAATGACAGAAACATGCTTGCAGATGTCAACACGCTATTCCCTCGCTGCTGAAATCCAATGTACTTCATGTAAAATTAACACAGATAAATCCAGTCATTATCACGACATTCAGCAGAATTGACAAAAAATATCAAAATCTATTCATTCCAGACTAAATGGAAATGTTGTTGCAATGCACATTCATTCACAATATGAAGCTAAATCTCAGTCTGAAGTAGACCAAAATGCCATTTTCTTTTGAAAGTTATGTCTAGCACAATTAAGTTCAAATTTATCTGGGTGGAGTTATGTGTGCATTAATAATGCTGTTGTTGTGTACTGATGAATTTGCACTTGTGTATTTAGTTTGGAATACATCATAAATTCAGTTACTTTGTTTCTTGTAGTATATATTTGTTTATATAAATAAGTCTTAGGGAGAATAAGAAATGAGCATATAAAAAAAAGGTTACTGCATTTGTATGGGAAAATATTAACTCGTGTCAGATGGATATTCTGCACTCCCAAGGTCATGCAGTATATCCATCTGAAAAACTCATTCATATTTTCCCATACAAATGCAGTAACCTATAAATATTGTTAGGATACTTTAATACTTCACATATATTAAATCAGATCTCTTTCAGCTGTCCGATATGCAATGATAACACGCAGTTTGTGTAATGAATGGTCACCTTATGTGTGGTTATCAAATCAGATCACTTTCAACTATCCATGATGAAATGAAAACAGGCAGCTTGTGTGATGGATGGTCACCTTGTATGTGATTATCAAATCAGACTTCTTTCAGCTATCCATGATGAAATGAAAACATGCAACAGGCGTGATGGACAGTCACTTTGTGTGGTTATCAAATCAGCTCTCTTTCAGCTATCTGTGATGAAATGATAACATGCAACAGGTGTGATGGATTGTCACTTTATTTCTGGTCTTTTGAACACAAGTTTCAAAGGGTTTCAAACAAGATAAAATCAATTGACAAGGATTGTGTTCACACTTGTGTCAGTAGGTAATTAACTTTTATCACCAATTATGTCATTATATATTGTCATATCAGCATTCACTCAGTAACAATCAGGTATTTTAAAAATTTCTCTTTCCCTCCCAGTCTTCTAATAAATTATTTGTACATTAAAAACATAATTCATTTGTTCATAATACCACTATTACTATAACTATTATAATTGGTCATGTTTGTTTCTGATTTCTCTTGCTTCAAGATCAGCAAATTGGTTTCATTTATGTATTGAAATAAGTGCAAGTTGTGCAGTGCATGGTAGTAGTCGCATTGAGTGGATAATCCAGATGATTGACATTATACTGTATACACCATTCATTTATGCAGGTGAACAAGGTACTTTTGCTGCTCCTGAGAAATGAAGAAAGCTTCAAATTTAATTTTTCTAAGTGTAAAATCAGTAAGTGTCATGGGCAAATAATTTCTTAATTTGAATCAAGGACTTTTGATGGGGACAAATTTTTCAAAAAGTTGATCATACTGTTGTATATCTAAAAGCATTACCAACAATTTTCATTTGTGTTTTAATTCATGGAAATTGTACAAATAAGCAAAAGGAATTAAAACCCCAATGAAATTCTCTGATTCTGCAGTATTCTCATGTCCTTAAAAAATTTGCAACTTTCCTTAAGATAAATTATTAAGCACTGTAGGAATTTAAACAATACCTTTGACTTAATGACAGTACAGTTGAAAGGCAGGTATTCTGTAGAAATGAAACGTGAGCGTCTATCAGTTCCATGCATATATCCACTTTTAGAACCATAGACCTTGCTGACAAAAATTATTTCAGTATGCTGTAGGCAATCCTGTTGACATTCCTTTTCAACTGAAGAAATGCAAACTGCATGCATCTCTTCCTAAAACTTTGACATTGTAAATTCTAATGACCAATGCTATTTCTGGCTAGGTGTGAGTCATTATGTAATCACAGTTGCACCAAACTGTTGGATCATTCAATTTACATATCTTGACAATTTGGTGACTGCCACTGTATAAAACATACAAACTAGGTTGATCAGTCAGCTTTGCTAGGAATTTATCTTGTTTTATTAAAACTTTAAAACAGGAAAAGTGATGCTGTAAACTTAATATAACATAACATACCAGCTGTTTCTATTTTACACGGCTACACTTGTGGTCATTTAATGTATGAAAAGTACTGTTTAAGAGCTGCCCGTTACAACTGCAGCCTGAAATAATTTTTAAAAAAACATATGACAATAAAATGTTATGCCCTTATACCAAAATCAGATCACTCATTCCACTGTAGAGTGAAGATCATGGGCATCAGATCACTCATTCCAATGTAGAGTGAAGATCACAGGCATCAGATCACTCATTTCAATGTAGAGTGAAGATCACAGGCATCAGATCACTCATTCCAATGTAGAGTGAAGATTACAGGCATCAGATCACTCATTCCAATGTAGAGTGAAGATCATAGGCATCAGATCACTCATTCAAATATAGTGAAGATCACAGGCATCAGATCACTCATTTCAGTATAGAGTGAAGATCACAGGCATCAGATCACTCATTCCAATGTAGAGTGATGATCACAGTCATCATAACACTCATTCCAATGTAGAGTGAAGCTCACAGGCATAAGATCACTCATTCCAATGTAGAGTGAAGATCACAGGCATCAGAACACTCATTCCAGAGTAGAGTGAAGAGCATATGCATCATATCACTCATTCCAATGTAGAGTGAAGATCAGATAAATCATATCACTCATTCCAATGTAGAGTGAAGATCACAGGCATCAGATCACACATTCCAATGTAGAGTGAACAGCACAGACATCAGATCATTCATTCTGACATAGAATGAAGATCATAGGCATCATATGACTCATTCCAATATATAGTGAAGATCACAGGCATCAGAACACTCATTCCAATATAGAGTGAAGATCACAGGCATCATATCACTCATTCCAGTGTAGGGTGAAGATCACACGCATCAAAAAACACTCATTCCAATGTAGAGTGAAGATCAGAGGCATCAGAACATTCATTCCAATGTAGAGTGAAGATCATAGGCATCAGATCATTCATTCCAATATAGAGTGAAGATAGTAGACATCATATCATTCATTCCAATAAAGAGTGAAGATCATAGGCATCAGATCACTCATTCCAATGTAGAGTGAAGATCACAGGCATCAGAACACTCATTCCAGTGTAGAGTGAACAGCACAGGCATCAGATCACTCATTCTAATATAGAGTGAAGATCATATGCATCAGATCACTCATTCCAATATAGAGTGAAGATCATAGGCACCAGATCACTCATTCCAGTGTAGGGTGAAGATCACACGCATCAAAAAACACTCATTCCAATGTAGAGTGAAGATCAGAGGCATCAGAACATTCATTCCAATGTAGAGTGAAGATCATAGGCATCAGATCATTCATTCCAATATAGAGTGAAGATAGTAGACATCATATCATTCATTCCAATAAAGAGTGAAGATCATAGGCATCAGATCACTCATTCCAATGTAGAGTGAAGATCACAGGCATCAGAACACTCATTCCAGTGTAGAGTGAACAGCACAGGCATCAGATCACTCATTCTAATATAGAGTGAAGATTGCATGCATCAGATCACTAATTCCAATGTAGAATGAAGATCATAGGCATCAGATCACTCATTCCAGTATAAAGATCACGGGCATCAGATCACTCATTCTAATATAGAGTGAAGATCACAGGCATCAGATCACTCATTCTAATATAGAGTGAAGATCACAGGCATCAGATCACTCATTTCAGTATAGAGTGAAGATCATATGCATCAGCTAAATCATTCCAGTGTAGAGCAAAGATCATAGGCATCAGCTCACTCATTCCAATGTAGAGTGAAGATTACAGGCATCAGATCACTCATTCAAATACAGAGTTAAGTATACAGGCATCAGATCACATTTCTAATGTAGAGTGAAGATCATAGGCATCAGATAATCCATTCCAATGTAGAGTGAAGATCATAGGCATCAGATCACACATTCCAATGTAGAATGAAGACCATTGGCATCAGATCACTTATTCCAATGTAGAGTGAAGATCATAGACATCAGATCTCTCATTCCAATAGAGATTGAAGATCATAGGCATCAGATCACTAATTTCAGTATAGAGTGAAGATCACAGGCATCAGATCACTCATTCCAATGTAGAGTGAAGATCACAGGCATCAGATCACTCATTCCAATGTAGAATGAAGATTACATGCATCAGATCACTCATTCCAATGAGGAGTGAAGAGTATATGCAACATATATCACTCATTCCAATATAAAGTGAAGATTGCATGCATCAGATCACTCATTCCAATGGAGAGTGAAGATCATAGGCATCAGATCACTCATTCCAATATAGAGTGAAGATCACAGGCATCATATCACTCATTCCAATGTAGAGTGAAGATCACAGGCATCATATCACTCATTCCAATGGAGAGTGAAGATCATAGGCATCAGATCACTCATTCCAATATAGAGTGAAGATCACAGGCATCATATCACTCATTCCAATGTAGAGTGAAGATCACAGGCATCATATCACTCATTCCAATGTAGAGTGAAGATCACAGGCATCATATCACTCATTCCAATATAGAGTGAAGATCACATGCATCAGATCACTCATTCCAATCACAACACCTTGAACACAGCGATTTTTCTCATTAATGTAACGCTGATAAATTTGCCAAACCTGGTTGACAAGTAAATGAAATCCAAATAACACAGTGACTAACACAAGCACTACATATTGTCCCAAGTTCAAAGGAGTATTGTCCTGTGGATTTAATTATTCTAAGAGCACCTTGTAATCATGTCTTTGTTCTTTATATTTACATTCCCACAGTAACAAGATTCTTATAACATACATGCCGTTTTTGAAAGTCTGACCATTTGAACATATTAAGGAGTAATCAGTCTTATAATAAATAGATACTAATAGTAAAATGGTCTAAAAAATTTACAATCAACTTCATTCCCTAGAAACCATGCAACAATGCCCTCACAACTCCAGAATATAAGTTGTGAATATGGTCTCAACCATTCTTTTTATGGCATGAAGGTGCCATTGGTTATCCATTATATTCCACTGGTGTCCTGTTGAGGATAAGAATCCTTAGACACTCTGGACAAACCAAGTGAAGGTATTGGCATCACAGAGATCCTTTGGCATGTTCTTTTGAGGCTGAATCTTTATGCAGAGTTTTACACTACAGCTGAAACAATATACTAGTCTCCTTCTCTTAGGTACACAATCCTGTACTTTGTCTCCTTCTCCCAGGTATGCAAATCCTGCACTTTATCTCCCTCTCCCAGGTACACAAATCCTGTACTTTGTCTCCTTCTCACAGGTATACAAATCCTGTACGTTATCTCCTTCTCACAGGTACACAAATCCTGTTGTTTCCTTCTCCCAGGTATACAAATCCTCTCCTTCTCCCAGGTATACAAATCCTGTACTTCATCTCCTTCTCCCAGGTATACAAATCTTGTACGTTGTCTCCTTCCTGGTATACAAATCCTCTCCTCCTCCCAGGTATACAAGTACATAAATTTTTCTCCTTCTCCCAGGTACACAATCCTGTACTTTGTCTCCTTCTCCCAGGTATACAAATCCTGTACTTCATCTCCTTCTCCCAGGTACACAAATCCTGTGGTCTCCTTCTCCAAGGTATACAAATCCTCTCCTTCTTCCATGTATACAAATCATATACTTTGTCTCCTTCTCCCAAGTACACAAATCAAGTACTTTGTCTCCTTCATCCAGGTATACAAATCCTGTACTTCATCTCCTTCTCCCAGGTAAACAAATCCTCTCCTTCTCCCAGGTATACTAATCCTGTACATTGTCTCCTTCTCCCTTGTACACAACTCTGTACCTTATCTTCTTCTACCAGGTATACAAATCCTGTACTTTGTCTCTTCCTCCCAGGTGTACAAATCCTGTACTTTGTCTCCTTTTCCCAGGCTTATAAATCCTGTACTTTGTCTCCTTCTCCCAGATACACAATCCTGTATTTTGTCTCCTTCTCCTAGGTACAAAATCCTGTACTTTGTCTCATTTTCCCAGGTATACAAATCTTGTATGTTGTCACCTTCTCCAAAGTATACAAGTCCTGTACTTTGTCACCTTCTCCCAGGTACACAAATCCTGTAATTTGTCTCCTCCTAGGTGCACAAATCCTGTTCTAGCTAAAGCTTTGCTGTGGGTCCCAAAAGATATTTGTGGCCATTTCCTTTTTTAAACATGTTCAATCCACCAGCAAAATCGCAATATCCTACAGAGTCATGAAAAAAGTGCATTTTGCCCTTTTTCATGATTTTCATAATAAGGCTGGGATATTTCCAGAATGATTGGTTTTGCTTTAGTTTGTGGAGTATGAGTTGCAGTGGAGATGGTAATGCATGCTGCTACAAGGATGATGACATCCAGACTCTGAATCAGAGATGGCATTGTTTTATATGCTGCAAGACCCAGCATCTTTCTTGTTGTAGGGCACTGCATCAAACACCCTTTTTAATGTAGAAAGAATCTGTAGAGAAGCATAATGTTCTGATGTCAACATCTCAGGTGACAGTCTATTTAATACTCATTGATAGCCATAATGTAGTGCTTAACTGGGAAGTTTCGCCTTTTTCTCCAAGAAAAGTTTTTTTACTTTCCCAATTGCTTAACTAACCACTTTGTTATCCTGGCATATAATCTTTTGTGGATCATTGGTTTTGACAAGAAAGTCTTTACCATTGTTTGACTTCAATGCTCATTTCATCACTTCACTGCCTGATTTACTAAGATATGCATATGATATCACTATTGATGCACATCTATCTTTGTCTGATTTACTCAAATATACCTCTCTAGTACCGCTATCTGATTTACTCTACACATCTGTTATCATTTGTTACCATGATTGATATAAGTTTGATTTGTTACTGTTATGCATCCATATAGTTAAGTTGTTAAAGAAATCTAGCACTCAGTTTAATTTTTATCAGTTGAAACTCAATAGGCACTCTTGCAGTGTGCATGTAATTCAAAATGGTCACCTGTGGTTGCACACATATTTGGAGCCTTATGAAAAAGGTTGCTATGAAATGTACAAGTTTATGCTGAGTGAGGTTTGACAGCAAGAAAATAGTGTATTTCCTCAGACATGTATGCATGTTAAATGTGTAGATGATACTGTAACTTGTCTTACATGGGTTGAACACTGTCAACAACTTGGTCATGGAACTTGGAAAGATGTCCAATCGATGAATTATATTTAGCCATTAATTAATAAGAATGATAATATTGTAGAAGTTTGCAGATAATGAATCAATTATATGCAATGACTGATACATAGAAAGTGAACTGTCATATAATAAAACTTAAAGTTACCCAGAAAAAAGGTACATACACTCAGGTATACCCTTGCTCAGTTTTAACATTAACAAATTAGAATGATTCTGGTCCAAACATAAAAAAGCAACAAAATCATACAAATTAGCATGTATGTGTTTGGCCATAGTTTTTAGTTGTGAATCTGTCAGGTGACCATCACTGTAACTGAATCACTACAAAGCTTTAGCTAGAGCAGTATTTGTGTACGTGGGAGAAGGAGACAAAGTACAGGATTTGAGTACCTGGGAGATGGAGACAAAGTACAGGATTTGTGTACCTGGGAGATGAAGATAAAGTACATGATATGTGTACTTGGGAGATGGAGATAAAGTACACATAATGTGTACCTGAGAGAAGGAGACAAAGTAGAGGATTTGTGCACCTGGGAGAAGGAGACAAAGTACAGGATTCAGACTTACTGATGTATTTTCATCTGACATATTTTATAATTCAGTTTTAATAACATTAATGGATTTATCTAATGAATCAAATGATTGACTATATGATGTATTTCCTATGTTGCACTGGAACTGCTGAAGTGGTCTAGTGGTTAGAGCATCTGCCTTGGATGCGGGAGGTCACGGGTTCAACACCCCCCACCCCATCATACCAAACACTTTAAAGAATGGTACTAACAGCTGCCTCGCTAAGCTACGTTAAAAATCCAAATCACACATACACACATAAGTCTGAATCATTAGATATGCCAGTGCCATATTAGTGTGTGTGTGTGATTTGTATTTATAACAGTTTTTTAACAATTTTTCAGTCATATCACTACGATGTCTGCAGTGTGGCAGTTTATAGTGATGTCTACCACTGGGGCATCATGCCACAGACATGTAGCAAGATGTCCCACCCAGTCACATTATCCTGACACCAGGCCTACCAGTCCTAACACTAACCTCTTAATGCTGAGTGCCAAGCAAGGCAGCTGTTAGTACCATTTTTGTAAGTCTTTGGTATGACTTGACTGGGGATTGAACCCACGAGTCTCAGACTTGAGTCTTAATGATGCATTTCCTATGTGTCATTAGCATATCTTATGATTCAGATTTGTCTTGATGTATTTTCAATTTGATACTAGCATACCTTATGATTCAGACTTAAGTCCTGATGATGTATTTCCTATGTGACACTAGCATACCTTATGATTCAGACTTGAGTCTTAATGATGCATTTCCAATGTGGCATTGGCATATCTTATGATTCAGATTCGTCTTGAAGTATTTTCAATCTGATACTAGCATACCTTATGATTCAGACTTGAGTCTTAATGATGCACTTCCTATGTGGCATTGGCATATTTTATGATTCAGATTTGTCTTGACGTATTTTCAGTGTGACACTAGCATACCTTATGATTCAGACTTAAGTCTTAATGATGTATTTCCTATGTGGTACATCGTATGATTCAGACCTAATGACATATTTCCATGACATACCTTACAACTTAATGACACGTCTGGATAAACATGACACATCTTAAAATTCAGATTTAAAGCGACAGTTTCAGATTTATTAGACAGGCTTTCTTATGTACCATAAGATTTGTAAATCCTGACTTAGCAGATAAATTATTAATTTTAATTTTAAAAATTCTCATATCTCTACAGCAAACTTAAAACCATACACACACAAAAACACAGAACAAGTAGCCCGTCAGTAACTATATGAATTTTTTTTTGTCTCTCTAACAAAACTTAAGATGTCATAAATATGATCAACTATATTAAGCTGCTTTCTTTAAATTATATAAGACATATGCCAATATACCTTCTCTCCCTTTATACCTTAATACATGCCTTTCCTCTGGAAGGGGAGGGGGGAAAACATAGTTTTGTATGCCATGTTTTGTATACCAAATGTTTACATGATAAGATACATCATTATGTAAAATCTTATTCACATTTGTACAGTGGTTTTTATGAAAAGTTACAAAAACCTTACCCTTCCTTTGATCTCAACCCACCTCTGGAGGAAGAGATTTTCTTAATATATTTAAAAATTCTTCGTATGTGTCATGAACAATCAAACAACAAAATAGAAAACACTCCATATATTAAGATATGTCACTGAAAAAAGTCTCCAAAATGGTGAAGAAAAACAAAACAAATCTTCAATGAAAATGTAAGGTAACAATGTAACATATTTATTTCAGACCAACTCATATTTCACAATTATATCAATTATATAATTACAATGCATGTCTAAATGTTTTACTTGCATAATTTTTTTAAGAATTAAAATATAATGCATCTAAGTCATCCTCATAAACATTTTTAGGTATTCATTTCCCTCATAAAATTCACAAATAACTTTATGCATGTGAAATTTTGTACTTTACTTTTAATGAATCAATAACACATACTTTGAAAGAAACATATGACTCAAGCAGGTTGCAATTACAACTTCACTTCTACATGACAAAATTCTCTAAATTAGTTCATGTCTTTAATATCAAAAGATGACAAAGATTTTTAAATGACATTTACCTTGCTGTGGGGTGAATGAAAGATAGGCATGCACTGCCAATAAGGAAGCAATCTTTAAAAGATTTGTAACTTATTATTCAGTCACAAATCAAAGCCAATGTAGACTCGGTCACTATGAATAAGTGGCGACTATGTCTCACCTTTGCTAAAAGCAAGTTAAGACAGTGAAAATCAAATACATGTCAAAAGTGGATAGCAATATCATGAGAATAAGTAAACCAATTAAGATACATGCATCACAAATAGTAGATGTTGAGGACTACTGAAAAAAACCATCACAGATCATGATTTTATGACATGTAAAAGTGATTCATTCTCACTCAAGTTTAGTTTCAAATTTTGTTTTTAAACAAAAGTTTTATATTAGTATGCATTTAAAAGTTCTGAAAATATTTTGAAATTTTCATCAATGTTTTGGATAGTAATAGGAAAGAAAACTCTGTCAAGATAAACACTATGGACCCTATATACCTGAAGCTAAGTAGGTCTATTCTGCACAAGAGTTATTCCTCTTGTTTAGGATCTTGGATCTTGATTGTTAAATATGTTGGCATCAAAGTTTAATTGTCTGGTCCAGTTTTCTATCAGTGGTTATGCATAGAACAGTAAAATGTATTTCCTATTTAATGTCTCCACGTGTACTGCACAGAATCTTTGCATTAAATACTTTTTTTTATTAAAGGAACATTTTGTAAAAATACTGAAATTGTGAGGAAATCTTCAAAGTTTCCTTAAAAAAAGAGAAAAAAAGACTTTTTCAGACAAATTATAATGAGGACTCAAGTGTTATTTTTAACAATTTCTTAATGTTTGGTGCCAGTTACATTATTTTTTTAAAATAAGAAATATATTTTTTTTAATTTCTAAATTTCTGGAAGAAGATCAAAGAAGTTAATAAATCAAGGGCCAGATGTAAGAAACAAGCGTTTTACTCATACTTCATCAAGTTCTAATTCATTTTTAAATTGAAACCATGGAGAATATATCAGTATAAAGTCTTGCTTACTGACTTTGTGATAAGATAAGATGGTATGGTGTGACAATATTTCACATCTTAAATGCAGAACTTATTCTGAAATATTCAAACTGAAATCCTCTCAAAAGTTTGCAAGAATTTGACAAAGAATTATCATTTATCAAAACACTTGTCCATGTGAGAGTCCAATGATGTCAAAAAGCTTGTCCATGTGAGAGTCCAATGATGTAGATTTCTTGCATCAGCTACACCTCCTGAAATGGATGTAAAAGTCAGACCATTTGTCCTCCTAGGAATACACATCATTTCCTGCTTGTACACTATTAGCATCATTCATGATATTGTTGTCCTGCCTGCGCTCTTGACCAGGTGCAAACGGCATCAGGATCCATCTACCTTTTTATATTAGGATGTTTCCGTGCTCCTTGTACAGCCAGTGTATCAGCTTTTTCATTTGCAGGGTTGCCAGAATGACCTCGAACATGTTGCTACACAATAAAGAAACAGACTAAGATCAGAAAAAACAAATCTAGTTTGTATTGATTTTTGTTTTATTCCTGAACAAATTACAAATAATGTTTTTTTCTGATTTTAACAGCACATAAATGAAACTTTCCTCGAAATAAAGAAAATGAAACATGGATAGAAAATAATACGCATGAATTAGTAAAGATTTAGATAATAGCTACTTCTCAGTATTATAGACTGTTTAAGATGATCCAACCTGAATTGATTTTCTTTGGACAGAGATGGTATGTGAGAGCAGGACTAAAGCATTTAATTCACTTTGAAACATAATTTTGCATTGATTGCAATTTTAACAACAACTTCTTCTATTCTGAAGCCATACCTGTATTTTAAAAAGGCTTGGTATTCTTCCTTTTCTATATTTAATTTCAAAATACCACAGAGTAGGGGGTTGACCGGCATACTGTCTGCTTTTGTCCATCTAGTATGTTCATCATACTCATACTGAACTTCATTTTTGGCTTCAAAGTCATTCACCTGCATTTCAAGCAACACTTTCCCAGTTCCATTAATGCATAAAACTTTAAAAATCATTGACATCATTGCTGAATTAAATCATTATCCGTAGACGAACCATGTGGAGAGTCAGCTATTTGGGGTCTTCTAGGTAGCCTATGTTTTAAACATGTATTTGTAAAACATCCTTGATGAATGAAAGGTTTAAGCTATGACATAATGCTTGTTCCTGGGCCCAAAGTATCAATAAAATTAAGTTTAACAACCATTCATGTAATAATAATAATAATAACAATGACTTTGTATAGTGCCTAGTCTTTAGAAGCTCTAAGCACTTTACATTAGACAACACCTAAAACATAAAATAAAAACATTTAAAAAAAAAAAAAAAAGCTTAAGTACCCAAAGCGTAAACCTCAAAAAAAGACAGCATTTCAAAACTTGTTCTGACAGTGCAACTTATTTAGTGACAAGCACAGTTAAGTAGTATACTGTGCAGAGAACACTTTTATATGTGCGCCTTTAAACTTGTTTGTGAGAGTTCTTGTACATCACTGTTCTTCTGGTGTGCAAATTCTGATTAATTTTGTGCAATTTGCATGCCCTAGTAGAAATCTGTGGATCCAGAAGTGTAATTCGTGACTGATGTAGTGATGGTTGTTGTTGATGATCTTGTAGGGTTTTCATTTTTCAGCAAATGATAGGCTATACATGGCGGCCAGTATAAATGGTGGAGGAAGAACCCGGGAAAACCCAGGAAAGAACCACCGACTCACGAGAAGCTACTGGCAAGCTTTCTCACACACCCACATTGGCTGCAGTGATGGGAAACTTCACACTGAACCAAAAAATTTGTAAAGTTTACTTGAACCTGAAATACCTCCAGTCTTCCAAATGATATTTCACTACTTCAAATGTTTTTTCCTTTACAGTGATACAGTGGAACCTGTCTTGAAAGACCACTCATTCTGCCAAAACATAAAGATTACTCATGACATGTAATAATGCTATACAATCAATAAATCTGTACATGGCGAACCTGGTCTCTCAAGACAGGTGGTCCCTCACAGCAGTGGTCTCTCAAGACAGGTTTTACTGTAACAAGGTTTCTGTCCAAACAAGTGCATATCCAAAAAGTAAGAAGTGTATTTTTTTTAAATGAAAAATTGCTCTAATTGCATGAAAATCTAACAAGGTGATAAAGTGTAACATATGGATTTATGGATGTTAAGACAGCAGCAGCAGAACAATATGCCCCTCTTCTGCTTTTGCACAATTAGTCTGTGTTTATCTGAATTTTAAATTAAACATCACTGAAGAGAACAAGAATATTTACCCATTTTACTTTCATTCCTTGTGTCTCCTGTAGCAACTCCTCAAAGTCCTCTCTATTAATGACAGGCCCTCCTGTGGCCAACTTCCAGCCATTCTTTTGCCATTTATGGACCCATCCTTTCATGGCTATGTCGCAATATGGAAAATATGAAAATAAAAGAATAGCAATGATTATTAGCAAGATTTGTCATTTTGGAACACAAAATATAATGCACAGCATGAAATGATCAATACAGAAGCCAACGGGAATTAACAGAAATTGACTCTGCAAAAGAAGGGAAGGTAAGAAACAAAACATTCAATAGTAACAAGAAAATTTTTGTTAGAGAATCCATACAGACTGGTTGCAAAATAATTTTGGTTATTGTGGAGTCATGTCACTTTCATGAAATAGTGGATGTTAACACTGAAAAGCAAAATGACCATCACACCATTAGAAACTGGAGCAAGCAGAGAATACCCTGAAAACAGTACAGCTATATATGTTATAGAACTGATACTTTCTGGTTGAGAAAAATTAGGTATACCAAATCAAGATGCAAAACTCATGGGCCACAAAATTATCATGATGAGGAAAAGAACAGAAAAAATAATAATAATAATGAGGACTTTGTATAGCGCCTAATCTTTAAAAGCTCTAAGCGCTTTACAACATTAGACAACACCTATAAGATAAAAAACATATAATATTAATACTACAAAAACAAACACCATGAAATTAGAAAAACATTAAAAAATAATAAACATGCTGAGAATATTTCAGGTAGGAAATAATATTAGGTCTTTAAGTTTGTTCTTGCAGTTGAAATAAGTGAGTTTTGAGAGCCCTCTTGAATGTGATCACTGTGTCTTTGTGTCTAAGTTCAGTGGGCAATTCATTCCAAGTTGCTGGGCCCTGGTATGCAAAAGAACACTGTCCATATGACTTTGCTTTCATAGTGGGAATAATGAGTATACGATTGTCAGAAGAGGAGCGTAAGTATCTTGCTGGTGTGTACACATTGGTGAGATCGGATAGGTATGTTGGACTAGAGTCCGACAGTGAAACATAGCAAAGAGAACAAATTTTGTGTTTGATTCTGGATTGAATGGATAGCCAGTGTAGGGTACAGACCAGCGGGGAGGTGTGCTCTGATCGTGGTACTCTAAGTATGATCCAAGCAGCTGTGTTTTGAACTTTTTATGCGTTTTTTCTTCTTACTTTTAAGAAAAAAAATAATACTTTTTCGTGTACAAGAAAAATATAAAATTTCAGGAGCCAAGCCACGATCATCGTGTATTATTCATATGCGATCTCTTCCCCAAAATGATAAGCAACTTTTTACGTTTTTTTCTTGGACTTTTTAAGAATTTTTTTGTGCACAAGAAAAATACATGTATATGAAATTTCGGGAGCCACACCACGACCGTGTTATATCCAAATTTGCGTTATAACGGTGTGCGCTAGAGTGGGGTCACAATGTACATAGGTCCCAAACCTGTAAACATAAACTGCCACCATTGTCACACCGTAGAAGACCTGCAACATGTATTCAGTAATTACACTAAATTCCAACTAGCAAGAACCAACTTCCAAAACGCACAAAAAGCAATTGGATCCCCTTATACCTTTCCAGAAATCCTAGACCTAAAAAACCCTAACATATAATTAACATCCTATAATATATTAAAGTTCTTAGAAAAAACTGAACATAAAAATAGGATATAACCAGCCCCAAACAACCTTGTCAGGCAGTTAACAAAAGACGGACAACTCTGATATGTCTACCGAGACCTGAGTATTCTTGCATAACGGCACCTTAGGCCAACAACCTGGAGACAACAGACACCTCTAATGTGGACAGCTGTCTGCCTTCCCGCACTTCCTCCCTTGCCGCCAGATACCAATTATAAGCACACAATGCATGCATAAATGTTTCCAAATAATTAACAACCACATGAGTGAGTGAGCGCAATTCCCACTCATCGCATCAAGTGGAACAGATTTTACTTTTTAAAACATGAGAGTGTGTTGGGTCCATTCCCAATCATGTCATCCCTCCATTCAGGCCGTTAGGGACCTATATGGACCCACGACCTGAGGCTAAATTAACAGTGCCCCTTGGGCACATAAATGCCTGGGGGATGAAGCACTGATTCCTTCCCCCAGGAACAATGAACAGGCCACAGTGCAGTCATAAATTTGAGGTACATGTACTTAATGTGCGCACACCTCGTTAATTCAATAATTCATTCATTCATTAGAGATCAACACTGATGAATCCCCGTTTTCAAACATGGACAAGTCAACAAGGGACCTGGGGTCGTTCCTGGAACTAAAAACTTTGCATCCCCCCTACCAAGTAGATTGAATATAACTTGACTTCCTATACCCACTGGGCTATGTCACAATATGGAAAATATGAAAATAAAAGAGTAACTTAAAAAACAAGAGGTAGGTATAAACCTGACCCCTGTCACCTGACTGATATTTGGGCCAGTGACCATCGCTCAAAGGCCGGTGACCAGTCCAGTCTGGTGATAAATATCTTAGATGTAAGGCCAAATCAGATTTATCCAAAGTTGATCACTGCTCTCTCCTCTCAGGAAGGTGTAATTCACTAATTTCATGCACTGAGACAAAGACACAAGAGAAGGTGCGGCTAACCCCTTAACTGGAGGTATTGCTCTCTCACAGGTGTTTTTCCTCCCTTGGTGATGGCATTGTAATGAGCATCCTTGGCCCTTCAAAAAGTTATCTTGCCCCTGATGTGCAGTAGTTTCCCCCAACCAGGAAAAAATCCATACAGGGATTTTGTCTACTGAAGATGAGGAGGCAAATGGGCCTTTTTCTTCCCCCATGTGTGGCAAATTTCAGCAATGTCCCATACCCAGTCAGACCAAACACAACAAAGTGGACAAACATCACTGCATGCACACTCTGTGCATACTAAGCAGGTGGGATGAGTGTCCCTTAGGGTCTTCTTACACCAACACTTTGTGACATTACAAACTCTGAAAGGCAAACGTTTCCTCAAAACAAAAATTCCTCATCCAGAAATGAGGGTTAATAATACTTATCTAAGCAAGAGAACAATGAAGAGGGATACAATTTAATGAATGACTGTTTGCTAAGCAAGGCATGAAAAAACTTTAACACTACAAAAGATAACACTATATTAAAGCAAGGACTGAAGAGACAGTCAGTCAATACAAAAAGGTAGGTGAAATGCATGTAAATATATTTGTAACACTGAAAATGATGGAACTTTTTAATGAATGACACAGCACATGTGTAACATGCCATCCAATAAAGAAGAGAATGGTATTCTGGATGCTGGCCATGACTAAGGAGTCACACTGAGATTGTATTCTTTACAATTCTGGCCATCCATTACTAACTGGAAGAAAGAATAATTTGCCTGGGCTGGTCACGGAAAAGGAAACCATTGCAACAGCAGCAAATTACTGCTCTTAAATTGACACATCACAGGAACCTCTTGGCAAGGAACAAAAAATATATCCTTCCCATACATGGTTACCTAAGATACAAATATACTTCAATGTTTACTGTAATTTAACTTGGATATTTTGGGGAATAATTTACAAAGGACAGATGCAGAGTGTCAAAATAATGAGGGCCCCAAGTGGAAGAGTGGTCTAAAGCGCTCTCCATTACGGATCACTACCATCTCAACTCTGTCTGCGTGGGTTTGAGTCTCGGATTCGGTTAATGTGGGTATGTGAGAAAGCTTGCCAGTAGCTTCTCGTGGGTCGGTGGTTCTTTCTGGGGTTTTCCAGGGTTCTTTATTCCACCATTAATACTGGCTGCCATGTATAGCCTATCGTGTGCTGAAAAATGGTGTTAAACCCTACAACAACAACAACAAAAAATCAAAATAATGCATGGCACTGGTTGAAAAAGCTCTTGGAAAGTATTACTTGGCCATAGTTCACATTTCAAAAAAAGAAGCTGACCATGTTCTCCATTTTAAACAAGATACTGACCACAACCTGCATGTCCAGTCATGCTTTTGGCAAGTTGGTACTGTAAACATGTGTATCCATAGAGCAAGTAGCGGGGCCCCAAATGGCCGAGTGGTCTAAAGCGCTCTCTGTTATGGATCACTGCCAACTCATCTCTGTCTGCGTGGGTTCAAGTCTCTGATTTAGCCAATGTGGGTATGTAAGAAAGCTTGCCAGTAGCTTCTCGTGGGTCGCTGGTTCTTTCCGAGGTTTTCCCGGGTTCTTCCTCCACCATTAATACTGACCACCATGTATAGCCTATTGCGTGCTGAAAAATGGCGTTAAACAATATAACAACAACAATACAACAACAAAAAGCAAGTAGCATGACATAAACTTGAAATTACTTGTGAGACACATTACTAAGTATTATAACTTTTACAGTGAGCTTAATCTACAGTGTGGATGAATGGACATGTAAATCAACACTCACTCATACCATAAATATTCACTTGTATGAAGAGTCCAAATGCAAACTTCAAAGACCCAGATCTGCTGTCACATATTTGCAGCTGGACTCAACTTACAAGTGAGTATATATGGTACATCAAAATGGCTGACATAATGACCTTCAGCCAAGGTAGACTCAACAAAGCATACCAAGCTTTCAAGGTTACAAGCAAATGTAATATGCACAACAACAATGTAAAGGGTCATAACTCCATGAACAATCCAGAATGAAAACATAGGGAAAGCCTTCTTTAATGCACTTTAATATAACATGAATTTAGATATAAAATGTTCAGCACGAGACACATTTTTATCAACATTATAAAGAAAAGAAGTAGTCATGTTTAACACTGCTAAATTCTTGTCCAAGGCTGGCAGCTCAGTCTGAATAGGGGTGAAACAATACACATGTGCAGCGTATTGATATGATTTACGATATGCAGTCTGCAATACGATTCATATTGATACACATATAAACTTGATGGTCTTTCCATCTTTATTAGGTAGGGGCTGCCCTTTCATGTATGTTGACATTCTTGGTTGTATTTCCAGTATGCAGACTATAGATAGACATATAGTTATCATATATTTGTATGCAATTCTCATTGATAAGAAGATAACAACAATACTTTCAAACAGACTACCTGCTGGTTGTAGTGAGGTTTATCCAACATTTTAGGGCTTATAATGGTGGGTCCATTTATCTCCCTTTGTTTTGTACAACATGAATGATCAGAAAACATATTATTACCAATTTCGTATCTCAGTTACACTTGGAAGACATTACAATGTTATCTTCAAAACAGAAGAAATAATGCAATTTCCTCATGCAATGAAAATCCCACCTATAACAAATCCAGGTATGAGAATAAGGTTGAATACCAACAAAATCTATCACACTTTATTTCCTGCAGATGCAAAATACTGCTGCAGCCACAGGTATTTGTATTTGTTAGTGAATAAGGAGAACTATTGACTACACGCAGTCCTATTCTACAGTTTTCTTTTAACTTACACAATGTGATAAACTTGAGCAGTTTGAAATCTGCCCCATCGCTCATTCTATGCTAATTTCATTTATTCCATCAGCACCTTCATTCACTGGTTAAATGTCTCTGCATAAAAAAGAGAAATTCAAAATTTGTTTCCCGTGTACGATTTGAAGAGAGATGATGATAGGTTTTTATCTTAAGTAAGACCTCCACCTTTATCAAAGAAAAATGAGGGATGGAAGAAATGGTCATAGGTCAATATTTATCTAAACTTCAATATCTGTCTCTCTTTCTTCCTGCTCCATTTTCTTAGAGCTCTACTGAAATCAACATCTTTGACAGATGTCACCTCTAGTTGCATAAACATTAATTTGTTAAATAATTCTGAGCATGCTCTGCTCCTTTCCTTTGTATCAATATTGTTCTGTGCTTCTTTCTGAAGGGGCATATAGTATTTGTCGGCTTGAATATGTTGGGAAACTAATCTCTGTGACTGTTATGTACAATTTTCCAGAGATCATAGATATTATCTTTTGGATACATTTGCTCCAAACTAGGATTTTTCACTAACATAAACTTCCTTTGTTAAATCAATAGTTTACTGACTATCAATGCCAAATTTATTATCTGTACCATAATGCTGTATATGGGTATTTAGTACATCAATGCTTGTGCAGTCAGAGGTTTAAAAAAAAATCTTCACTTCTTAATTGCATTTTATAACCCTTATTTTATTCAATTTACATTAACCCTAATATGGATACATGTATATTGTTTTGTAGCATATCATCTGCAGGGTGAATTTGATTAATTAAAAAAATGAAAACTGCATTATACTTTTAAATTTTCTGTATTTTAGTTAGGTCCAGCACTCTGCCTTTTGTACATTTAATTTCAAAATACCACCAAAAAGGGTCATTCCGTCTACTTTTTGTCCATCCAGCATGTACATCTGACTCACCATTTCAGGCTCAAAAACACTCACTTGTGTCTCCATTAACACTTTCCCAGCTCCAATATTCTGATATATACTTCATAGCCTTAAAAATTATTGTCATTATCACTATCATCAGCAAGTATTTGCCAAACGAAATTGTAATGAACTACGCCAGGAAGCAGAGATTTTGGGTTTTCTAGGTAGCCTGCATTTTAAAAAAGCATTTGTAAAACTTTCTTCACGAATGGTTCAAACTACGCCATAATGTTTATTCCTGGGCACATTGTTCAAATAAAATTTAGTTTCACAACCATTTGTCATGCTTGAAGAACCCTGACGTGGAAAGGTTTCTACCCAAAAAACAGATGTCTCGACAAGAACGATTAAATAAAATTGTATACTTTGCTGAGCACATTTTCATATGTGGGACTTTCAACGAATTTGTTGGAATTTTTGCCTTTCACTGTTCTCCATGCATACAAATTCCTACAATTTTTTTTATGATTTGCACAATGGCATACCCTGACAGCATCTCTGCTTAAGTACTTGACATATCTAATGACTTTCCCACGAAGTCTCTTTGTTGCTTTGCCAATACTTCCTGTTTGTCATGCAGAGAATAAGCTACATTGATTTCTGATTAGTAGTTATTGTTTAACCTGGAGCGGAACAAGCAATAACCACAAATGAGAATTCAATGTAACATTTTTCAACGTGCAACACAATGGTAGCTTAGCTTTCAAATCAACCAAAGGAGTCAAGATACAATTCAAAGTATAAACTTGGTGGTTATTAAATGATGAGTAAAGTACTTCAATATACATGTGGAACACATCTGGAAGGTATAGTATATTCTGAATATACTTCTGTGTTAAGATAATTAGCAAGAGATGGGGGGACAGAATATGAACAATGTCCCTTTGTGTTAACTTGTAGTTGTGGAGTGGTTATTCTCAAATAATCGATTTCATTTTTACTAAATTAAACATGAGTGCATGTGACTGCAAATGCTATTTCAGAGAGATTTTAATTTTACAGAATAGCAAGGCAACAAAAATAATTATTCATGACTGCTTAAGACTAAAATAACATACATACAGTAAGTATTGTTTTGTATTGATTCTCCATCTCTTGTATCGATATGTGAATCATTTCAGCATAAGTATCAATGCATCAATATATCAATGAATCATTTCACCCATAAGTCTGAAAGGCATCCAAGTGAGTCTTGTACCAGCAAGATAAAAGTATCACTGGGATTTAAATCCTCAGAATTGCCCGAATTGTATATCGTGCCCTACAAAAGGTCTGCAATTTCTTTAATTTTTGACAACTATGGAAGAAGACAATGAGAGACTTCGCACCTCCTCCTCCTCTAAGTCTACTAGAACCTTGACCTTATAGGCCTGAGGGCAATAGGGGTTGTAGGGCATTCTGAAAATAGCAACACCCAGTCAACTTCTTCCATTGCAGCCTTAAAGCTCAACTCAGATATCTCCATGCTTAGATATTAGTGTGTTAGATTGTTATTCTAAAACTCAAATTGTGTATTATCCTGCTCCAGCTCTACTTCCCTGTCCATTTAAAACATGTGCATTATGGAAGAGGCATTTCCATTGTCCCTGTGTGTGTCACGTTACTACCAAAATGTGTACGTCATGAACATAGGGCTATCTGGATCCATACAACAGATCTGATGAACCTGTATGGACAACTGGCTTGCCATTATAAGGCATCAAATGTGCTGATAGTGTTAATGACATCTCCAGTACCAGTCAAGAAATAGGCATGGTGAAACGGATGAATCTATCAGTAAGATCCCAGTAAGTGTCCACAATCAATGACCCCATGTATCTTGTACAGGTTACTAACATGACCAATCTATGGTCACTGAGCATGAGGTACAGATGACCAGATGGGCTGGTCAGCAGCCAGGATAGGATAGCATTCTTTGGTGACGATATCATATAACAGATCATTAAGACCCAGTAAAAACTACATACACCTGGAATTACAGGCCTGAAGGCCATGCTTGGACATATGGGGGACTTATGCCCACTGGGTGGCCTAACATTGGCATTAAACTTCACCTATGGGGAGAATTATCTACTGCAGAAACTTTCCCAAATTTAATAACTTTGTCATTGCCTCCTGCACCAGGTGATGCATCTGTAACTTTAACAATGCGTAAAAGGCAAGGATGGCAAAACTGCAGCACCTTGCTCCATTTCTGTTGATGGAATGATGCAGATGGTGTGTTACTTCTTATTTTAGTGAATGAGACCCCAGCAATATCCCCAGAGCTGCCAACCTTCCAGACTCACAATTAGTGAAAAGAGGGATAAAAATTAGTGAATTTTGAACAGAATTAATTAAAAATTATACCACGAGACTAGCTCCATCCACTTTGATGGTCAGTACTGCATTATATGAAAATCCCGAAATAAAACTAAAACATATTATTTACACATATTACAAGTACAAATTTATCTGCAGTCAAATTTACTGATATACACAAACTTCAAGCTATTTGTCATCATACGATGCTGTGGTAGACATGAACTTCCTCAACTGGGCTATGTTAAATTTGCTTTCAAACAGTTCAGGCTTCTTGCCTACTTATTAATCTTGGTGACTAAAATTGTTGCAAATTTTCAGCACATAAGGAGGCACTAAAGTTTGTCTTATTTTTCCTTAAAATGGGAAACATTCTTTCAGTCACTATTGCTGATCTCCAACCGAGAAAGGCAGGTTATGTTCAAAAAGAAAGTTCACAAACAATGTTTCAGCATTTGCAGCTTGCAGGACTTGAGTGGGTGGCCTACGTACTCCAGAGCTGAAATCTGCTGGGTGCTCTTCATTTTTCCAATATCTCACAGATGTCAACCCCTGACGAGGAAAAAGTGTACTCCAAGTGCACAAAAAGAGGAATCCAAGCAGAAAAAGAGAAATCCACAAATAACATGCTAAAAATTCAATAAACAATGATTTATTTGCCCCTCTCATCTTTTAACATCATTTACTGCTTAAAGTTTTCATATGTAGCACTTTTAGCTTTCGAAAGCAACAGATTTTCATGTTGCATTTTAAAACACTTTGTACCAGCTAAGACCATGAATGTTTTGCACACCAGTAGAGCACAAAGTCCTGGGTTACTGAGCCTGGATCTGAATTCACTTTTATTTTTGTTAACAATACTGAACAATCTCTCACAGTCAGCATTAGATTGGTAAAGAACCAATATTCCTTTCATAACCTGACAAAGAAGAGGAAATTTATATCTTCCAGTGATTGCGTCTTTTAGCTTGAAAATACGGTGCCACTGCACATCAAATCTATCTGCATTAAGTATATTGTCAGGTAGAATCCCAACTTTATACTGCAGGAATTCTCCTTCCAGATGAGCCAATGTAGGCAAAGATGGTAATAGAAAGGGATATCTCTTGATAAAGAATCTAACACTTTTGAAGCTTTTTGACTGTCTCTCATTTACATCAGCAACTGAAGCATTTAAAAGCACTTCATCTCCATAGGGGAATTTCTGGAGCATGTAATCACAGGCTATAACATAATAATCTCTAACATTATCATCAAACACCTTCACAACTAGAGTAGAATTGTGTTCTATGAATTCTCTTGCTTCTGTACCAATAGCATGATCTTCATTATCTTTCTAGAACTCGGTAAATAACACCTCTGCATTTATAACATTCATGTCCGCAATTTATTTCTGCTGTAGATAAGAAGTTACCTTAGTATTGGAGTTTGTAAGACAAGCTAATTCGATGTTTCTTTGTTTTCAAGTGTTTCTCCACATAAAATTTACCACCATGCCCAATATTAAAATGAGCATGATGCTGCCCTAGAATACAGGGACTCATATTGTTGCTTAAAACTGACCTGTCATACATGTACAATATAGTACATGTATGACAGGTCAATTTTAAGCAACGATGCAAGCCCCTGTGCCCGAGAATGGAACGATGTATTATGCCATTCATGTATTCATCTTTGAAGGATTCATTGTTTTGGTTTTTTTTGTGTCTTTTTCTGATCCACCTGTGAAATTCTTTGAAAAAATATATGTGCTCTAACACAAACATCGACTAGAATACATCTGATGACTTTTAGTGCCAAATAGTAAAATTATTTCCACACGGCCTGCAATAGACGTCACGTGATGCTGCCCTCGTGTCCTCATCTTTGGAGGATTCTGTTATTTTATGTTTCGTTTATTATTGGCCTTTTTCTAATCCATCTGTGAAATTATTTGAAAGGAGATATTTCTGCTCTCATACACTTTATCAACTAAAATAAATTACACTTTTTAGCACCAAATATCTATAGACTGGTTCTGTACTAAATATAAATTAGAAGAAAAAAATCTGTGAGTAAAGATTAAAAATTAGAAAACCAGTCTGTTCTCTCCTCACTAAGCCATACAGCTGCTATAAATATAATACAAGGTCGAAAGTTTGAAAGTAGAACCAGCATGTTTCTGGATAATAGGATAGTTGCTATAAACATAATACTGTTAGGAACGTGCACAGACAAGCGTACTCTTATAGTGTAGTTATGTAGAAGCCGTCTTTTCTAAAATACGGTCTGTGGGATTAACAGGATGTTAATAAAAACGAGAAAACAAACAATTGATTTTTTGGGGAAGGTGGATATACCGAAAAAGCATAATCCATACACGTTTATGCGTAAGGCGTAATTTAGCGAAAAAAAGCGTAATGATTACACCAAAAGCGTAATGGTTGGCATGTATGATATCTTTTCATTGATTATGATTTATCTGTCATACATGTACTATATAATAATATTATTATATAGTACATGTATGACAGGTAAATTGTAAGCAACGATATAAGCCTCGGTGCACATTCCCAATTCTAAAATTCATGGCATACTACTGTATGAAGAGCCTAATATATATCAATGTTTGATGGCTGAATGCAAGGACAATTTTTGGTGTACTCCAATCTATATTTCACTTTTTGTGGAATACTCATCTTTATCTGTGGAGGTAAAAACATTTTAACTGATGTGTAGCTTAATTACATAATGGTATTAATCCATAAGATTAAACATCAAACGATTAACAATTAGTGGTGTCGGTGCATGTGCAGATAAATATGAACTCAAGCAAATTATGATATATGCTAATCTTTCATTATCTTAAAAAATCCTACACTCGAAAAAGCTGTCCCCATTTGGTGTATTTTTAAAATAACATTTGCTGCTACGAGTATGTACATGTGCCACTTTAAAAAAATCAGTTGGGCCCTGATTTTCTTCACAAGTATTTGTAAAACTTCTGTTCTAAATATACATTATATACTTTACAATGCTTGCTACAGTGCAAACTGTAACAATTGAATCAAGTTTTACTAACATCGCGACTAGCAATACAGGACCGTTATGGGTATGAATAACCACTGCTACTATTCTGACTTGCACTTAATGGGATAAAATTAGTTTTATTCATGATTTAAGCAGATTGAGAATTCAGGAATTTGTGATTTTCTTTGCATGTGGCATGAATACATGAATCGCTATCTCGAGTCATGAAATTCATGCCAAAATCATGAGGGTTGGCAGGTCTGCATCCCCCATTTAATATGCAATCAATTCTGTCTTGGTGTGGATACTCAAAATGTCTGACTGCTCAGTGTGAGATCTGACCCATTTCTCTTTATTTTGGCATAACAATTTACCTAATATCCTCTGAATAGATCGCATATGACCCTTACAAAAACTGTTATTCTGAACATAATGCACATACTATAGATAGTCATAACACACTGCCTATAACTGGAGTAACATTTGCCACATGCTGTTTCTCAACATAATGATTGAAAAATGGGCAAGCAAACATGGAAAATCTACTTTAAAATATTTCAAGACAAGTTTAAAGCAAGGTCAAGCTTCAACCTCTCCAATATAGATAATATCACTGAGGTAATATATTTTAGTAAAGCTGAAACAAATAATTCGAATTACAAATTTGCAAATATTCTAACAGAAAATTTGTTTACAATTTGTGTCTTTAATAAGTGAGTATGGCAGCATTGTGTATAGAAACAAACAAGGTGAAATATCAGCTACGAAATGCTGAATTACTTTACCTGGGAATAACTTAAAACCTGCCAAGACTCCTAAAGCCCAACTCACAAGGTAACATCACAAAATATTGCAAGCTCCCGAGAGGTATTAAATGTAATTATTGCTACTATAAGTGGCAAACAAGCATAACTTTGGCATAAAATCTGTAACCTATATACGAGATGAAAGAATTACTGTACATATGAAAAAGATACATTTTTACTACAAACCTGGTTCTGGTCAAAATTTGTGTCACAAATCCATATGGATTAGAATCAGAACACACACACACACACAGAGTATGCTGACAAATTATTTATATTCTGCATTCACTTCAACTAGTCAACATTCTTTCGCTGAATGATTGTGAACAGGAATAAATCTGAATGGTTAACTCTGGAGATCAGTAACCACAGTACCCTAAGTGCACAAAGTTTGGTCAAGAAATTACTCTAGAAT